>CM042160.1:2948038-3009466 GCA_023376005.1 Doryteuthis pealeii
TAAAAGTAATGCATTTTGTTTAGGACAGGTATAATTACCAAGTGGGGAACATGTATATACATCAAAATGAAGCTGGTCCTCTGTGGATCATATCCCTACTTCTCCACCATTCCTCTCAAATAGCAATGTTCCACCTTCGAATGAGAGCATTTCCCTGTCTCGTAAATTCTGTTGACTGTTCTTTGCGCCACTTCTTCACTACAGATTTCACCTCCGTCTTCTTCAGGTATTTCTTTGACTCAGTTACAAGAAATACCTGAAGAAGCCGGAGGGATATCGGCTGAAACGTTGTACGATACCAATGGAAGATGAGGACAATAGGTTCCCATAACAAGATAATAGTAATCATTTCAAGCCTCATCTCAAAATTCAGAGAACTTGATATCATCATGTTGAGTTTATATCTTTTAGAATAATTTTATTTCTCTTTTAAAAAAAACAACAGAAAGTTCCTCTTGCTGATATTTTCAAATAGATCTTTTGTAATTATTTGCACTAAAAAGCCATTTTCGGATGTGAGTGTTTAACAGTGTAAAAAGAGAAAAAAAAAAAAAAAAAAAAAAAAAAAAAAAAAAAAAAAAAAAGTAAAAAAAAAAAAGAAAAAAAAAAATGGACAGTTTCACACTGTGGTTGTTGTCTGTTGATTATTAAAGAAGTGCCTAAGTTGTCTGTATTGGAAGTATTGATATTATAAGAAGTTCACGAGTATAACTGTGAGGAGAGCCTTCCCACAGTTCTATGAAGAAGTGTATTTAACAGTTGTAGGGACATGTTTCACACTGTGGTTGTTTGTTTGTTTATAAGGGATGTGCCCAAGTGTGTGTATTGGAAAGTATGATATTTATATCAGCAGTTCAGCAGAGTATAAACTGTGAGCGAGAGCTCCACATTCTATGGAAAAGGTTTAACAGTGTAAGGACATGTTCACACTGTGGTTGTTGTTTGTTGGATTTATAAAGAAGTGCTAAGTGTGTTATGTTGGAAAGTATGAATTATAAGAAGTTCACAGAGTATATAACTGTGACCGAGAGCCTCCACATCTATGAAAGTGGTTTAACAGTTAGGGACATGTTTCACACTGTGGTTGTTGTTCCTTGTTTGATTATAAAAAAGTGCTACAGTGTGGTATTGGAAAGTATGAATTATAGAAGTTCACAGAGTATAACTGTGAGCGAGAGCTCCAGATTCTATGAAGAAGTGTTAACGTTTGGGACATTTTCACACTGTGGTTGTTGTTCTTGGTGTTGATTATAAAGGAGTGCCTAAGTGTTGTGTTTGGAAAGTATGATATTATAGATTCACAGAGTATATTGTGAGCGAGAGCTCCAATTCTAGAAGATGTTTAACAGTTGTAGGGCATGTTTCACACTGTGGTTTGTTGCTTCTTGTTTGATTATAAAGAGTGCCCAAGTGTTGTGTATTGGAAAGATGATATTATAAGAAGTTCACAGAGGTATAAACTGTGAGCGAGAGCTCCACTTCTATGAAGAGAGTGTTTAACAGTGTAGGGACATGTTTCACACTGTGGTTGGTTGTCTGTTTGATTATTAAAGGAGTGCCAAGTGTTGTGTATTGCGAAAGATATATTATTAAGAAGTTCACAGAGTATAAATGTGAGCGAGAGCTCCACATTCTATGAAGGAAGTGTTTAGACAGTGTAGGGACATGTTTCACACTGTGGTTTTGTTCTTGTTTGATTATAAAGGAGTGCCCAAGTGCTTGTGTATTGGGAAGTATGATATTATAAGAATTCACAGAGTATAAAACTGTGAGCGAGAGCTTCCACATTCTATGGAAGAAGTGGTTTCAACAGTGTAGAATGTTTCACCACTGTGGTTGTTGTCTTGTTGGATTATTAAAGAGTGCCTAAGTGTTGTGTATGGAAAGTATGATATTTATAAGAAGTTCCAGAGTATAAACGTGAGGCGGGGGAGCCTTTCCCCAACCCATTTATGAAGAAGGTTAAACGAGTGTAGGGGACATGTCACACTGTGGTTGTTGTTCTGTGATTATAAAGGAGTGCCCAAGTGTTGTGTATTTGGAAAGTATGATATTATAACGAGTTCACAGAGTATAGAACTGTGAGCGAGAGCTCCACATTCTATGAAGAAGTGTTTAACAGTGTGGTGACATGTTTCACACTGTGGTTGTTGTTTCTTGTTTGATTATAAAGGAGTGCCTAAGTGGTTGTGTATTGGAAGTATGTATTATAAAGAAGTTCAGCAGAGTATAACTGTGAGCGAGAGCCACATTCTATGAGAATGTAAACAGTGTGAGGGACATGTTCAATCACTGTGATTGTTGTGCTTGTTTGATTATAAGAAGTGCCTAAGTGTTGGTATTGGAAAGTATATATATAAGAAGTTCACAGGTATAAACTTGAGCGAGAGCTCCACATTCTATGAAGAAGGTTACAGTGTAGGGACATGTTTCACACTGTGGTTGTTGTTCTTGTTTTGATTATTAAGAGTGCCAAGTGTTGTGTATTGGAAAAAAAAAAAAAAAAAAAAAAAAAAAAAAAAAAAAAAAAAAAAAAAAAAAAAAAAAAATGTATGAATTATAAGAAGTTCACAGAGTATAAACTGTGGAGCGAGAAGGCTCCACATTCTATGAAGAAGTGGTTACAGGTGGAATGTTTCACACTGTTTGGTTGTTGTTTCTGTTTGATTATAAAGAAGTGCCTATGTTGGTATTGGAAAGTTGATATTTATTAAGGAAGTTCACAGAGTATAAACTGTGAGCGAAGAGTCACATTCTATGAGAAGGTTTACAGTGAGGGGGACTGTTTCACACGGGTTGTTGTTCTTGTTTGATATAAAGAAGTGCTAAGTGTTGTGTATTGGAGTTAGTATTATAAGATTCACAGAGTATAAACTGTGAGCGAGAGCTCCACATTCTAGAGAAGTGTGACCAGTGTAGGGACATGTTTCACCACTGTGTTGTTGTTCTTGTTTGATTATAAAGGAGTGCCTAAGTTTGTGTGTATGGAAAGTATTGATATTTAAGAAGTTCACAGAGTATTAACTGTGAGCGAGAGTCACATTCTATGAAAAGTGTTTACAGTGTAGACATGTTTCACACTGTGGTTGGTTGTTCTTGTTGATTATAAAGGGTGCCCCAAGTGTTGTGTATTGGAAAGTATTTGATATTATAAGAGTTCACAGAGTATAAACTTTGAGCGAGGCCCAATTCTATGAAGAATGTTTAACGGTTAGGACATGTTTCACACTGTGGTTGTTTTCTTGTTGATTATACAAGGAGTGCTCGAGTGTGTGTATTGGAACAGTATGATATTATAAGAATTCACAGAGTATAAACTGTGAGCGAAGAGTCTCCCATTCATGAAGAAGTGTTTAACAGTGTAGGGACATGTTTCACACTGTGGTTGTTGTTTCTTGTTTGATAGATAAAGGAGTGCCAGTGTTGTGTATTGGAACCGTATGATTTATAAGAAGTACAGGAGTATAAACTGTGAGCCCGAGGAGTCCACATTCTATGAAGAAGTGTTTAACAGTTGTAGGGACATGTTTCACACTGTGGTTGTGTTCCTTGTTTGTTTGTTGTACTTGATTGATTTTAATGCATATCATCTGTCTGGGTTGATGTCATGCCTACTGGTTATGAGTCAATAAATCTATGCGTATCTCAGTATATATAACTTCTAAGTAATTGGTTATTAACAATGTTAACATTGTTCGGGGTTAGTTGATGTATTGTGTTGTTTCATGTCTATATTCTCATGGTATAATCTATTTCCCTCAAAAAGGAGAGAATATCCTCCATGTTGACATTTTCAAACAGATCCTGTCAATATTGTTTGCTTCATAAATAACGGTTTCTGATGTGAGCAAAAAACCTGCAGTTTTCCATGATAAGTGTTTAAACTGTCAAGGTGGTTGACATGTTCACCATTGTGGGTTGTAGGTCTTGCTGAGGATATAGGAGTGCCTAAGTCTTGTCGTATGTGTATTGGGAAGATGATTCATAAGAGTCACATGAGTATAAACTCTGGTCTTATAAGAATGGTTACTTAAAGAGAATAACCAATGCAGAACATTTCATGATTGATTTTGGTTTGATTTTGATTGATTTTACGGCATATCCAACCTTCAGTGGGTCATTTAAGCCGATAAAGTTTGAGGAACTAAATCAATTCTTAATGATTAATACAATTTGTTATCAACTCATGTTTTTCTATTTAACCGCAAATAGGACCCTAACAGGTACTAACACTCTGGATCAGAGTGGACCAGGAGCAATGTGATGAACGGGGTGCTCCCCACATTGCCCCAAACCTCCAAAACTGGAACCTCACCATAGAAGAGTTTAAAGTCATTCCCAGGACAATGTAGACCCGCAGCCACCGCCTTCTAGCATCCTATGATAAAAAGGGGTGGGCTTGCCATAAGGGCAATAGGGGTTTGGGAAAAATCATATAGATGCTAGGCTGAAATGATCAGCCATTGATCGGGAGGGGGCCTCTCCGATCCACCCGCAGAACATTCAGTAGGATAACAACAAACATGTTTAATTAAAGACATACAACATTTAATTTATAAATTATGGGGACTTGCTTCCCCAGGTTATACGAACTTCAGAATTGTTCCAAGGACATACATGGAAAGACAGAGGTGGAAACCACTTACGTTTTGGGGGTCTGGACTGAAACATATAACATGTGGGGGTGCGAGAAGTGACGAGCTAATCTGTCTTCGTCAGGCTGCTTTTAAAAGAGGCTGAATTTTGGCGGTTCCCGCCGTCACGTGACCAAAAAAGGAACGCCTGGACGCGGAAGCAGTTCCTCAAACCCTGTGACAAGGGAGACTACTCTATTTTAGGTCCCCACCAATTTCATTCTTCTTCCACTAATCTTATTTTGTCGATTGGTTGGAATTTTATGGCATTTCAACCTTTGGTATATTGTTATACCAAAGACATTTTTTTTTATTCGTTTTTGATGGGTACCCTAATTCTTTTTTTAAACACATTTTACAGTTCGGTTTTTGATCTATTTAACCCATTAGATGGTACCTTAATACTACCACTCTGGGTCAAAGTGACTGGGTGTATGCAATGAAGGGGTATTGCCATAATCTTATTTTGGAGCTTAAGTTTCTTGTGGGTATGTGTACTGAAAAGATCTGATTATTCTCTTCCTAATTCTATTTTTGTGTATCAGGATCAAAAACACTATTCAAGGTTAATTAGGGAAAATTGGACGAAACCAGACGTATATAGTTGAATTTTAAACTATTTCCCTAACACTTTCAGTGCCAACAAATTAATTAACATTTTTGCTACTTTTCATTGTTAATCTAAAGAAAGCAAAAACAAAACAAAAAAAACCTGGCAACTAAATGTGTTTATTATATTTTTCAGTCTCGTCTGATCTGTTAATCCAGTCTGGACTCCTTAATTTAACATAGGTAATTTACTATAAGCATATAAATGTATATGGAAATATGTAATTAACATAATGAGGCATCCGCATTGTGGGAAAATAATTAGGAAGTCTAGCTCGCAGGATCCATTGCTACTGAAAAAGATAGCCTCGCAGATCCATTGCTACTGAAAAAGATAGTCTCGCAGATCCATTGCTACTTAAAAAGATAGCCTCGCAGATCATTGCTACTGAAAAGATAGCCCGCAGATCCATTGCTACTGAAAAAATAGCCTCGACAATCCATCGCCTACCTGGAAAAGCTAGCTCGGTCGAGCACTCCATTGCTACTGAAAAAGATAGCCTCGCAGATCCATTGCTACTGAAAAGATAGCCTTCGGCAGATCATTTCGCTACTCGAAAAGATAGCCTCGCAGATCCATTGCTACTGAAAAAGATAGCCTCGCGAGATCCATTGCTACTGAAAAAAGCTAGTCTCGCAGATCCATGCTCTGAAAAAGATAGCCTCGAGATCCTTACTACTGAACGCTCCATACCATGCGACCTTGTGTACATCCCTACTAGTGGCGAATGGGTTGGGTAAAATACCTACAAATAAATATGCACCAATTTAAGGAGGTGTGTGTGTTAAGGCTGTCATCAGGAAATGGAAACTCGTCAAACGAGTTTTCAATCCTGGACAAGCACTTTGCATTTCACATAGCGCTAATACCCTTGAAACAAAAAGGTATGAATCAACAACTCTCGCTCCAGTATTGCGACAAATATGCAGTAGCAGAGTGGGGCTCTTTAACTTTGCTAGGTGATCAGTCTAGAGAATGAAACCTGAATTCAAAACTGTAAACTCCTTATATAATAGTAAATAATAATAATAATAATAATTCTGCTGCAATAATAATAATTAATAACATATAATAATTCTGCTGCTGCTAAATATTTAATAAAATAATAATTCTGCTGCTAATAATATATAAAATAATAATGAATAATAAATTCTGCTGCTTAATTAATATAGTAATCAATAATAATAATTCTGCTGCTAATAGATATAATAATAATTCTTGCTGCTAATAATATAATAATAAATAATAATAATTCTGCTTGCTAATAAGTAATAATAGTAATAATAATAATAATTCCTGCTGCCTAATATAATAATAATTCTGACAATAATAATGAATTCTGACATGTGTCGTTAAATGTTTAGTTGTTTTTTATTGCAATCATGGGTCATCAATCCATTACATGGGAAAGCAGTGTGCTAATTGGGAGTAATCATAAAGATAGTTTCTCTTTGAGACTTGAACTCATATCCCCTTTTCCCACCGGGAAGTCTTGGTTAACTTCTTAACATCCTTGTTGAGAATTTTCTAATCCAGAGTATGCCTATAAGATATATAAAAAAAAAGGCTAAAAATGATCTTTTGCATCTGAAGTACCTATTATTTCCCTTAATCAAAGACTTCTAAATATGTTAATATACATTTAAACAAAGGTTATTGGCGCTAGATTTAGGAACAAATGAGACTTCCCTCAGTAGGAATGAGGTGGTATAGACTTTAAGAACCAGTCAAGTTCTACAATTTGAGCTATGAAGAGAAACTCTCTCCTCTCTCAAATCAAAACCTATAAAACTCCTTATAGTTTTTTCATCGATTCAGCTCTCTCGTTTTTTATAGTGATAGTATTAATAACTTTTTTTTATTGTCAATTTACTGTTGGGTTTCAATGAAATAGATGGAAAAGAAAAAAACTGAAGAAATAGGAACAAGGGATGAGTTTATAGGTTTGATTTGAGCTTCTTTGACTAATGAGTTTTTGTGGCTTAGTTTTGTGAGGTCAGGTTAACACATGTGAGCCGATTTCCAGGTAAAATATGCATCAGTTAACATATCAAAATCATACAAATAAGTTATGACCATGCACGTTGTCCAAATACACTCACTTATTTAGATAAAAGTACGGTTAATCAGTCTATTGTGGTGGCCTAAAGTCAGTATCAGCCAATCAGTGGGGGTTGATATCTCTGGTGGTTGAGGCAACCAATCATTTTCGGCCCTTGACTTAGGCAACAGGCAATAGGAGAGGCTCCCTCTAAATCAAATTGGTTGGTACTGTCTAAATGCTAGCACCTGTATGATTTAGGAAGCGCGTGGCTGTAATGGTAAAGGCATGGGGAGAGAGTGACTTCGTTTGCCTCGTGTAATTACAGTCACTTAGCGCTAATACGCTCTTGGGAAGGTATGATCCTACTCTCCCTCCAGCTATGGGGCAAATAGTAGGCAGGACTGGGTCTCTTATACCTTGGTTAGCCAAACCAGTCTAGGAGAAGGGAAAACTCTGAATTTCAACTGTTGTAAACTCGCGCTTGGAAGAAATTGACCTTGTGTCGCATCCTCTCGGTGTGGAGGGTGGTAAATATATGTATGATTTCCCTACCTATTTCCTTTGTAAACTCCCAACCCTTTTTTTAATAATATATGTGCTAGAAGGCATGGCTGCAGGGTCTTAGATCCTGGGTATGACATTAAACTGCATCTAATGGTAAATTCCGTTTTGAACTCAGAAAGTTGGAGTACCCTTTTCTTGCCAATACTACAGTTCCCACTTGACCCAGAGTTAGATACCAGTATAGCTCCCATCTAGTTAGCCTAAGAGAGGTAAGACCCGCCCCCTAAAAGTGTGTCTCAGCATGACACTAAAACTGCATCTGATGGTGAGCTTCAGTTCTGGAGATCTGGGAAGTGTGGGGGTTCACCACCAAGTTGCCATTACTCCCAAGCCACTCCTGACCAGTGCTTGTTAGGGTCCCATCTACGCGGCTTCCATCAAACAGTTTAAACTGCATCTAATGGTAGAGTGCGAGTTTTTGAAATCAGAGAATGTGGAGTACCCTTTCATGCCAATACTCCCAGATTCCACTTTGACCCAGAGTGGTAATAGTACCAGTTTTAGGAGTCTCCATCTATGTAGCCTGAAGAGAGGTAAAGACCCTTCCCCCCCTAAAAAGTCTTGTCTTGAGCATGACACTAAACATGCATCTAATGGTGAGGTCTCCCAGTTTGGAGATCTGGGGAATAAGTTCGGGTCAATCACCATAGTTGCCATAACTCCCAGTCCACATCCTGCCCAGTATTGTTAGGTCCATCGTAGGGGTTCAATCAAAACTGTTTAAAAATTATTCATAATCATAGGGGTGCAAAAAAAAAAGATTTCAAAGAAACAAGGTTCAGACAAAAGATGTCAAATATAAATGTAAAATGAACCATGATTCCCAACCTCTAGCATAAAAATTAATCCTAGACAGCGTTTAAAATTGTCATTAAATAAAATCTTACTTGTGTGTGTTTCTCAAATATCCGAAAGACTTCCAAGTAAAACTTTTATTGGCCATCGGATCACGTGGAAGAAATTGTTTGGTTGGTTCTATGGTTTTAATGCAATCAACCCGTCTGGGGACATTTAGTTCGGGACTGGTAGGCATCCGCTAGGAAACACAGAGTTCCTTGTTCAATAGCCATCCCTTGCCACACAGGGAATCTGTGCATAATGTAAGAAAACTGATGGGTATGTGTCGCTCCACCCTTCAGATGCAAAAACTATCTCTTGTTCTACGTCTGCTAGGAAAAACAGGTGCCTTGTTCAATAAGTGCCGCTCTCGCCGCACACCAGGGATTCTTTGCGATAAAAGTTAAAAAACTGATGGTAAGCGTTGGCGCGCCACCTCAGATGCAAAAAACATCTCCTTGTCTAGCTGCCTGTAAAAAGGGATAGACTCCCCTCGCGTCTGGTGATACCAACTTTAGGTCACCCAACAATTTACTTAATTCTATACTTTGTTGTGAAGAAATTGTGAATAACGAATTCTTTCCAATCAATAAAGTTTTTTTTTGTTTGTTTTTTGTTTTTTTTTCGTTTCATGGCAACGATGTTCCAATTCGTCCTGCTTCAATTTGCCTTTTGGTTTTGAACATAAATATGCGTGTATGACAGGTTACCATCAACCTGTTATTAATTGCAGTACATATAGTTTTTTGTTAAAACCACTTCCCATTCACAATATTAAAGAAGGGTGTAAACATTATAGCTCTTCTACGGTAATACACTGAGCTGCACCTCTCAGAGAAGTTAACCCCCCCCCTCATCCTCAAGGGGCTACACTGTTGGCAGTGGGTGCGACCCATTTATGTTTAAGTAACGAACTCCTGGTGGAGAGTAGTCCAAAGACATGGGACACTCCACTTATTACCCTTACGCTTAGCCCTAGACGGAGCGGTCAGAGAGGCCCCTCCGATCAATCATCTGTCACGTCAAACCCTAGCAACTATATGATTATTCCTAACCCTATTGCCCTTTGGCGAAGCTCCAACCTGTTTATCATAGGGTACTAGAAGTGGGGCTGAGAGTCTTCATGTCCTGGAATGATGTTAAACCTATCTGACGGGGGTCAGGTTCAATTTTGAAGCTCAGAAAAGTTGTGGAGTACCCTTCATCACCATTTACTCCCAGATCCACTCTACCTGGGTGGTATACCTTTAGGTCCCAATCTAATGGGCGTTAAATTGAGAAAATGTTGTTTATTAGAAAAAATTGAGTTCCATTAAGAATGAATTTATTCAAACTTTGCCGGCATTAAATGACCCCAAGGTGATATGCATACAAAAAAGAGCTTCTGCCTCTAGCTTGTACATACTGAGGTGCAATATCATGCATACAGATGCATGCGTGTTTTGTTTCTTTGTTTAATGGCATATCAACCTCATGGTGTTAATTTAATTGCCCAAAGCCATACTATGTAAAAGACACAGTAGTGGTACTATCTTAACCCATCATCATCATCGTCGCCTGTCAGCATGCGGATATCCATTGACTAACTCTCTCTCCATCCAAATACATCGAGTAGACGGACAAGGACACGTGCGCAGACACTACTGGAGAAGCAAGGCGAACTCATAAGCGACGTCCTCCTGTGGAAGCCAACACATGGGCATGCCAGTGTGGGCCGACCAGCAAAGACTTACATTGATCAGCTCTGGCCGGATACAGGATGCTACATAGAGGACCTCCCGAGAATGATGACGATAGGGATGGATGGAGAGAGTTGTCAGGATATCCGCGCTGACAGCGCGACATGATGATGATGGTTAAATAGTACCATACTGTTCTTTTACAAGTATGGCTTTGGCATTAAATAACCTGAAGGTTGATATGCCATTAAACAAAGAAACCAAAACACGCATGCATCTGTATGCATTATTGCACTCAGTAGTACACTAAGAGGCAGAAGCTCTTTTTTGTATGGCATATCAACCTTGGTGGGTCATTTAATGCCGACAAGTTTTGAAATAAATTCATTCTTAATGGATACTCAATTTTTTTTAATAAACACATTTTTCTATTTAACCCATAGATGGACTCTAACAGGTACTACCACTCCAGGTCAGAGTGGATCTGGGAAGTAATGTGATGAAAGGGTACTCCACATTTTCTGAAGCTTCAAAAAATTGGAACCTGACCATCAGATAGAGTTTAACATCATTCCCAGACATGAAGACTCTCAGGCACCACCTTCTAGTACCCATATGATAAAGGGTTGAGCTTGCCATAAGGGCAATAGGGTTAGGATAATCATAATTGCTAGGGTTTGACGACCGATGATTGATCGGGGGGCCTCTCTGACCGCCTCTAGCCTAAGTAAGGTATAAAGTGTGTCCCAGTCTTGGACTACTCATCACACAGATCCGTACTTAAGCATCATACGCCCGCCACTGCCAGGTGCACCTTAGAGGATGAGGGGGTTTGGTTGTATTCATTTAACTCTTATATTGTGAATTGGAAGTGTTTACAAAAAATATTGTACCTGCATTAATAACAGGTGATGTAACCTGTCATACAGCTATTATGTCAAAACACAAAAGGCAATTGAAGCAGCGATGGAACATCGTTGCCATGACAACGACACCAAAAAAATGGAAAGATATCGTTCCAAATTTCTTCCACGTAGATATTAAAGTAAATTTGTTGGGTTGACCTAAGTTGCACCAGACAGCAGGGAGTCTATCCCTTTTTACCAGCTAGACCAAGAGATAGTTTTTGCATCTGAGGTGGAGCGCCACACCTACCATCAGTTCTTTACTTTTATCGCACAGATCCCTGTGTGGCGAGGGCCACTATTGAACAGGAACCTTGTTTCACTCAGCGCTAGACCAAGGAATAGTTTTTGCATCTGAGGTGAGCGCCACACCTACCATCAGTTCTTTTACATTATCGCACAGATCCTGTGTGGCAAGGGATGCATTGACAAGGAACCTTGTTGTTCCTAGGCGGATGCTCAACTACGCCCGAACTAAACTGTCCCCAGACGGGTTGATATGCCATTAAAATCCATGAACCAAACCAAACACAATTTCTTCCACGTGATCCGATGGCCAATAAAAAAGTTTTACTTGGAAGTCTTTGGATATTTGAGAAATGCAGCACAAAGTAAGATTTATTTTAATGACATTTTAACCTGTCTAGGATTATTTTATGCCTAGAGGTTAGGAATCATGTTCATTTACATTTATATTACATCTTTGTTGAACTTGTTTCTTGACAATCTTTTTTTTTGCACCCCTATTGATTATGAATAATTTTAAAACAGTTTGATTTGACCCCTAGATGGACCTAACAAGTACTGGGTCAGAGTGGACTGGGAGTAATGGCAACTATGGTGTGACCCCATAACTTCCAGATTCCCAGAACTGGAGCCTCACCATTAGATGCAGTTTAGTGTCATGCTCAAGCAAGACTTTTTAGGGGGGGAAGTCTTACCCTCTCTCAGGGCTAAATAGATGGGACTCTAACTGGTACTACCACTCTGGTCAAAGTGGGATCTGGGAGTATTGGCAATGAAAGGGTACTCCACACTTCTCTGAGTTTCAAAACTCGAACTCTACCATTAAGATGCAGTTTAAACTGTTTGATTTGACCCCTAGATGGACCCTAACAAGCACTGGGTCAGAGTGGACTTGGGATAATGGCAACTTGGTGTGACCCCCACACTTCCCAGATCTCCAGAACTGAAGCCTCACCATCAGATGCAGTTTAGTGTCATGCTGAAGACAACACTTTTAGGGGGCGGGTCTTACCTCTCTTCAGGGGCTAACATAGATGGACCCTAACTGGTACTACCACCTGGGTCAAAGTGGATCTGGGAGTATTGGCAATGAAAGGGTACTCCACACTTCTCTGAGTTTCAAAACTGGAACTTTACCATTAGATGCAGTTTAATGTCATACCCAGGATGCTAAGACCCTCAGCCACTGCCTTCTAGCACATATATTATTAAAAAAAGGGTTGGGAGTTTACCATAAGGAAAATAGGGTAGAGACAATCATACATATATTTACCAACCCCTCCACACGAGCAGGATGCGACACAAGGTCAATTTCTTAAGCGGAGTTTAACAGGTTTGAATTCAGAGTTTTCCTTCTCCTAGACTGGTTGCCTAACCAAGGTTAAAGAGCCCAGTCTGCCCTACTATTTGCCCATAGCTGGAGGGAGAGTAGGATTCATACCTTTTCCAAGCGTATTAGCGCTAAGTGAAATGTAATTACCACGGAGCAACGAGTCCATTTCCCATGACTTTAACCATTACACCACGCGCTTCCTACTCATCATACAGGTGCTGCATTTGACGTGACCAACCAATTGATTAGAGGGAGCCTCTCCTATTGCCTGTGGCCTAAGTAAGGGCCAAAATGGATTGTTGCTCAGCCACCAGGATTCAGACTCCCTCACTGATTGGCTGATACTGACTTTAGGCCACCCCAATGACTTTACCTACTTTTATTAAATAAGTGCAGTGTATTTGGACAACTGCATGTCATAAACTTATTTGTATGATTTTTGTATTGTTAACTGATGCATATTTTACCTTGGAAATCGGCTCAAATGTGTTACCTGCCTCACAAACTAAGCCACAAAAAACTCATTAGTCCAAAGAAGCTCAAATCAAACCTATAAACTCATCCCTTGTTCTATTTCTCAGTTTTTCTTTTCATTATTTCATTGAAAACCACAGTAAATTGCAATAAAAAAAAGTTATTAATACTATCACTATAAAAAAACCCAAACAGCCTGAGATCGAGAAAAACTATAAGGGTGAGTTAGGTTTGATTTGTGCTCTTAGAAACAATGTCTCTTCATAGCTCAATTGGTAGAACTGCTGGTTCTTAAAGTCCTATACCACCTCATTCCACCTGGAGGGAAGTCTCATTTGTTTTCCTAATCTACGCCAAATGATAGCCTTTGTTTAAATGTAATATTAAACATATTTAGAAGTCTTTGATTTAAGGGAAATAATAGGTAACTTCAGATGCAAAGATCATTTTTAGCCTTTTTTTATATACCTTATAGGAATACTCTGGATTTAGAAAATTCTCAACAGGATGTTAAGAGTTAAACAGACTTCCCCGGTGGGAAAAGGGGATATGAGTTCAAGTCTCAAAAGAGAACTTATCCTTTATGATTTACTCCAATTCACACTGCTTTTCCCTGTAATGGATTGATGACCCACATGAATTGCAATAAAAACTAATTAATGTGAATTATTATTGTCGAATATTATTATTATTAGCACAGAATTATTATTATTATTACAGCATTATTATTATTATTTATATTATTAGCAGCAGAATTATTATTATTAATTATTAGCAGCAGAATTATTATTATTATTATTATTATTATTACAGCAGAATTATTATTATTATTATATTATTATTATTAGCAGCAGAATTATTATTATTATTATTATTATTAGCAGCAGCAGAATTATTATTGTTATTATTATTATTATTAGCAGCAGAATTAATTATTATTATATTATTACTTTTTATTAAGCGGAGTTTAACAGTTTTGAATTCAGAGTTCTCATTTCTCCTAGACTGATCACCTAGCAAAGTTAAAGAGCCCACTCTGCTCTGCTATTTGTCCATATCTGGAGCGAGAGTTGTTGAATTCATACTTTTTTCAAGGGTATTAGCGCTATGTGAAATGCAAACTGCCTTGTCCAGATTTGAACTCGGTTTGACGAGTTCATTTCCTGTGACTAGCCATTACACCACACACCTCCTTAAATTGATGCATATTTATTGTAGGTATTTACCCAACCCATTCGCCACTAGTAGGATGTGACACAAGGTCGCATGTATGGAGCGTTCAGTAGTAAGGGATCTGCGAGGCTATCTTTTCAAGTAGCAATGGATCTGCGAGACTATCTTTTTCAGTAGCAATGGATCTGCGAGGCTATCTTTTTCAGTAGCAATGGATCTGCGAGCTATCTTTTTCAGTAGCAATGGACTGCGAGGCTATCTTTTTCAGTAGCAATGGATCTGCGAGGCTATTTTTCAGTAGCAATAGGCTAGCTTTTCAGTAGCGATGGATCTGCGAGGCTATCTTTTTCAGTAGCAATGGATCTGCGAGGCTATCTTTTTTTCAGTAGCAATGGATCTGCGAGGCTATCTTTTTAAGTAGCAATGGATCTGCGAGACTATCTTTTTCAGTAGCAATGGATCTGCTTTTTTCAGTAGCAATGGATCTGCGAGGCTAGCTTCCTAATTATTTCACCACAATGGGATGCCTCATGTATGTTTATTACATATTTCCATATACATTTATATGCTTATAGTAAATTACCTATGTTTAAATTACAGGAGTCACAGACTGGATTAACAGATCAGACGAGACTGAAAAATATAATAAACACATTTTAGTGCCAAGGTTTTTTTGTTTTGTTTTGCTTTCTTTAGATTAACAATTAAAGTAGCAAAAATGTTAATTAATTTTGTTTGGCACTGAAAGTGTTAAGGAAATAGTTTAAAATTCTAAACATTATTAATAACGTCTGGTTTTCGTCCAAATTTTCCCTAAATTTAACTTGAATGTGTTTGATCCTGATACAAAAATAAGATTAGGGAAGAGAATGATATCAGATCTTTTCAGTACACATACCACAAGACTTACTCCAAAATAGATTATGGCATACCCCTTCATTGCTATTACTCCCAGGTCACTTTGACCCAGAGTGGTAGTATTAAGGTACCATCTATGGGTTAAATAGATCAAAAACCGAACTTTAAAAAATGTGTTTAAAAAAGAATTTAGTACCCATCAAAAACGAATAAAAAAAAATGTCTTTGGTATAAAATAACCAAAGGTTGAAATGCCATAAAATCCAACCAATCGACCAAAATAAGATTAGGGAAGAGAATGAAAATTGTTGGGGACTAAATAGAGTAGTCTCCCTTGTCACAGGGTTTGAGGAACTCTTCCGCGTCAGGCGTCCTTTTTTTGGTCACGTGACGCGGGAAACCCCCAAAATATCAGCCTCTTTTACAAAGCTAGCTTGACGAAGACAGATTTGCTCGTCACTTCTCAGCACCACACATGGTTCATATGTTTCAGTCCAGACCCCCAAAACAGTAAGTGGTTTCCACCTCTTGTCTTTCCATGTATGTACTTGGACAATTCTGAAGTTGTATAACCTGGGGAAGCAAGTTCCCCCATATTTATAAATTAAATGTTGTATGTCTTTAATTAACATGTTTGTTGTTATCCTACTGAAATGTTCTGCGGGTGGTCGGAGAGGCCCCCTCCGATCAATCGGCTGATCATTTCAAGCCCTAGCATCTATATGATTTTCCCAACCCTATTGCCCTTATGGCAAGCCCCAACCCCTTTTTATCATATGGATGCTAGAAGGCGGTGGCTGCGGGTCTACATGTCCTGGGAATGACGTTAAACTCTATCTGATGGTGAGGTTCCAGTTTTGGAGGTTTGGGGAATGTGGAGCACCCGTTCATCACCATTGCTCCCTGGTCCACTCTGATCCAGAGTGTTAGTACCTGTTAGGGTCCTATTTATGGGTTAAATAGAAAAACATGAGTTGATAAACAAAATTGTATTATCCATTAAGAATTGATTTATTTCAAAACTTTATCGGCATTAAATGACCCACTGAGGTTGATATGCCGTAAAATCAAATCAAATCAAACCAAATCAAATCATGAAATGTTCTGCATTGGTTATTCTCGTTTAAGTAACCCAATTCTTTATAAGAACCAGAGTTTATACTCTGTGAACTTCTTATGATATCATACTTTCCAATACACATACGACAAGACTTAGGCACTCCTATATACTCAAGCAAGAACAACAACCACAATGTGAAACATGTCAAACACCTTTGACAGTTAAACACTTATTCATGGAATGCAGGTTTTTTGCTCACATCAGAAACCGTTATTTTGAAGCAAACAATATGAAGGATCTGTTTGAAAATGTCAACATGGAGGATATTCTCTCCTTTTTGAGGGAAATAAAATTATACCATAGAATATAGACATGAAACAAACCAATACCATACAACATAACCCCCAATAATGTTAACACATTGTTAAAACCAATTACTAGAAGTATATATATAAATACGCAATATGTATTACCTCATAACCAGTAGGCATGACATAACCCCAGACAGATTGATATGCCGTTAAAATCAATCAATAAACAAACAAACAAGAACAACAACCACAGTGTGAAACATGTCCCTACACTGTTAAACACTTCTTCATAGAATGTGGAGCTCTCGCTCACAGTTTATACTCTGTGAACTTCTTATAATATCATACTTTCCAATACACAACACTTGGGCACTCCTTTATAATCAAACAAGAACAACAACCACAGTGTGAAACATGTCCCTACACTGTTAAACACTTCTTCATAGAATGTGGAGCTCTCGCTCACAGTTTATACTCTGTGAACTTCTTATAATATCATACTTTCCAATACACAACACTTGGGCACTCCTTTATAATCAAACAAGAACAACAACCACAGTGTGAAACATGTCCCTACACTGTTAAACACTTCTTCATAGAATGTGGAGCTCTCGCTCACAGTTTATACTCTGTGAACTTCTTATAATATCATACTTTCCAATACACAACACTTGGGCACTCCTTTATAATCAAACAAGAACAACAACCACAGTGTGAAACATGTCCCTACACTGTTAAACACTTCTTCATAGAATGTGGAGCTCTCGCTCACAGTTTATACTCTGTGAACTTCTTATAATATCATACTTTCCAATACACAACACTTAGGCACTCCTTTATAATCAAACAAGAACAACAACCACAGTGTGAAACATGTCCCTACACTGTTAAACACTTCTTCATAGAATGTGGAGCTCTCGCTCACAGTTTATACTCTGTGAACTTCTTATAATATCATACTTTCCAATACACAACACTTAGGCACTTCTTTATAATCAAACAAGAACAACAACCACAGTGTGAAACATGTCCCTACACTGTTAAACACTTCTTCATAGAATGTGGAGCTCTCGCTCACAGTTTATACTCTGTGAACTTCTTATAATATCATACTTTCCAATACACAACACTTAGGCACTTCTTTATAATCAAACAAGAACAACAACCACAGTGTGAAACATGTCCCTACACTGTTAAACACTTCTTCATAGAATGTGGAGCTCTCGCTCACAGTTTTACTCTGTGAACTTCTTATAATATCATACTTTCCAATACACAACACTTGGGCACTCCTTTATAATCAAACAAGAACAACAACCACAGTGTGAAACATGTCCCTACACTGTTAAACACTTCTTCATAGAATGTGGAGCTCTCGCTCACAGTTTATACTCTGTGAACTTCTTATAATATCATACTTTCCAATACACAACACTTAGGCACTTCTTTATAATCAAACAAGAAACAACAACCACAGTGTGAAACATGTCCCTACACTGTTAAACACTTCTTCATAGAATGTGGAGCTCTCGCTCACAGTTTATACTCTGTGAACTTCTTATAATATCATACTTTCCAATACACAACACTTAGGCACTCCTTTATAATCAAACAAGAACAACAACCACAGTGTGAAACATGTCCCTACACTGTTAAACACTTCTTCATAGAATGTGGAGCTCTCGCTCACAGTTTATACTCTGTGAACTTCTTATAATATCATACTTTCCAATACACAACACTTGGGCACTCCTTTATAATCAAACAAGAACAACAACCACAGTGTGAAACATGTCCCTACACTGTTAAACACTTCTTCATAGAATGTGGAGCTCTCGCTCACAGTTTATACTCTGTGAACTTCTTATAATATCATACTTTCCAATACACAACACTTAGGCACTTCTTTATAATCAAACAAGAACAACAACCACAGTGTGAAACATGTCCCTACACTGTTAAACACTTCTTCATAGAATGTGGAGCTCTCGCTCACAGTTTATACTCTGTGAACTTCTTATAATATCATACTTTCCAATACACAACACTTGGGCACTCCTTTATAATCAAACAAGAACAACAACCACAGTGTGAAACATGTCCCTACACTGTTAAACACTTCTTCATAGAATGTGGAGCTCTCGCTCACAGTTTATACTCTGTGAACTTCTTAATAATCATACTTTCCCAATACACCACATCAAACAACAACAACCACAGTGTGAAACATGTCCCTACACTGTTAAACACTTCTTCATAGAATGTGGAGCTCTCGCTCACAGTTTATACTCTGTGAACTTCTTATAATATCATACTTTCCAATACACAACACTTGGGCACTCCTTTATAATCAAACAAGAACAACAACCACAGTGTGAAACATGTCCCTACACTGTTAAACACTTCTTCATAGAATGTGGAGCTCTCGCTCACAGTTTATACTCTGTGAACTTCTTATAATATCATACTTTCCAATACACAACACTTAGGCACTCCTTTATAATCAAACAAGAACAACAACCACAGTGTGAAACATGTCCCTACACTGTTAAACACTTCTTCATAGAATGTGGAGCTCTCGCTCACAGTTTATACTCTGTGAACTTCTTATAATATCATACTTTCCAATACACAACACTTAGGCACTTCTTTATAATCAAACAAGAACAACAACCACAGTGTGAAACATGTCCCTACACTGTTAAACACTTCTTCATAGAATGTGGAGCTCTCGCTCACAGTTTATACTCTGTGAACTTCTTATAATATCATACTTTCCAATACACAACACTTAGGCACTTCTTTATAATCAAACAAGAACAACAACCACAGTGTGAAACATGTCCCTACACTGTTAAAACACTTCTTCATAGAATGTGGAGCTCTCGCTCACAGTTTATACTCTGTGAACTTCTTATAATATCATACTTTCCAATACACAACACTTGGGCACTCCTTTATAATCAAACAAGAACAACAACCACAGTGTGAAACATGTCCCTACACTGTTAAACACTTCTTCATAGAATGTGGAGCTCTCGCTCACAGTTTATACTCTGTGAACTTCTTATAATATCATACTTTCCAATACACAACACTTAGGCACTTCTTTATAATCAAACAAGAACAACAACCACAGTGTGAAACATGTCCTTACACTGTTAAACACTCACATCAGAAAATGGCTTTTTAGTGCAAATAATACAAAAGATCTATTTGAAAATATCAGCATAGAGGAAATTCTGTTGTTTTTTAAGAGAAATAAAAAATTATTCTAAAAAGATATAAATTCAAACATGATGATTATCAGTTCCTCTGAATGTTTGAGATGAGGCTTGATGATTACTATTATCTGTGTTATTGGGACTATTGTCCTCATCTTCATTGGTATCTGTACAACGTTTCAGCCGATATGCCCTCCGGCCTTCTTCAGGTATTTCTTGGTTACTGAGTCCAATAAGAAATACCTGAAGAAGACCGGAGTGAAATCTGTAGTGAAGAAGTGGCGCAAAGAACAGTCAACAGAATTTTACGGGACAGGGATACATGCTCTCATTCGAAGGTGGAACATTGCTATTGAGAGGAATGGTGGAGAAGTAGGGATATGATCCACAGAGGACCAGCTTCATTTTGATGTATGATACATGTTCCCACGTTGGTAATTATACCTGTCCTAAACAAAATGGCATTACTTTTTAACACACCTATGTTGAGAAGTAGGGATGTGATTTACAGAGGACCAGCTTCATTTTGATGTATGATACATGTTCCCATGTTGGTAATTATACCTGTCCTAAACAAAATGGCATTTCTTTTTGACTCACTCTCGTATGCTTAAATAACAATTGATTTATTTACCGCTGGACAAAGGTAAATGCTTCTACCAAACCCAACGCTTAAAAAGCTCCAACGTGGTGTGGAATGGGATCGGGGGTGGGGGTGGGGCAAATAAAATGCATGTCCCCCAATCTGTGATGGTGGACTATTCTCTTTACCACTTCCTGTCTTTTATCTACAATGCCCTTTAAAGGGAGGTAACCCCTTCTTTATTCCTTATATAAGTTGTATTCTTGATCTGTTTCAATAGTAAAAAAAATGAACAAAATTACTTGGATTCTTTTTAATTTTATTTGTTTTTAATTTTCAGTATTTCCTAACATCCCTGAGAAGCCTGGTATGCCATGCATCGGAGAAGATCGTAAGTTTTGTGCTATTTATTGTATTTACTTATTTATATATTAGTATAACTCGCAAAAAAAAAACCCAGCTTCTGGGCAGTGTAAAAATTAATTTTTGAAATATTTTGCCTGGGGTGAGGTGGTTGTTTAAAGACAGAGGGTTTATATCATAAGTGAGTAAAATCTTCAAATTTATTAATAGAGTAAAAAAAAATTAAAACAATTTGAAATGGAAATTTAGTTCTGTCCCCCTCAAATAAAATGTCATGTGTATCTATTGATTATTAATTAAATAATTATTTTGAATATTTTACACAAATTTTACACAAAATCATAGGTACTTATTTATTTGTAAAATCTAAAAATTTTACAAATAAATAAGTACCTACGATTTTGTGTAAAATTTGTGTAAAATATTCAAAATAATTATTTAATTAACCTCTTGAGACTGAAAAAATGACTGTTTTTGTAACCCTAACCCCTAACCCTAAACCCCCTAGTTAAAATTAAGTTTTATTACAAAATTTTTGGATTCTGTTTTTTCTGGGTCACCAGTATACAGGGTGACCCAGAAAAAACAGAACCCAAATTATTTATTCATTTTCCCATTAAACTAACCCTAAACCCCTAATCCTAACCCTAGACCCCCATAATTAAAATTAAGTTTTATTACAAAATTTGTGGGTTCTGTTTTTGTCTGGGTCACCCTAATTTTGACACCTTTGTGCAAGTTCAGCCCCCTTTTTTTCCTCACAATCAAAATAGAATATTCCATTATTATTATTATTAGTTAAAATTAAGTTTTATTACAAAATTTGTGGGTTCTGTTTTTTCTGGGTCACCGGTATACAGGGTGACCCAGAAAAATTAGAACCCAAATTATTTATTCATTTTCCCATTAAACTAACCCTAAACCCCTAATCCTAACTGTTGCGATGTTAGTTCAACAGTAAAAAAAGAAGTCAAGTCGAGGTAGGGTAAAATGAGACAAGTGTATTTACAATAAGGTACAAGAACGGCTAGCTTGCCGCTAAACGGTAACAGTACAACCTTTTCACTCGGTGTCTCACTATTTATAGTGAGAACCGGTGTATATTCTCCACTGTATGAACGGCCGGTACAACACTAACCCTAGACCCCCATAGTTAAAATTAAGTTTTATTACAAAATTCTGTTTTTGTCTGGGTCACCCTAATTTTGACACCTTTGTGCAAGTTCAACCCCCTTTTTTTCCACACAATCAAAATAGAATATTCCATTATTTATCTAAGATGATGACAGTATCTCTTTACTCTGCCTAACTCAGTATTTCTCAGTTAATATCTATTAAAAGGAATACAAGATTATTTATTGATTAGCATTTCTGGCAAGTATTTTTATTGATCCCCAGCCCTTTGCTCAGGATCAGTATCGTAGCTGTGTACTCTACCTAACTCAGTATTTCCAAGTTAATTTTACAATGATGTTCAACCACCAGAAAGTTGACATAGTGGATATATTGCTTGCTTGATTTCCTTCAGGTTGGACATTTAAATCACAGCAAGATTGAATGTGAATTTTATAAAATCTCTTTGTTAGTGTGAAGTTGCTTTTGTTTGTTCTGTTGAACCAGACTGTATAGATTCCTAGACCAGGGATTGAACTTATGACCACTATATAAACTGTATTGCTTAACAAACATATCAGTGGGGCATGGGGTGTAAGGGTTAGAGTCTTAGGAAATAGATTCGCCAACATGAGTTCAAATCCTGGACAAGGCTTTTTGCATTTCATATAGCACTAATACCCCTGGGAAAGGTATGCATCCAACTACTCTCTTCCAGCTATGGGTAAATAGTACGACAGACTAGGCTCTTTAACCATGTTTAGGTAACCAGTCTAGAAGAAGGAAGACTCTGAATTCAAACCTGTTAAACTCTGCTTAAGAAATTGATGTTGTGTCACATCCTGCCCATGTAGAGGGGTTGGTAAATATATATATATATATCTGCTAGGCTTTTATCTAGCTGGGGGCTTCTTCTTTGTATCAGGTCAGACATCTCTCTGTGTACTAGGGTTGCTCGTGGAACAATTCGATACATTTTCTCATGTAGACTCAACTTTATTCCACTGACTGTTTTTCTACTGATACATTGTTGACTCGCATGTGCTTGGACAAAGCAGAGATAGGAAAACGCATCTTTCCCAAACGAGTCACTTTTAACTCTACTTTCGCACTATTTCCTGGTCATGTGTCTCTCTAAGCCAATGAGAGCTCCATTCTTGATCAGCATGAGGTGACCCTTTGTCAATCAAACTATATGAACTCAGTGAAGGCTGCTTGCATTTTTGCATAGCGCTAACTCCCTTGGGAAAGGTATACATCCAACAACTCTCCCTCCAGTTGCAGGCAGACTGGGCTTTTTAACCATGGCTAGGTAACCAGTCTAGGAGAAGTAAAACTCTGAATTCAAACCTGTTAAACTCTGCTTAATAGATTGATCCTATGTCACATTTTGCTCATGCAGATGGGTTGGTAAATATATATATATATGAAAAGAAAATATTTTAAAAATATAACAAACACAGGATGTTACGATCAGGAAACAATTTTTAGTGTCATTACTTAAGTATTTCAGTATTTTATACCATCTTCAGGACACTGTTAGGTGAGGGACAAAATGAAAGATGTTGTATGGTGGTTGTGTGAATCTGATGCTATTAACCATCACACAACCACCATACACTTAACATCTTTCATTCTGTTCCTCACCTAACAGTGTCCTGAAGATGGCATAAAATACCGAAATACTTAAGTATTGACACTAAAAATTGTTTCCTGATCGTAACATCCTGTGTTTGTTATATTTTAAAAATATTTTCTTTTCATATTGTCGGATTAATTTCCTTATCGTATTTCCATATATATATATATATATATATATAAAAGGACCTAGATGAGTCAGACACTATCTACCTAGGTTTCACCCGAATATATATATATATATATATATATATATATATATGAACTATATTTCCTCTGTTTTACCAATGTTTCAAACTATACTACTTGCTAAATATGTTAGGCTATGCCTATCCATCATGTAACCTTTTGATATTCCATATTATTCAATATAACAAGTTTAAAATAGTTGGTTTGTTAAATTATCATAATTTTTGTGCTTTTTTTGTTTTTAATCAGGTAATATCTACCGTAGAGGTGCCCGACGTTGGCGGAAACTGTACCGAGTTAATGGACATTTATTCCAGGGAAAACGATTCTCCAAGGTTAGTTTGTCAGTTACACTTTGCAATGCATAAATATCAATTCTTTTAACCAATAATGTGCAACAAATTGATCAATAGTTAAACCCAAAAAAGACCCACAGAATCAAGTGAAGAAAACTATTTAAAACTATTCTTATTGTGCTTATTAACACAATAAATAATACCAGCCCCTTATAAACAGGCTGGTTTAGCTCAGTCAGTAGAGCACCCGCCTAGGAATCATAAGGTTCCGGGTTCAATACCGATCACCACCAACTATTTTTTTCTTCTTTTTTTTTTTTTTATTTAAAAAAATATTACACTTCAGTATAAATGCATGGGACCAGTTTAGATCAGTCAGTAGAACACTTGCATAGGAATCATAAGGTTTCGGGTTCGATACTGGTTATCTAAAGATATTTTTTAAATTGTGTGTGTATATATATATATATATATATATATATATATATATATATATCATCGGCATTGCGGTCTCAGAAGACTATATAGTTCTTGTGCCCCTGAAGTTACAGTGCCACCTGTGAATGTGAAGTCCAATTTTTGAAAAACATTCTCAACCACAGATGTTGCATGTGAAGGCTGTCCGTGAAGATGCCGGTGCTTTGTTGCCGCCGCTTTCTTATGGACATCTTGGTTTCATGGTGTTGTGCCAGGGTGACTTCAGACATGAACAATCCGCTATGGATATATATATATGCATAAATATATATATATATATATATGTGTGTATTTGGGCAGCATTCTTTCATTTATACATGTAGAATTAAACAAAAGACACATCTCCTGTTTAACAATTTTATTTTTGATCTTTTCGAGTTTTCTGGCCAACTTTTTAATATAAGTCCACCAAAGTTCAGGTCCCGAGTACTTTTGGTACTTCGAAGTGCCATCATCAGGAGTGATGTGTTCCAGTTTTTTAAAAATTATATTAATGTGGAGGCTGGAAGGAGAAGAATTGATGAGAAAGGTGTTATAAGCATTTTAAAATGTGTGTACTGCATTGGAAATTAATTTTGTTTAAGGATGGTTTGTATTGTTTTATGTATAGAGCTTCTAGTATTTGGAGTTTTTGTTAATTTTTTTCTTTGTGCAGAATGTGTGTATTTTCCGTTAGAATATTTCGGTAATTAGAGTGGGGGCATGAATGTAATTTTAGGTGTTGTAAAATGGAGCTATTATCTGTTAAATGGAGGGTTGGACTTATCCACGAATTCCACCCAAATATTAAAAAGTTGGCCAGAAAACTCAAAGATCAAAAATAAAATTGTTAAACAGGAGATGTGTCTTTTGTTTAATTCTACATGTGTGTGTGTGTATGTATGTATATATATATATAATATATATATATATATATATATATATATATATATATCCAATAAACGGTTAAGTGTGGGATGATTCTATCTGGGATCTTCATTATCCTCTGTATATCTACAATGCATGCAGATGCATACCTATAGATTTATACAAGGATTCTTTCAAGACTTTAAGAGAGATCAGTGTATGATAATTAATAAATTAATTATATATACAGCAAAATTTACACTTCCAGTAAGAAAGAAAACCTCAAATGACGGTCTGTTAAGTTTTTCTTGCTTGTTGGAAATATATATCTTATTATAATGGAGATTGTGGGTTTGTCTGTCTGTAACCAAAACTATATTACTATACAAATCACAATTCCCTTTGTTATTTACATCACATTCTCATTGATTTTATTTTTATTTAAACCTCAATTATTGATAGAATTGTTTTACGTCATTAAGACTGTTGACCATATCTACATACTCATAACATGCAATTGTATTTATATATACAACAAAATAGTGGATTACCATATGAATGGAAAGGCTGATTTGCATATTGATCTTAAAAATTTGATTTTGATAAATATGTGCTTAGTATTATTGGTTTCTAATTATTTGGTTTTATCTTAATGAATATGAGCAAAAATCTTGTGGATAAATCTTAAAAGAAATCCATTAACAAGAAGAAATAACTGTAATATTATTCTTTACTTCCTATTTTAACTAAATAGTTAAATTAGGAAAATTTACCAATGAAAGAGGGGAGTAATGGAAAATGATGGAAGAGTTAGTTTCAAAGTTGTTCTATTTTACGATTATACCTCCTCTGTTCCAAATATTTTTATCTGCACTCTTATTCAGTTTCATTAGCCTTTCTAATTTAATATGATATTTTATTATATTAAAACTTAAATACTTGCACCCAGAGGGTGCATATATTTGCTAGTATATATAATGTGTGTAGTAGAGATATGAGGAACATAAAGACAAAACTCAGACAAACGTATGTAGGATATATTTTGCTAGAGCTTTGAGCATGGCATCATCAGTCGTTTTATTGATCAATAAAATGACTGATGATGCTGCGCTTAAAGCTCTAGCGAAATATATCCTACATACGTTTGTCTGAGTTTTGTCCTTGTGTTCCTCATATCTCTACTACATTCTGTCAGATTTATTCCAATCCTCTTTCCTCATATATATATATATATATATATATATATATATATATATATATATAGTTTTCTATAGTAAAGAATGTTCAATACTATTGATAGAGCCTGTTATAGTAGCGAAAACATAAAGTCAATGGCACTTGGTGAATGTCAGCATCTCTGAAAGAGTTATATTTAGCAAAGTTTATTTGATTATTATTCTTATTTTTGCTCCTCCAAATGAAACTACTACTTAGGCTATTAAAACGTTGAGTAATTGCAAAGTAGCCATGATTTGCAAGGGAGGTAAGATTTATATTTATATTTTTGTCTTGCTATATTCTGAGTCATCCTGTCCAGCTTATGAACATGTTTTTCCAGTGTTACTCTTAATTGTAAAATCTAATTACACTACCTTACAAAAATGATAGGCTATGCCTATTTTTTATGTAACAGTAAATAATAATAATAATAATTTCTCATTTCAGAGATTCAAACATGACATTGTTATATAATCTGTTTTTTCTTTCCATGATGTTATTTATTTGCAGAAAGCTGTCTGCTACTTTTGTTCTGATCGAATTTGGGGTCTGGTCGCCAAGGATACAAATGTATTAATTGCAAATTATTAGTTCACAAACGGTGCCACAAAATGGTGAAGCAGGCCTGTGGAGATACTGTGGTAAGTGTTACTCTGTATGTTAATAAATTAGGTTTTGTAAATATTTATGTAATTGTTCTTGGTCCTGCTAACTTCACACTCATGATCTAAAGCGAAGTCTGTACGTGTTTTATATGAAAAAATTGATTACTGAGAAAATTGCATTATTATTTGGTAACAACAGGATTTCTTGGTAGTTGTCCAGAATAGGACATCAAAGGAAATTGCTGTTCATTTTGTAGTGATGTATACATTTTTTTTTCTCTATAGAAAAGTAATAGGCTAATTCCATGTCAAATTATCCCTCCTTTACCTAGACAATGCCGGGTAGCTGCTTCTGGTCAAATAATAAGCGGATGAAGCAAACTGTCGTAAAAGGAATTCAAGATTAGGTATCACTTGTTAGGGGAGGTGATTCACTGGGAATTGTGCAAAAGACTCAAATTTGGCCATGCTGAAAATTACAGATGCACAAACCAGAATTCGTCCTAGAAAATGAGAACCATAAATTTCTCTGGGACTTAGATATATAAACGGAACACCAAGCCAAGCCCAGAATACCAGACCTACAATTAATCAACGAGGATAGAATAATTTGTCATCTAGTGGATTTTTCCACTATAAAATAAAATAAATCAAAAAGCTGAAAAAATACCTGGATCTTGCCAGAGAACAGAAAAGTTGTGAAAGATGAAGGTGACGTTTATACCAATTGTAGTTGGAGTACATGGAACCAGAAACCTGGAAAAGAGGATGAGAGAATTGGAGATCAGAAAAAAGTAAAATTGTCACCCACCCTCTTCAATTTTTCTGATTTTTTTTCCAGGTGTGGACTATGACTAGATTAGACAATCCCCAAAATTTGAGCTTCCAATTCCCAAAATTGACAGTTTTGTTGAATTTTAACTCTCCAAATTTGGTGGAGTTCTCGAAAAAAATGGCGACTTTTTGTAATCTTTTTTAGTCTGTAAAATGAGTTCTAGAGCTTCCCTACTTCTAAAAATTGGTTTATAAAGCATTTTTGCCAAGGAATCTAAAAATGCTATCAAAAAATCTTAAAGTCAACCAATTTTAAGTCATCGATGATTTCTGATTTGTTCATAGCAAGATCAAATATCCCAATGTAGCACTGCATCTATGACAATAATTTTTTTTCTATTATGATTTCACATATTATTATTTGTACCAGAAAGATAGTTTCATTTTTGCTCAGAACCAAAGCTACAACATCAGTTAAAATTTTTCAAATCTGAAATCATTAATAACTTAAGATTACATTCACTATCCAGATAGAGAGTGAGTTCGGTCAATAAACTTTTCTTATGAAAAGTGGAGCACTGAAGGAAAAGCAAAAACCGAATGCTGGTGATGTAATGAATATGTAATACCTTGGTACCCCCACTATAATCTGATTGGACAGTGTCATGTATTAAATAGTCGATATTGTGTTGGTACAGGCACCTACACCTACACTTTATACCTACATCTACTCGCTAGACTACACCACACCTTCTCGGAAGACGTATTGCTATTCGACGCACCAGCTACTACTGCGATATATACCAAATACCCAACTTCAGAATATATCCCTTAACCCGGATATATCAGTTGGAAATTAACAAGGTTTTATACAACGCAGAGTAAGACCTGGTGGCTGAGCAGTCCATAACATGCAACATTCCACTTTGGCTCTTACTAAGGCTAGATGGGCGATCGGAATGGCTCTCTTCAATCAACTAGTCACATCAAGCCCTAGCATCTATATGATTGTCCTAACCCTATTGCCCTTATAGCAAATCCCATCCTTTTTATCATATTTGTTTGAAGGCGATGGCTGAGATTTTGGTTTGTACATTTGTAGCGTAATTATTATGGTCTACGGAGAATTTGGGTATTGATAGGGAAAGAGAGGAAAAAGAAATAAGAACAAACAAAGGTTAAAATTTGGAAGAGTAAACACTAAGCGGGGTGCCAGTAATCTGACTGATGAATGACCCCGGAAATAGAGTTAAAATAAAAATGTAAGTTCCGGGTTTTGACCTATGGAAGACTGGCTCATTTGCCTAATGATATGGCTAAATACAAACAGTGCATATTAATGTGGTCCCTAATTTAAGTGATTGGTAAAGGAGATCCCCTCCCAAGTGGTATTAGTTAATTTTAAAAAAAAAAAGCAAAGAAAACCCCCACCTGATTGACAATATTTCTGTAGATATTTTTTTTCTTGGTGCTATGTCTCTCTTTTTTTTTTTCTAATTATTCTAAACGTCTGCAATAAAATAGATTTCTGTACTGGTGTAGGGTAATAATTGTGGCCTACGGGATTGAAAGGAGAAAGAGAAAAAAAAAAGAAATAAGAACAAACAAAGGTTAAAATTTGGAGTATAAACACTAAGCAGGGTGCCAGTAATGTGACTGATGAATGACCCCGGAAATAGATTAAAATAAAAACGGAAGTTCCGGGCTTTGACCAGAAACAGATGTGACACCAAGAATGAGAAACGGGGGGAAGAAAATCTGCCTCTTTTTGCCTTGGGTCCAGTGAGAGTCGATGTTGGTCCTGGTCCTTGTATGGATGTGGACAGCAGTACACAACCTGATACTATGTTAGAAGATAGAATAATTTGACCATACCCTCTTTCTCTTTGTCTTTCCTTCTCTCTGAAAAAGAACCCACGAGCCTAGAAATAGATACACAGCACCTTGGGACTATACAACTTGCATGTATGTTGTTTCTGAACTAACGACTATTGCTACTACAACTTGAGTTGGCCTATGCGAAAATGTATCATTCTAGAGCTATGCTACACACTTTGCATTTGGTACCATGGTAAAATTTTGTCTTTTGAAAAGTTCCAGTGGATCCCCACTCAGCCGTGCGCTCTTTTTGTGGCAGATTGCTGCATGGTTTTACGTGTGAGGCTGGTTTGTTAACCATCACTTTATGGCCATTACTCTAGAAATGTATTGTTTGGCTTTAAGCCAATCATAATCCCGTCATTTTCAGTATTAAATGACACTTGACATTACTTGGCCGTTATGAATGTTTGTACTTGAGAATAACATTCATATGATTCTTTCATTCTTACCGTGTTAAGAGCTCCAAGCTGGACTGAATGATGAAAATACTTCATTTCTTTATTCGAGTTTTGTATTCAACTCGTTATCATGTGCTCTTCCTCCCACGTGTAGATTCATTCTCTCTCTCTCTTTTTTTTTTTTTTTCCTTTTTTTTAATTTTTTTATTGAAATGATTACGTTCATTGTAAGTCCGACGTGTTTAAAGGCATAACTTATATCAAGCTGTCCGATTACAACACATAACATACACACACACATACACACACACACTAATTTTTTTATTTAAAAAAAAAAAAAAAAATTCTTTATCTATAAACACTCGGTTTGGAAAAGTTATGAACATGGTGCAGAGTCTGTGATTACACTGATATTCTCAAGGTAAGGCCGGGTTTCAAACTTTGTGGCTGGCGTCTGCAACCCAAGTGACTGATTTCTTCTTTTTCAGCTTTGTTGTTAACTCTTTGCCTACTTTAAGCGACTCACACTCCAAATTACAAAAAAAAAACTGATGGTTACTTCATTATGATAGAGCAGAAGGACTCAAATCACCATAATAGGACTTTATTTAAATAGAATGAGTTCTGAGGGGAATAGATAGCGGACTTTGAAATATCCCATCATACAGGTAAAAATTTGGTAGGCAAAGAGTTAAAGGTGTTTTTAGGCACAAGTACTTTTTTTTTTTTTTTTTTTTTTTTACAGTTAGATCTTACCAATAGAATTTATTAATTTTTACATGTGTCTTTCTCGAGAAAACTTTGTGTTGTGGAAAGTGAAACTACCTTATATTCTACTCCTTGTTCTTACATAATACTGTATATACTTGATTAACACCCATTACTATCCGTGACTATTTGTTGAATTTTATAGCTAGAAATTGTAGGCATACCAGTTAGCCAACCCTTACTTATTAGACCTTGGCCAACTACTTACAAACATGACCCAACAGTTTGTATCTTGCATATTAAGCTAAAATTTAGGTCCCAAAAAGTTACAAACGAGGTGTCTGAAAATTAATGAAACTTGTCACAAACAATTCAATTAAAATCCAAACAATAAACTAAATGTTTTCTCCTCCAAAGTAGTCCCCTCTTGAATCTAATGTACTTTCCCATTCTTCTCTGTCATGCTTCTCTGCCCTGCCCCTCAGCTCTGTTGTTACGGACCTCTTGATGGCCTCAACACATTCAAAACGGGTCCCCTTGATGAGTCCCATCACCTTGTGAAGTGCGCAGGAAGGGATGATAGTTGTGGCAGGACAAATCATGACATTTTTTTCTTTTTCCCAAGCTGAAGGGGTTCATCAAGGGGACCCGTTTTGAATGTGTTGAGGCCATCAAGAGGTCCGTAACAACAGAGCTGAGGGACATAACAGAAGAATCCATCCAGCAGGGCAGAGAAGCATGACAGAGAAGATGGAAAGTACATTAGATTCAAGCGGGGACTAATTTGGAGGAGAAAACATTTAGTTTATTGTTTGGATTTTAATTGAATTGTTTGTGACAAGTTCATTAATTTTCAGACACACCTCGTAAGTGAGTATATATGACAATCAGAAAGGCATCAAGCTGGAAATGGAGTGGGGTGAATGAGTAGACACTATTCAGTTTAATTATTTGTTCTATAGACACAACAAAGCTCAATCTAGTAGTAATTTAAAGTTAGTAGTCTTCATTAAGATTTGATTGTTTGATTTTAATGACATGTAAACTCCTTTAAGTTATTTTAAAGGGCCGCTTAGCTCAGTCACTAGAGCGTCAACCAAGAAACCACAAGGTTCCGGGTTCAATACCCCCTTGCCAACTGAGCGTATGAGTAGCACAGGGATCTGTGCGGTAAAGTAAGGAGCTGATGGTATGCAGCGTCCACCTCAGATGCAAAAAACAATCTCCTTGGCTAGCACAAATGAAAAGTATATACCTCTTCTGGCTGATACCGACTTCCCCGACTTTACTTACTATACCTAGAAGTCAGAGAATCATGTTCATATTATATATTTTGTGTAGTTGTTTTAAGGATTTTGGTATTTCCTATAACTCAAATAAAAAGGGAAGCTCTGAATTAATTTTATCTGAATTAATCACCATTATTTTCCCAGACCCAGCCAAACCCAACCCTAACCCGTCCTTTTTCCTAGAGATCAATAAATAAATAATAATTATCAGTCAATAGAGTGGTTCCCCTTTTAATGGAGTTATAGGAAATAACCAATTTTTTTTTTTTTTTTTTTACATATGGTCCTATCAAATATGAATGATTTTTAAACAGATCTTTTTGAGTCGTAGATGAGACCCTAACAGTACTACCACTCTGGGTCAGAGTGCACCTGGGTGTAATACTAATGCAGGTGTACTCCACACTTTTCCAGAACTGGAGCCACCATCTGATTCAATTTGTGTCATACTCAAGACCCCCCCTTTTTTTTGGTGAGGGAGGATCTTACCACTGATGTGTATTTTAAGGCCTACTGACAGGACTCTTGATAAAGTAAAATGAATAAAATAAATAAATATTATGGATGTTATTTTAATAATATTGGGAATGGTTTCTAGTCCAGAATTGGTGATCAGGTCAAGTTGACCTATGGTATAACCCCCCTCCCAAAAAAAAAAAATAAAAAAAAACAAAACAAAAACTATTAGCTACAGATTCATGCATGTTATATCAATGTATCGTATAAGATATTCCCCATGTCTCTCACCTGTTAGGGTCCCATCTATGGATTGAATAGAACAAAATGAGTTAAAAAAAAAGAAAAAAAGGACCCACCAAGAATAAATAAAACAAAGTGTCTTTGGCATAAAATGACCTAATGGATTAACATGTTGTCAAATCCAACCAACCAACCACATGTATCCCAAAATTATTCATTCAGAAAATAAACAATCTGGTTTTCTATCCCCCTTCTTTTTTTCTTTTTAAAGAAATTATTTTGCATCTTAATTCCCTGACAGTTTTAATAGCATCTGGTGTTAACTCTTAACGTCCTATACCGCCTCATTCCACCCAACCAGAAGTCACATTCATTTTCCTAATCTGCCCCAAACGATAGCCTTTGTTTAAATGTAATATTAAACATATTTAGAAGTCTTTAATTTTAAGGAAATAATAGGTAACTTTAAATGAAAAGGCCATTTTTAGCCATTTTTTGATAAATCCTTATAGGAATGGGGCTCTGGACTTAGAAAATTCTCAACAGGATGTTAAGAGTTAAGCCAAAAAAGAAAAGAAAAGGCACTTAAAAAATTGCATTGTTTTTGTTTGGTATGATTTATTATATAGAATAAAATTCATGAAGAGGTTTTATTATGGTTGTAGATTTACAATTGCAAACAATTCTCTCTATACATAGTTGACCCTGATATAATAACTAATTGTGTTTTTATGAAAGAGACAGACGATAGAATAATTATCATAAATACTAAATAAATATTTTTGTTGCTGTAATCTATTTAGATATAAATAAACAATACTTGCATTCCTCACATTGTTGATTGATTTAAGGTTATTCCTCCACTTGCAAAATGATTAAGGGTTATTCCCCCACCTCTGATTAAGGTATTCCTCCACTTGCAGAAATGATTATGGGTTATTCTCCCACTGCTGATTAAGTTATTCCTCCACCTGCTAATTAAGGTTATTCCTCCACTTGCAGAATGATTAAGGGTTATTCTCCCACTTGCTTAAAAGGTTATTCCTCCATTCCCTCCACTTGCAGAATGATTAAGGTTATTTCCTCCACTTACTAAGATTAAGGTTTATTCCTCCACTTGCAGAATGATTAAGGGTTATTCCTCCACCTGCTGATTGATTAAGGGTTATTCTTCCACTTGCAGAATGATTAAGGGTTATTCCTGCACCTGTTGATTGATTAAAGGTTGTTCCCCACTGGCAGATTGATTAAGGGTTATTCCTCAACTGTTGTTTGTTTAAGGGTTATAATGGGCATAGCCGATCCTGCCAAGTAAGCTGCAAAGAATCGCTTGTGCCTTGCACGAGAGACCCGGATGGGATGAGACATAATTTGCATAAAAGGTGGACAAGCTATAATAAAAACGGACGGTTGCGGACACTGTGAAGAAGGAACGAAGCAAGTGACTGTGAGAGTGGTGAAATTCGGAGGACTACTGTGTTTTTTTGTGGTGAGAGAAAAGGTCAGAGGAATGCGGTTACTGTGATAGCAGTTTGCTGAAGGAAAGGGAATACTGTTGTTAATTGGACAAATTCAAGTTGAAAAACGTATTTCAGGGTATTTTTCCCGTTTGCTGATTGATTAAGGTTTTATTCCCTCACTTGTGGATTGATTAAGCATTTTTTCTTTGCCTGGTGATCAATTAAATGTTGTTTCCCAGCCTATTGGTCTATTTATGGAGCTGGGTTTGAATTTAGAGTTGTCTTTCTTCTAAACCGGTTATAAAGGGGCCCGAAGTGCCCCTCTAATTTTGTGGACATGATCTGCAGCCCATACTATCCCATTTGTAAATACACATCTTTTTAAAGCTTTTATGATATAAAATGTATAGGGCTTGTTTTTGCTGTCCTTCACATATTTTTGAGTTTTATAAGAGGCCCGAAGGATTCTTTAATTTTGGGGACCATCAGCTGCAGCCCATACTATCCCATATGTAAATACAGCTCTGTTTAAAGCTTTTATAAAATGTATAGGGCTTGTTTTTGCTGTCCTTCACATGTAATAGATAACTAAAAATAATCCCAATTCAACTTGTTTTGCTAATCAATATCAATGATGTTATTGACTTAACTAAACTAATAGCAAAAAAAAGAAAACCTCAAACAGAGAAAACAATTGTGTTGGATTGATTTGGTTTTAGTAGACTGCAAAATTATCTGCTTGTTGTGTCATGAATTAAACTGGATTTATTTTGTTAAGTGTTAATTCTATCTTATTGATAATACTAGTACAAAATAAAAAAACACCCTCCGGGCGATGTAGAAATAGATTTTTGAAACATATTGCCTGAGGGGTGGGAGTAAAAAAATTCAATGTCAGCGAGTTTGTACCCTAAGTAAGTAAATCATCAAATTCATTAAAGGATTTAAAAAAAAAAACAATTTGAAATGTAAACTTTAAATATGTATTAAAATAAAACAAACTATATATAGATATATAATACCAATCATGTATTTTATTAAAACTTATTTTAAAAAAACAATGAGGACTGTCTAATGTTGCATGTTCAAATTGTGTTATGACATTTTGGGTAATGTGACGTAAGTAGTGACGTAATTTTTGTTACAGCCATACAGCAGTACTGACACGACAACGGCCTGGAAGAACTCTCTCTTTAACTTGTCTGTGAGATTGGATTTCCATATGACGATAATTTATTTATAGCAGACCATGCCTTTCCTATACCGTGCACTAACATCGCTTTCTGTGGATGAGATATTACTGCCTAAGTATCTAAATTGTTCTATCAAGTTTAGGAGTTTGCCATCGATAGTTGAGATGTCGCTTTTTGTTTAAAAGACATGAACTCAGTTTTATCAGAGTTTACATATAGGCCGACATTCGTGCTGCCTTTTCTAGGCTGTATAGCAAGGATTTAGCTTGTGCAGGTGTATTTTGCGAGTAGTGCTAGGTCATCAGCATAGTCCGCATCCGTAATAGTATGTGTGGATATCGCCTGCTTCTTGCTTTTTTTAGTGTGAGGCCTTTTTCTTTTATGGAATCTAGTGATGTTCTGAGTACGTAAGTAAAGTCGACGGGGCGGCCTAAAGTCGGTATCAGCCAGTCAGCGAGGGAGTCTATCCCCTTTTCAATAGCGCTAGACCAAGGAGATTGATTGTTTTAGCATCTGAGGTGGAGCACCACACCTACCATCAGCTCCTTACTTTACCGCACAGATCCTGTGCTACTTATAACGCTGAGTTGGCGGGGACCGGTATCGAACTAGGAACTAGTGGTTTCTAGCCGACACGCTCTACCCGACTGAGCTAACCCGTAGTCTAAGCATATTATGAAACTATATATGGCGCTAGTGTATCCTCTTGTAGGAAATAGGCTGCTAGATTACCTATAAACCTGTATGGTTCTCATTGAAACAGTGGTCCATGATTATAGTGATGCTTCTATTTAGGAAGAACTGAAGATCTTAATTAGCACTTCATAGTTATCAGTTATATTGGAGAAATTTGGATGACTAAAAATGTTCAGTACAAATGAAACACCCACAAAATTATCAGAGTTATTGCCCCTTAAAGGATTTCTAAGCCATGAGACTTCATACAAAAAATATCAAATGAAAAACCACATATAAAAAGTTTTTTTTATACCTATTTATTAGGCGTTATCACACACACACACAGAGAAACCTGTGTGTGTACTATATATAAGTGGTGATAATGTGTGTGCTTTATTATATAACTATATATATATATATTTATTTACAACCCCTCCGCATGAGCAGGATGCGACACAAGGTCAATTCTTAAGCGGAGTTAAACAGGTTTGAATTCAGAGTTTTCCTTCTCCTAGACCGCTTGCCTAACCAAGGTTAAAAGAGCCCAGTCTGCCCTACTATTTATCCATAGCTGGAGGGAGAGTAAGATTCATACCTTTCCAAGGTTAGCGCTAAGTGAAATGCATTTAGCGCGTCCAGGATTTTGAACTCGGAGCGACGAGTCCATTTCCCATGACTTTAACCATTGAAATGGACCGTCGCTCCGAGTTCAAATATATATATATATATTATATATATATATATATTATATATAGTGGTGATAATGTGTGTGTGTGTGTGTGTATATATATATAAATTAGTGATAATGGTGTGTGTATAATTATTAGTGATAGTGTGTGTGTATATATAAATTAGTGATAAATGTGTGTGGTGTGTGTGTATATATATAGTGATATTGTATGTGCATATGTGTGTGGTGTATATATGTATGTTATATATATATATATATATATATAACTATAGCGTGGGATTGGCACTGTTTCAGCTTTTACTGGAATGGTGTGCCAAAGTGCAGTATTATTGGGAGAGTGCTCAATATAGAAAAATAGAGCTATATATATAATGAAATATATATATATATAAAGGTTTTATATATTTCATAGTATCTCATAGTATTTAAACTCTGTAACCAAAAATATCAATTTTAGCTGTTCAAAAAATAAGTTCACTCCTTATTTATATGTGTGCAGTTACATTTTTGTTGTAGACTTTAGTACTAAACATGTTAGACTTCATTTCGATCGTTATGGATTGTGTAGAAGATATTTTGTTGCAGTGATGTTACACTATCCAACGTAGCAGTGAATGCGTTAATATAGTTATTTACTAAGCTTAGCTTAGATGTGGCAATGGCCAGATTATGGGCACCCAGTGAGAATCGAACTCACTAACAATGGTTTCGGAATCTAGTTTGCTAACCATTACATGAATGTGTTAATATATTTAGTTTAATAAATTTAAGGAATCATATATAAGTAGCTATTGTGGAGGCGCGTGGTCTCTGTTTAGAGTCATAGGAAATGGACTTGTTGATCGGGTTCAATTCCTGGATGAAGCTGTTTGCATTTCATATTGTGCTAATACCCTTGGGAAAGGTATGAATCCAATTCTCTCTCCAGCTATGGGCAATAGCAGGGCAGACTGGGCTCTTTAACCATGGCTAGGTAACCAGTCTAGGAGAAGGAAAACTCTGAATCAAACCTGTTAAACTCCACTTAAGAAATTGACCTTGTGTCACATCCTGCTTATGCGAGGGGTTGGTAAAATATTATATATATATATATATATATATATATATCTTATTATAATGGAGATTGTGTGTTTTTTTTTGTCTGTAACCGAAACTATATTCCTACTCAAGTCACAATTCTCTTAGTTATTGCCATCACATTCTCCTGATTTTATTTTTATCTAAACCTCAATTATTAATAAAATTGTCTACATATTAATACTGTTGACAATATACATATAAATAACAGGCTATTATATTTATATATACAACAAATAGCGGTTTACAGTGTGAACGGGAAGGCTAATTTGCATATTAATATTAAAAAAATCGAATTTAATAAAATTGTGCTTAGTATTATTGATTTCTAACTGTTTGTTTTATTTAATGATATAAGCAAAAATCTCTTCAATGAATCTTAATGAATCCATTAACAAAATAAAATAACTGTCATTTTATTCTTTACTTCCTCTTTTTAACTAAATACCTTAAATTAGAAAAATACAATGAAAGACGAGAAGTGATGGATGAGTAAATTTCAATTGTTCTATTTTATCGATTATACTCCCCTCTGTTTCAAATCTCTTATATACTCCCTCTGTTTCAAATCTTTTTATCTGTATTCTTATTTAGTTTCATTAGCTTTTCTAATTTAATACAATATTTTATTACATTAAAACTTAAATACTTCACCCGGGGGTGCATATATTTGCTAGTATATATAAAGTAGCTAAGAGAAGAACTCCATTGCCATTGGTTGAGGCATCACATGAATCAGTAATATAAAGCTACAGTCAACAGGAGGCAAGGTTGTGAAGCCTGTTGCTGAGGGAGAGAGTTGGGATTTGATCAGCCCTGATTGGGTCTCCTGGGGGAGGAAATCCAATGTTAAAGACCAGAAATTTCCAGTGATACAACATCGCTGACGACTCCCCAGCCACTCATCTAATAGATGTATTTTGCGGCAAGTCCCTTATCTAATTCTGTTTCTTTTCGTTTTCTTTATTGTACAACCTTTAGTCTCTATTTTCATCTTAGGAAATGTTGTTTTGAATTATTTCATTTTTCATTTTTAAATTTCATCTATCTTTCATCTTTTTTTTGTTTTTGTTTTGTTCACTCAGGAACCATTACCTGTTAATTCAATGAAGGAGACCTCCATTATTTGATAATGACCAATCCCCCCAAAATGGAGTCCATACTCCAGGTAAGTGTCCTATATATTTGGAAGGGAAATTAATATAATCAAAATGGATATCTGTGTGGCTATTTTAGAAAAAAGAATTGATTAGCTCAGTTAGTAGAGCGTCCGACTAGGAACCACAAGGTTCTGGGTACGATACTGGCCCTCGCCCAACTCAGCGAATGAGTAGCACAGGGATCTGTGTTGTAAAGTGAAGAGCTGATGAGCCAAAAACAATCTCATTGGTCAAACGCTAGTGAAAAGGGATAGGCTTCCCTTTCTGTCTGGCCGGTACCGACTGTAGATCACCCTGATGTCTTAAATGTGAAAATTAAATAGGTATTTGTGGTGAATGGTAATCATGTATGTGTTGGTCACTCAATGCGCTACTGGTACTATGTAAACCAGTACTACTGTTCCATAGTTGGATCATTGGCAACTAAATCTGTAACCCCACAGATTTGTCTGGTGAAGAATATACAGAGCCGTGGAGCACCAGTGAGGATCAAATCACTTTTAGTTATAATCTGCAAGACTTTCCCCTAAAATTGGACCTTGTTATGGGTTAAGAAAGTTATAGTAATTCGGTGATAAATATTGTTTGTCTTTCTTATATCTTATATATAATTGAGATTTAAAATCTGTGTTAGTTTGCCTCAACTGCTCATGTAATTAGTGCCTTTTTTAAAATAGCAATGTGTTTTATATATCACTAAGAAATAAAGGTTTACATAATATATGTGTGCTTAAATTTCTCTAGTTTAACAAACCGGGTTTAAAATAAATATACTTGGTTATTGATCTCTAATATTGTTTGATTCTCCAACCAATATTAAAATCAATCCGAGGAATGATTTTATACAGAAACCAATTAAATTATAATTAAAATATGTATAATCTTTTTTATGTTCTTATTTAATTTGTTAGTTTTTCTGATTCAGTATTATTTCTTTGCATTAAAACTTAAATACTTACTTGGAGGGTGCATATCTTGCTAGTAGAACATATTTTTAAAAAAGAAAAAAAAATATCTATATTTTTTTCTTTATTTCAGTTCATGAAAGCACCAAGGAGACCAATAATGAGGTAAGTTTAGAGTAATCTAAATTCTGTTCTCTTCTTCCACCGCCTAAAATATTGATGTTTAATGTTAATTTCATTGCACTTCATTCACTGTTAGATTATTTTTTTTTAATAATTATATGTATTTATATATTTATTATATATATATAGTATATATATATATATATATATATTATTTTTTATTATTTTTTTTTAAGAACTGAAATTAAAAAAATTTTTTTTTTTTGAACTTGTATTTTTTTTTTTAAACATGTATATTTTTTTTAATTTTGATTTTAATGAACCCAACTTTAATCTCGGCAATTTCTACAGGCCAGCAGCTTTTTAAAGAAAAAAAATCTCATCTAAAATATTTGTGCAAGAAATCCAATAAAAAGATGGGATACCTATTGCTGTGGGTTGTTGAGATTTCTTCAGCTGGTGCTTTGCCAAATTCTTTTTTCAGCTTCTTTATGGAAACAAAACAAATTTTGAAGCTTTGGATTATTCGGACTATTGTCCTTATCTTTATTCTTATCTGGTACACGTTTGGCCAATGTGCTCTCCAGCCTTCTTCATATATTCTTGTCAGACTCGGGAACCTTCTTTTTTGAACTAGGTACCTTCCTGTCGTAATCAGGAGCCCTACACAGTTTAAACTTGTACAGCTATGGTTAGCGGAAGGAACCGATACCCTCTGTAGTGTTGTAAACTCTCTTTCCTTTCTACTTCTATTCTTCTTCTGTTTATCTTTTCTATCTTACGTTCTCTTCTAGCCGTTCTTTCTAGGTCTGGACTTCGTGTCTGGTTCTCCATTGGGGATTTATCTTATTAGGAAGCCCTGTGTCATGGTAGTTTTAGATAATAACACAAGACTTCGATTTACTTAGGTCATTTTTTATTTCGAAATCCCACCAGACTACCTGCGCAGATTAAGTCGGCAGCGTGCATAACACGACTGACCACCATCGTAGTTTTGGCCGATCTGACTAAATCTCTTTCTAATCTAAACCGGCAAGAGGGTCTTCTCCACCGATTCTCACGGTATCCACCAGAAGGAGGATCAGGATTGAGGTCAAGCCTTGTCATTCAATCCTTCAAGACTGCCGGCTGAACTTATACAGTCATTTGGTTCTATACACTACTGTACATAAGTATTAGGATCTAATAATTATGTAACATGTAGATTGAACCAAAAGGTTGAGTTCAAAGAGTTCCATGTGGCTCCAATTACGACTAGAAGGTTCCTGAGTTTTGAAAGAAGGTTCCCAGTTTGAGAAGGGTCCTGAGTCCGACAAGAATACCTGAAGAAGGCTGGAGGACACATCAGCTGAAATCGTTGTACAGATAAAATAAAGATGAGGACATAGTCCAAATAATCCAAATACAAATTATCAAGCCTCATCTGAAAAATTCAGAGAAACTTTGACACTTTGCTGTAAAAATAATAAACTCTATGAAGAAAATCAATATGAATCTCTTTCAACTAATCTATGCACTTTACTCTATTTTGGTTCTTGCCAATGACGCTGGGTATGAGGTTAAATTGCATCTAATGGTGAAGTTCCAATTCTGGAACTCTGAGAAGTGAAGAATACCCTTTCGTTGCCATTACTCCCAGATCCTTCCTGACCCATAGTGGTAGTACCTTTTTGGGTCCCATCTATGGTTTAAATAGAAGAAAATGAGTTTAAAAAAATGTGTTTAACAAAATAGAGTTCATAAAAAGAATTTTTCGATACTCATCAAAAATGAATTGAACAAAATATCTTCAGCATAAAATAATCCAACAAGGGTTGACATGCCATAAAATCCAAAAGAGAAAGTAAGAACATCATTCTAATAATATGATCTAATGGTGAGATGAGTTCAAATCCTGGACAAGGTTATTTATATTTATATATTTCACATAGTGTTAAAACCCTTGGGAAAGGTATGCATCCAACTATTCTCCCTCCAGCTATGGGCTCTTTAACCTTGATATGGCAACCGTTCTAGGAGATGGAAAACTCTGAATTCAAATTCTGAAATTCTGGTTCAACATGTCCAGTTTTTTGAAGAAAACATGTAAGAACAAGTATTTTAATAATATGCCCTAAATTAGTTTAAAATCTATTATTTTTTCTTTTCATTCATCTATTTAATTTATTCTAAAAATGAGCATTAAAAAAAAAAAAAAGCAAAAGAAAAAAAGGAAGACCCCCCTCCCCTCCGTTTTCCCGTCTATTTTTAGGCGGTTCCTTCGTGGCTGAATGCTACTTTCATTAAGAATAGGTTGTGGCTGCGTTTAAGAAGCGGCGCCGAAACCGTTTCTGCAATTGGTGCTTCTTAAAACTGGTTGGCCATTCCTTCTGTGACTAATAAATAAATGTCAGCACTTTTGATTTTCCGTTGCATTTGGTGTACGTACAACAGAGGGAGCAACACACCCAGCCATGGAATTCCAAAATTTACCGAAGGATCTCCTTCTTCCAAAGATCTCAGTTGCTTAGCGTTTTCCTTGTTTCTATTCCGAGTCCGACATCTTCCGTGGAATTTTCTCCATTTGAATAAATGCTTTGCTATATTCTGTCCTGCACTCAAGCCCAATGTTTTTACGATTTCTTGACTTTCTGTTCGTCAAGGAAAGAACACCTGTGCCGCAGACGCCCAGTGAGGTATGGTTGTTCTCCTTTCTGTTCAATGGTGTTTGATTAGCCATATTGACCCCCCACCCCCCTCATGGATTGGTTGTTTGTGTGCCTCGTTCTTTATTTCTAATACTCATTTTTGTCATGTGATTAGATTACTATCTTTGTTGCTGACTGGCTGCGGCTTTACCTTCTTTTCTTTTACCTTTAATTAATGCAACTTAACTCTTTTCTTTTCATGTATACATACATACATAATATATATAATATATATATATATATAATGAGGTTAAGTAAACAAGAAATGTGTTATTTTTTATATGGCAACAATTTTGAGGATATGTGCTTAATTGAAGTCATACCTAATTTTGAAAATTAATTGGTTAATAATTAATGAATTTTAGGCGGGCATATATGTTCAAATGTAAGGCTAAACAAATCGAGAAAATATAATATATATATATATATATATATATATATATATATATGTATATATAGAGGATATGTGCTTAATTGAAGTCGTACCTAATTTTGAAAATTAGTTAATAAAAATTTAGGTGGGCATATATGTTCAAATGTAAGGCTAAACAAATCGAGAAAATGTCAATCCCTGAATGTACATTTCGACCTATTAGGTCTCATCAGCAAGGTTTATATAACCTCTCTATAACCTTGCTGATGAGACCTAATAGGTCGAAATGTACATTCAGGGATTGACATTTTTCTCGATTTGTTTAGCCTTAATTTGAACATATATGCCCGCCTAAATTCATTAATTATTAACTAATTAATTTTCAAAAATTGGTATGCACATATCCTTCAAAAATTGTTGGCTAAAAGCCATATCAAATAACACATTGTTTATTTACTTACTCTCATATATATATATATATATTATATATAAAAGAAAATTTGTAATCGTGTTTACTTATGTCGCTCTTCTAATTTTTTTCTGCCTTTTGTCCCTTTTATGTCTCCTTTTTTTTTGTCTTTTTTTTTTTTTTTTGCAGTCCCTGTTTTTCTTTTTTTTTGCAGTCCTCGTTTTTCTTTTCCTTTTTTACGGTATAGGTATATAGGTATTTGTATAGGTAAGTTAGATCTTAGAAAATTATGAAAGAAGTCACTATCTCTAAATTTCAAACCTGTTTTATTTTTTTCTGCATTCAGAGTAATGAGAATTAAATTATACAGCTTACCTTACCTCACCTCAGTTTGTAGATTATCGGCATAGAAATTGCAAGGTTTCAGGTTTTGATACCCGTCCCTTGCCAACTCAAGGCTTGATTAGCACATTTTGGTAATCTGATCTGTATGATAAAGTGGGAGCTGATGGTAGGTGTGGTACACCACTTTATCAAAACAATCTGCTGGTCTAGTGCTATCGAAAAGGGGATAGGACTCATTCGCTGTCCGGCTGATACCGACAATAGGCCATTCTGACATTCTCCCTAAAACAGTTCTTGTACAGGTATATTTAGGTAAAGTTAGGCAGGTTAGCTCAGTCGGTAGAGCGTTCGGCTAGAAACCACAAGGTTCTAGTTCGGCCACTAATATTCCTCGCCACTCAGCGTTATGAGTAGCACAGGGATCTGTGTGGTAAAGTGAGGAGCTGATGGTAGGTGTGGCACTGTACCTCAGATGCTAAAATAATCTCCTTTGTCTAGCGCTATTGAAAAAGGGGATAGACTTGGCCCCAACCTCTTTTTTATCATATGGGTGTTAGAAGGCGGTGACTGAGGGTCTACATATCCTGGGAATGACGTTAAACTCTATCTGATGGTGAGGTTTCCAGTTTTGGAGGTTTGGGGGAATGTGGAGCACCCCTTCATCACATTGCTCCCTGGTCCACTCTGACCCGGAGTGGTAGTACCGTTAGGGTTCTCATCTATGGGTTAAATAGAAAAATGTATTTAAAAAAATTGTATTATCCATTAAGAATTGATTTATTTGAAAACTATCGGCATTAAATGATCCACTGAGGTTGATATGCCGTAAAACAAAACCAAACCAAATATAATGTTCATTTTTGGACTAATACCCTTGAGAAAGGTATGAATGCCTTCATCACTCAGCTATAGGTTAAATAGTACCACTACTTTTCTTCCACAAGGATGGCTTTGGCATAAAGTAAAGTCGTCGGGGCGGCCTAATGTCGTTATCAGCCAATCAGCGAGGGAGTCTATTCCCTTTTCACTAGTGCCAGACAAAGGAGATTGGTTTTTTTGAGTCTGAGGTGGAGCGCCACCCTACCATCAGCTCCTTACTTTTACCGCACAGATCCTTGTCTTACTCATACGCTGAGTTGGCGAAGACCGGGATCGAACTAGGAACCTTGTGGTTTCTAGCCGAACGCTCTACCGACTGAGCTAACCCTGGCCCCCAAGTCACAACTATTAAATTCACTCTGGGACTAATACCCTTAAGGAAGGCATGAACCCCTTCATCCCTTGCCCTATGGTTAAATAGTACCACTACTGTCTTCGCAAGGAAAGGATGGCATTAAATAGCTCACAAAATTGACATGCCATTTTAACAGAGTTCAGTATTTTCTAATTATGCTATAAATTTTTTCAATAAATTTTCTCTGGTAAATATCATCATCAACAACAGCATGGATTCTCTTCACTCTCTTTTGCTATCTGTCCCTATCAGTCATTGTTCTTGGCAAAGTGCCCTAGATGGCATCCAGTGTCCTCCCCAGAGCTGCTGAATGTAAACTTTTGCTGGTAGGCCTACATTGATGTTCATATGTAAGGTCCATAGGTGAATGTTGCTTATGAGTTTGTCCCTGCATTTGCAGCACTGCCCAGCATCTCTTGCTAATCTTACTTGAATGGTTTGCGAGATGGGATGTAAGTGGCCATCCCAGCTACTTTGTGGGATACTGCTTCTAGAATTTGTTCAAAACAGCATGCAGCATTCTAGTAGAGTTTCTATTAGCTTTTCCTCCAGTCGTTTTCGTTAAAGTCAATGTGGTGCTCACTGGAGGGGGTTGGGTAGATATATATATTCTATAGTTTGTGGTTGAGAGTAGAGGAAAATGTGGATATAACAAACACAAACAACTAAATTCAAATTGAATTTTAGTTGTTTGTGTTGTTATATCCACATTTTTTCCACTCTATTTCTCAACCACCACACACCATACACACGAGGAAAAGAGAGGTTGAATGAATATCCGAACAGAATGAGGTAAATTATAAGGAATGAAAGACCAAAAACTCAGACAAAATGTGTAGTATATTTCGCTGGGTACTGAACCCGGCTCACTCATCTTTTAATTGAATTGTACAATTCTGAATAATTTCAATCAAAAAGCTGAATGAAGCCGGGTTCAGTACCCCAGCGGAATATACTACCATTTTTGTCTGAGTTTTGTTCTTCATTCCTTATAATTTTGCTATTACTATAATATACATATGAGTATGCTCAATTAGTATGATGACTATCTATAGCAAAATAATTATCAGGAACATTGTACTAAGAACAAAAGACCAGACATTAGCGGTAGAAGTGCGTATGGTGTGCCACGCTGTCCGTGTTTGGTGAGTAGTGGAGTGAAACGCTGTCATTCCCAGCTTAGTGTGATGAACATTATTCAGAAGTGTACAATTCAATTAAAAAGAGCCTGGAGTCATATGGAAAAGCCCAAGGATTCAGTACCCCAGCGAATATATACTACACATTTTGTCTGAGTTTTTCTTTACATTCCTTATATTTTATCATTCGTGGGTTCAACATCCAACCCCTCTTTTCCTCGTGTGTATGTGTGTGTGGTTGAGAATAGAGGAAAAATGTGGATATAACAACAACACAAACAACTAAAATTCAATTTGAATTTAGTTGTTTGTGTTGTTATATCCACATTTTCCTCTACTCTCAACCACAAACTATAGAATATATATCTACCCAACCCCCTCCAGTAGCACCACCATTGACTTTAACGAAAACGACTGGAGGAAAAGCTTAATAGAAACTTCTACTAGAATGCTGCATGCTGTTTTGAACAAATTCTAGAAGCAGTATCCCACAAAGTGCAGCTGGGATGGCCACTTACATCCCATCTCGCAAACCATTTCAAGCTAAGATTAGCAAGAGATGCTGGGAGTGCTGCAAATGCAGGGAAAACCCAAACTCAATAAGCAACATTCACCTAGGACTTCTTAATCATTGAACATCAACGTAGGCCTACCAGCAAAAGTTTACATTCAGCAGCTCTGGGCGAGGACACTGGATGCCATCTAGGGCACTTTGCCAAGAACAATGACTGATAGGGACAGATAGCAACAGATGAGTGAAGAGAATCCATGCTTTGTTGATGATGATATTACCAGAGAAAATTTATTGAAAAATTATAGCATAATTAGAAATACTGAACTCTGTTAAATGGCATGTCAACATTTGTGGAGCTAGTTTAATGCCAAAGCCATCCTTGCAGAAGAACAGTAGTGGTACTATTTAACCCATAGGGCAAGGGATGAAGGGGTTCATGCCTTCCTTAAGGGCTATTAGTCCCAGAGTGAATTTATAGTGTGACTTGGGGCCAGGTTAGCTCAGTCGTAGAGCGTTCGGCTAGAAACCACAAGGTTCCTAGTTCGATCCCGGTCTTCGCCAACTCAGCGTATGAGTAAGCACAAGGATCTGTGCGTAAAGTAAGGAGCTGATGGTAGGTGTGGCGCTCCACCTCAGACTCAAAAAAACAATCTCCTTTGTCTGGCACTAGTGAAAAGGAATAGACTCCCTCGCTGATTGGCTGATAACGACATTAGCCGCCCCGACGACTTTACTTATGCCAAAGCCTCCTTGTGGAAGAAAAGTAGTGGTACTATTTAACCTTATAGCTGTGGTGATGAAGGCATTCATACCTTTCTCAAGGGGTATTAGTCCAAAAATGAACATTAATTTGGTTTGGTTTTGTTTTACGGCATATCAACCTCAGTGGATCATTTAATGCGATAGTTTTCAAATAAATCATTCTTAATGGATAATACAATTTTTTTTCTATTAACCCCATAGATGAGATCCCTAAGGGTACTACCACTCCGGGTCAGAGTGGACCAGGGAGCAATGTGATGAAGGGTGCTCCAACATTCCCCCAAACCTCCAAAACTGGAAACCTCCCATCAGATGAGTTTCAATTCCCAGCATACCTGTAGAACCCTCAGTCACCGCCTTCTAACACCCATATGATAAAAGAAGGTTGGGCCAAGTCTATCCCCTTTTCAATAGCGCTAGACAAAGGAGATTTATTTTAGCATCTGAGGTACAGTGCCACACCACCATCAGCTCCTCACTTTACCACACAGATCCCTGTGCTACTCATAACGCTGAGTTGGCGAGCGATATTAGTGGCCGAACTAGGAACCTTGTGGTTTCTAGCCGAACGCTCTACCGACTGAGCTAACCCTGGCCCTAACTTTACCTAAATATACCTGTACAAGAACTGTTTTAGGTATAGATGTCAGAATGGCCTATTGTCGTATCAGCCGGACAGCGAATGAGTCTATCCCCTTTTCGATAGCACTAGACCAAGCAGAGATTGTTTTGATAAAGTGGTTACCACACCTACCATCAGCTCCCCACTTTATCATACAGATCAGATTACCAAAATGTGCTAATCAAGCCTTGAGTTGGCAAGGACGCGGTATCAAACCTGAAACTCTGCAATTTCTATGCCGATAATCTACAAAACTGAGGTGAGGTAAGGTAAGCTGTATAATTTAATTCTCATTACTCTGAATGCAGAAAAAAAATAAAACAGGTTTGAAATTAGAGATAGTGACTCTTTCATAATTTTCTAAGATCTAACTTTACCTATACAAATACTATATACCTATACCTGTAACAAAAAGAAAAGAAAAACGAGGACTGCAAAAAAAAAAAAAACAGGGACTGCAAAAAAAAAAAAAAAAGACAAAAAAAAAGGAGACATAAAATGGACAAAAGGCAGAAAAAAATTAGAAGAGCGACATAAGTAAACACGATTACAAATTTTCTTTTTATATATATATATATATATATATGAGAGTAAGTAAATAAACAATGTGTTTATTTGATATGGCTTTAGCCAACAATTTTTGAAGGATATGTGCATACCAATTTTTTGAAATTAATTTAGTTAATAATTAATGAATTTAGGCGGGCATATATGTTCAAATGTAAGGCTAAACAAATCGAGAAAATGTCAATCCCTGAATGTACATTTCGACCTATTAGGTCTCATCAGCAAGGTTATAGAGAGGTTATATAAACCTTGCTGATGAGACCTAATAGGTCGAAATGTACATTCAGGGATTGACATTTTCTCGATTTGGTTTAGCCTTACATTTGACATATAATGCCCACCTAAATTCATTAATTATAATAATTTTCAAAATTAGGTACGACTTCAATTAAGCACATATCCTCTATATACATATTATATATATATATATATATATATATATATATATATATATATATATTTCTCGATTTGTTTAGCCTTACATTTGAACAATAATGCCCGCCTTAAAATTCATTAATTATTAACCAATTAATTTTCAAAATTAGGTATGACTTCAATAAGCACATATCCTCCAAAAATTGTTGCCATATTAAAAATAAACACATTTTTCTTGTTTTACTTAACCTCATATATATATATATATATTATATATATTATGTATGTATGTATGTATACATGAAAGAAAAGAGTTAAGTTGCATTAATTAAAGGTAAAAGAAAAGAAGGTAAGAGCCGCAGCCAGTCAGCAAGCAAAGATAGTAATCTAATCACATGACAAAATGAGTATTAGAAATAAGAACGAGGCACACAAACAACCAATCCATGAGGGGGGTGGGGGTCAATTATGGCTAATATCAAACACCATTGAACAGAAAAGGAGAACAACCATACCTCACTGGGCGTCTGCGGCACAGGTGTTTTTCCTTGACGAACAGAAAGTCAAGAAATCGTAAAAACATTGGCTTGAGTGCAGGACAGAATATAAGCAAAGCATTTATTCAAATGGAGAAAATTCCCACGGAAGATGTCGGACTCGGAATAGAAACAAGAAAAACGCTAAGCAACTGAGATCTTTGGAAGAAGGGATTCCTTTCGGTAAATTTGGAATTCCATGGCTGGGTGTGTGCTCCCTCTGTTGTACGTACACCAAATGCAACGGGAAAATCAAAAGTGCTGACATTTATTTATTAGTCACAGAAGGAAATGGCCAACCAGTTTTAAGAAGCACCAATTGCAGAAACGGTTTTCGGCGCCGCTTCTTAACGCAGCCACACCTATTCTTAATGAAAGTAGCATTCAGCCACGAAGGAACCGCCTAAAAATAGACGGGAAGAAACGGAGGGGAGGGGTCTTCTTTTTTTTTTTTGCTTTTTTTTTTTTTTTTAATGCTCATTTTTAGAATAAATTAAATAGATGAATGAAAAAAAAAAAGTAATAGATTTTAAACTAGATTTAGGGCATATTATTAAAATACTTGTTCTTACATGTTTCTTCAAATAAACTGACATGTTGAACCAGAATTTCAGAATTTGAATTCAGAGTTTTCCATCTCCTAGAACGGTTGCCATATCAAGGTTAAAGAGCCCATAGCTGGAGGGAGAATAGTTGGATGCATACCTTTCCCAAGGGTTTTAACACTATGTGAAATATATAAATATATAAATAACCTTGTCCAGGGATTTGAACTCATCTCACCATTAGATCATATTATTAGAATGATGTTCTTACTTTCTCTTTTGGATTTATGGCATGTCAACCCTTGTTGGATTATTTTATGCTGAAGATATTTTGTTCAATTCATTTGATGAGTATCGAAAATTCTTTTTATGAACTCTATTTTGTTAAACACATTTTTTTAAACTCATTTTTCTATTAAACCATAGATGGGACCCCAAAAAGGTACTACCACTATGGGTCAGGAAGGATCTGGGAGTAATGGCAACGAAAGGGTATTCTTCACTTCTCAGAGTTCCAGAATTGGAACTTCACCATTAGATGCAATTTAACCTCATACCCAGCGTCATTGGCAAGAACCAAAAATAGAGTAAAGTGCATAGATTAGTTGAAAGAGATTCATATTGATTTTCTTCATAGAGTTTATTATTTTTACAGCAAAGTGTCAAAGTTTCTCTGAATTTTTCAGATGAGGCTTGATAATTTGTATTTGGATTATTTGGACTATTGTCCTCATCTTTATTGTTATCTGTACAACGTTTCAGCTGATGTGTCCTCCAGCCTTCTTCAGGTATTTCTTGTCGGACTCAGGACCCTTCTCAAACTTGGGAACCTTCTTTTCAAACTCAGGAACCTTCTAGTCGTAATTGGGAGCCAACATGGAACTTTGAACTCAACCTTTTGGTTCAATCTACATGTTACATAATTATTAGATTCCTAATACTTATGTACAGTAGTATAGAAACCAAAATGACTGTTATAAGTTCAGCCGGCAGTCTTGAAGATTGAATGACAAGGCTTGACCTCAATCCTGATCCTCCTTCTGGTGGATACCGTGAGAATCGGTGGAGAAGACCCTCTTCCGGTTTAGATTAGAAAGAGATTTAGTCAGATCGGCCAAAACTACGATGGTGGTCAGTCGTGTTATGCACGCTGCCGACTTAATCTGCGCAGGTAGTCTGGTGGGGATTTCGAAATAAAAATGACCTAAGTAAATCGAAGTCTTGTGTTATTATCTAAAAACTACCAATGACACAGGGCTTCTAATAAGATAAATCCCCAATGGAAGACCAGACACGAAGTCAGACGCTGAGAAGAGACGCTAGAAAGAGAACGTAAGATAGAAAAGATAAACAGAAGAAGATAGAAGTAAGAAAGGAAAAGAGAGTTTACAACACTACAGAGGTATCGGGTTCTCCTTCCGCTACCATAGCTGGGTACAAGTGTTAAACTGTGTAGGCTCCTGATTACGACAGGAAGGTACCTAGTTTCAAAAAAGAAGGTTCCCGAGTCTGACAAGAAATATATGAAGAAGGCTGGAGAGCACATTGGCCAAAACGTACAGATAAGAATAAAGATAAGGACAATAGTCCGAATAATCCAAAGCTTCAAATTTGTTTTTGTTTTCCATAAGAAGCTGAAAAAAGAATTTGGCAAAAGCACCAGCTGAAGAAAATCTCAACAACCACAGCAATAGGTATCCATCTTTTTATTGGATTCTTGCACAAATATTTTAGATGAGAATTTTTTTTTCTTTAAAAAGCTGCTGGCCTGTAGAAATTGGCCGAGATTAAAGTTGGGTTCATTAAAATCAAAATTAAATAAAATATACATGTTTTAAAAAAAAAAAAATACAAGTTCAAAAAAAAAAAATTTTTTTTTAAATTCCAGTTCTAAAAAAAAAAATAATAAAAATATATATATATATATATATATATATATATATATATATATATATATATATAAAATAATATAATAAAATATACATGTATTAAAAAAAATCACAGTGAAGAATGTGCAATGAATTAACATTAAACGATCAATATTTTTAGGCGGTGGAAGAAGAGAACAGAATTTAGAATTACTCTAAAACTTACCTCATTATTGGTCTCCTTGGTGCTTTCATGAACTGAAATAAAGAAAAAAAAATATAGATATTTTTTTTTCTTTTTTAAAATATGTCTACTAGCAAGAATATGCACCCTCCAGATGTAAGTATTTAAGTTTTAATGCAAAGAAATATACTGAATCAGAAAAACTAACAAAATTAAATAAGAACACATAAAAAAGATTATACATATTTTAATTATATTTTAATTGGTTTCTGTATAAAATCATTCCTCGGATTGATTTTAATATGTTGGAGAATCAAACACTAATATTAGTGATCAATAACACCAAGTAATTATTTATTAAACCCAGTTTTGTTAAAACCAGTATGCAAATTAAGCACACCATATATTATGTAAACCTTTATTTCTTAGTGATATATAAAACACATTGCAGTATTTTAAAGGCACTAATAACATGAGCAGTTTTGAGGCAAATCTAACACAGATTTTAAATCTCAATTATAAGAAGATATAAGAAAACAATATTTTAAGTATAAAGACAAACAAATTTATCACCAATTACTATAACTTTCTTTAACCCATAACAAGGTCCAAATTTTAGGGGAAAAGTCTTGCAGATTATAACTAAAAGTGAGTTTGATCCTCACTGGTGCTCCACGGCTCTGTATATCTTCACCAGACAAAATCTGTGGGGTTACAGATTTAGTTGCCAATGATCCAACTATGGAACAGGTAGTACTGGTTTACATAGTACCAGTAGCGCATTGAGTGACCAGACACATACGATGATTACCATTACACCACAAATACCTATTTAATTTTCACATTTAAGACATCAGGGTGATCTACAGTCGGTACCGGCCAGACAGAAAGGGAGCCTATCCCCTTTTCACTAGCGTTTGACCAATGAGATTGTTTTTGGCGTCATCAGCTCTTCACTTTACCACACAGATCCCTGTGCTACTCATTCGCTGAGTTGGCGAGGGCCAGTATCGTACCCAGAACCTTGTGGTTCCTAGTCGGACGCTCTACTAACTGAGCTAATCAATTCTTTTTCTAAAATAGCCACACAGATATCCATTTGATTTATATTAATTTCCCTTCCAAAATATATAGGACACTTACCTGGAGTATGGACTCCATTTTGGGGGGATTGGTCATTATCAATAATGGAGGTCTCCTTCATTGAATTAACAGGTAATGGTTCCTGAGTGAACAAACAAAAACAAAAAAAAGATGAAGATAGATGAAATTTAAAAATGAAAAATAGAAATAATTCAAAACAACATTTTCCTAAGATGAAAATAGAGACTAAAGGTTGTACAATAAAGAAAACGAAAAAGAAACAGAATTAGATAAGGGACTTGCCGCAAAATACATCTATTAGATGAGTGGCTGGGGGAGTCGTCAGCGATGTTGTATCACTGGAAATTTCTGGTCTTTTAACATTGGATTTCCTCCCCCAGGAGACCCAATCAGGGCTGATCAAATCCCAACTCTCTCCCCTCAGCAACAGGCTTTCACTAACCTTGCCTCCTGTTGACTGTAGCTTTATATTACTGATCATGTGATGCCTCAACCAATGGCAATGGAGTTCTTCTCTTAGCTACTTTATATATACTAGCAAATATATGCACCCTCCGGGTGCAAGTATTTAAGTTTTAATGTAATAAAATATTGTATTAAATTAGAAAGGCTAATGAAACTAAATAAGAATACAGATAAAAAGATTTGAAACAGAGGGAGTATAATAAGAGATTTGAAACAGAGGGAGTATAATCGATAAAATAGAACAATTGAAATTTACTCATCCATCACTCTCGTCTTTCATTGTTATTTTTTCTAATTTAAGTATTTAGTTAAAAGAGGAAGTAAAGAATAAAATGACAGTTATTTTATTTTGTTAATGGATTTCATTTAAGATTCATTGAAGAGATTTTTGCTTATATTCATTAAAATAAAACAAAACAGTTAGAAATCAATAATACTAAGCACATATTTATTAAATTCGATTTTTTAATATTAATATGCAAATTAGCCTTCCCGTTCACACTGTAAACCGCTATTTTGTTGTATATATAAATATAATAGCCTGTTATTTATATGTAGATATTGTCAACAGTATTAATAATGTAAGACAATTTTATTAATAATTGAGGTTTAGATAAAAATAAAATCATGGAGAATGTGATGGCAATAACTAAGAGAATTGTGACTTGAGTAGGAATATAGTTTCGGTTACAGACAAAAAAAAAAACACACAATCTCCATTATAATAAGATATATATATATATATATATATATATATATATTTTACCAACCCCTCTGCATAAGCAGGATGTGACACAAGGTCAATTTCTTAAGTGGAGTTTAACAGGTTTGAATTCAGAGTTTTCCTTCTCCTAGACTGGTTACCTAGCCATGGTTAAAGAGCCCAGTCTGCCCTGCTATTTGCCCATAGCTGGAGAGAGAATTGGATTCATACCTTTCCCAAGGGTATTAGCACAATATGAAATGCAAACAGCTTCATCCAGGAATTGAACCCGGATCAACAAGTCCATTTCCTATGACTCTAAACAGAGACCACGCGCCTCCACAATAGCTACTTATATATGATTCCTTAAATTTATTAAACTAAATATATTAACACATTCATGTAATGGTTAGCAAACTAGATTCCGAAACCATTGTTAGTGAGTTCGATTCTCACTGGGTGCCCCATAATCTGGCCATGTGCCACATCTAAGCTAAGCTTAGTAAATAACTATATTAACGCATTCACTGCTACGTTGGATAGTGTAACATCCACTGCAACAAAATATCTTCTACACAATCCATAACGATCGAAATGAAGTCTAACATGTTTAGTACTAAAGTCTACAACAAAAATGTAACTGCACACATATAAATAAGGAGTGAACTTATTTTTGAACAGCTAAATATTGATATTTTTGGTTACAGAGTTTAAATACTATGAGATACTATGAAATATATAAAACCTTTATATATATATATATATTTCATTATATTATATAATAGCTCTATTTTTTCTATATTGAGCACTCTCCCAATAATACTGCACTTTGGCACACCATTCCAGTAAAAGCTGAAACAGTGCCAATCCCACGCTATAGTTATATATATATATATATATATATATACATATACATATACACACACACACACAGTATGCACATACACATTATCACTAATTTATATATATACACACACACACACACACATTATCACTAATTTATATATACACACACACTATCACTAATTTATATATACACACACATTATCACTAATTTATATATATACACACACACACACACACATTATCACCACTATATATATATATATATATATATATATATATATATATATTTGAACTCGGAGCGACGAGTCCATTTCCCAATGGTTAAAGTCATGGGAAATGGACTCGTCGCTCCGAGTTCAAATCCTGGACGCGCTAAATGCATTTCACTTAGCGCTAATACCCTTGGAAAAGGTATGAATCTTACTCTCCCTCCAGCTATGGATAAATAGTAGGGCAGACTGGGCTCTTTAACCTTGGTTAGGCAAGCGGTCTAGGAGAAGGAAAACTCTGAATTCAAACCTGTTTAACTCCGCTTAAGAAATTGACCTTGTGTCGCATCCTGCTCATGCGGAGGGGTTGGTAAATAAATATATATATATATATATATATATATAAAGCACACACATTATCACCACTTATATATAGTACACACACAGGTTTCTCTGTGTGTGTGTGGATAACGCCTAATAAATAGGTATAAACAAAAACTTTTTTATATGTGGTTTTTCATTTGATATTTTTTGTATAGAAGTCTCATTGGCTTAGAAATCCTTTAAGGGGCAATAACTCTGATAATTTTGTGGGTGTTTTCATTTGTACTGAACATTTTTTAGTCATCCCAAATTTCTCAATATAACTGATAACTATGAAGTGCTAATTAAGATCTTTCAGTTCTTCCTAAATAGAAGCATCACTATAATCATGGACACTGTTTTCAATGAGACCATACAGGTTTATAGGTAATCTAGCAGCCTATTTCCTACAAGAGGATACACTAGCGCCTATATATATTCATATGCTTAGACTACGGGTTAGCTCAGTCGGTAGAGCGTTCGGCTAGAAAACCACTAGGTTCCTAGTTCGAACCGGGTCCCCGCCAACTCAGCGTTATAAGTAGCACAGGGATCTGTGCGGTAAAGTAAGGAGCTGATGGTAGGTGTGGTGCTCCACCTCAGATGCTAAAACAATCTCCTTGGTCTAGCGCTATTGAAAAGGGGATAGACTCCCTCGCTGACTGCTGATACCGACTTTAGGCCGCCCCGTCGACTTTACTTACGTACTCAGAACATCACTAGATTCCATAAAAGAAAAAGGCCTCACACTAAAAAAAGCAAGAAGCAGGCGATATCCCACACATACTATTACGGATGCGGACTATGCTGATGACCTAGCACTACTCGCAAAATACACCTGCACAAGCTAAATCCTTGCTATACAGCCTAGAAAAGGCAGCACGAAATGTCGGCCTATAGTAAACTCTGATAAAACTGAGTTCATGTCTTTTAAAAAAAAAGCGACATCTCACTATCGATGGCAAACTCCTTAAACTCGATAGAACAATTTAGATACTTAGGCAGTAATATCTCATCCACAGAAAGCGATGTTAGTGCACGGTATAGGAAAGGCATGGTCTGCTATAAATAAATTATCGTTCATATGGAAATCCAATCTCACAGACAAGTTTTAAAGAGAGAGTTCTTCCAGGCCGTCTTGTCAGTACTGCTGTATGGCTGTAACTAAAATAACGTCACTACTTACGTCACATTACCCAAAATTGTCATAACACAATTTTGAACATGCAACATTAGACAGTCCTCATTGTTTTTTAAAATAGTTTTAATAAATACAGATTGGTATTATATATCTATATATAGTTTGTTTATTTAATACATATTTAAAGTTTACATTTCAAATTGTTTTATTTTTTAAATCCTTTAATGAATTGATGATTTTTATTACTTAGGGTACAAACTCGCTGACATTGAATTTTTTACTCCCACCCCTCAGGCAATATGTTTCAAAAATCTATTTCTACATCGCCCGGAGGGTGTTTTTTTATTTTGTACTAGTATTATCAATTAAGATAGAATTAACACTTAACAAAATAAATCCAGTTTAATTCATGACACAACAAGCAGATAATTTTGCAGTTCTACTAAAACCAAATCAATCCAACAACAATTGTTTCTCTGTTTGAGGTTTTCTTTTTTTTGCTATTAGTTTAGTTAAGTCAATAACATCATTGATATTGATTTAGCAAAACAAGTTGAATTGGGATTATTTTTAGTTATCTATTACATGTGAAGGACAGCAAAAACAAGCCCTATACATTTTATAAAAGCTTTAAACAGAGCTGTATTTACATATGAGATAGTATGGGCTGCAGCTGATGGTCCCCAAAATTAAAGAAATCCTTCGGGCCTCTTATAATCAAAAATATGTGAAGGACAGCAAAACAAGCCCTACATTTTATATCATAAAAGCTTTAAACAGAGGTGTATTTACATATGGAGAGTATGGGCTGCAGCTCATGTCCCCAGAATTAGAGAGACCCTTCGGGCCCTTTATAACCGGTTTTAGAAGAAAGACAACTCTAAATTCAAACCCAGCTCCATAAATAGACCAATAGGGCGGAAACAACATTTAATTGATCACTAGGCAAGGAAACAATGCTTAATCAATTCCACAAGTGAGGGAATAAAACCTTAATCAGCAAATGGGAAAAAATACCCTGAAAAACATTTTTCAAACTTGAATTTGTCCAAGTTAACAACAGTACCCTTTCCTTAATCAAACTGCTATCACAGTAACTGCTTTCCTCTGACCTCTTTTCTCTCACCACAAAAAAAACACAGTGTCCTCGAATTCACCACTCTCACAGTCACTTGCTTCGTTCCTTCTTCATAGTGTCCGCAACCGTCCGTTTTTTATCTATAGCTTGTCCACCTTTTATGCAAATTATGTCTCCTCCTATCCGGGTCTCTCGTGCAAGGCACAAGCGATTCTTTGCAGCTTACTTGGGGGGATCGGCTATGCCCATTACAACCCTTAAACAAACAACAGTTAGGAATAAACCCTTAATCCAATCTGCCAGTGGGAAAACAAACCTTAATCAATCAACAGGTGCAGAATAACCCTTAATCATTCTGCAAGTGGAAGAATAACCCTTAATCAATCAGCAGGTGGGGGAATAACCCTATCATATCTTGCAAGTGGAGGAATAACCTTAATCTTCTGTAAGTGGAGGAATAACCTTAATCATTCTGCAAGTGGAGGATAAACCTTAATTAGCACGGTGGGAGAATAACCCTTAATCATCTGCAAGTGGAGAATAACACTTAATTAGCAGGTGGAGGAATAAACCTTAATTCAGCATGTGGGAGAATAACCCATAATCATTCTGCAAGGGAGGAATATCCTTAATCAGCAGTGGGGAATAACCCTTATCATTTTGCAAGTGGAGGATAACCTTAATCAATCACCAAGTGAGGAATGCAAGTATTGTTTATTATATCTAAATAGATTACAGCAACAACATTTTTTATTTTGTATTTATGATAATTATTCTATCGTCTGTCTCTTTCATCAAACACAATAGTTATTATATCAGGGTCAACTATGTAGAGAGAGAATTGTTTTCAATTGTAAATCTACAACCATAATTAAAACCTCTTCATGAATTTTATTCTATATAATAAATCATACCAAAAAAAATGCAATTTTTTAAGTGCCTTTTCTTTTCTTTTTTGGCTTAACTCTTAACATCCTGTTGAGAATTTTCTAAGTCCAGAGCCCCATTCCTATAAGGATCTATAAAAAAATGGCTAAAAATGGCCTTTTCATTTAAAAGTTACCTATTATTTCCCTTAAATTAAAGACTTCTAAATATGTTTAATATTACATTTAAACAAAGGCTATCATTTGGGGCAGATTAGGAAAATGAATGTGACTTCTGGTTGGGTGGAATGAGGTGGTATAAGATGTTAAGAGTTAACACCAGATGCTATTAAAACTGTCAGGGAATTAAGATGCAAATAATTTCTTTAAAAAAAAGAAGGGGGATAGAAAAAACCAGATGTTTATTTTCTGAATGAATAATTTTGGGATACATGTGGTTGGTTGGTTTGGTTGGTTGGATTTGACAACATGTTAAATCCATTAGGTCATTTTTGCCAAAGACACTTTGTTTTATTTATTTTGGTGGGTCCTTTTTTCTTTTTTTTTAACATTTTTTTAACTCATTTTGTTCTATTCAATCCATAGAGATGGGACCCTAACAGGTGAGAGACATGGGGATATTCTTATACGATACATGATATAAACATGCATGATCTTAGCAATAGTTTTTGTTTTGTTTTTTATTCTTTTTTTTTTTTGGGAGGGGGGTTATACCATAGGTCAACTTGACTGATCACCAATTCTGGACTAGAAACCATTTCCCAATATATTAAAAATAACATCCATAATATTTATTTATTTATTCATTTACTTAATCAAGTATCCTGTCAGTAGGCTTTAAAATACATACCAAAGTGGTAAGATCCCCCCCTCACCCCCCCCCCAAAAAGGGGGGTGTCTTGAGTATGACCCTAAATTGAATCAGATGATGAGGGCTCCAGTTCTGGGAAAAGTGTGGAGTTACCCTGCATTAGTATTACACCCAGGTGCACTCTGACCAGAGTGGTAGTACCTGTAGGGTTCTCATCTACGACTCAAAAAGATCTGTTTAAAAATCATTTTATTGATAGGACCATATGCTAAAAAAAAAAGAAAAAAAAAAAAAACTTTTGTTATTTCCTATAACTCCAATTATTAAAAGGGGAACCACTCTAATTGACTGATAATTATTATTTATTTATTGATCTACTAGGAAAAAGAAGACAGGGTTAGGGTGGGTTTAGGCTTAGGCTAGGGTAATTTAATGGAAAATAATGGGTAGATTAACTAGCAGATAAATTCATTCAGAGTGGTTCCCCTTTTTTATGGTTGGAGTTATGGAAAATAACCAAAACCCTTAAGAAAAACTACACACAAAATATATAATATGAACATGATCTCTAACTTCTAGGTTATATAGTAAGTAAAGTCGTCAGGGTGGCTTAAGTCGGTATCAGCCAGACAGCGAGAGTCTATACCTTTTCATTTTGCTAGACCAAGGAGATTGTTTTTGCATTGAGGTGGAGCGCTGCAGCTACCATCAGCTCCTTACTTTACCGCACAGATCCCTGTGCTATCATACGCTCAGTTGGCAAGGGCCGGTATACGAACCGGAACCTGTGGGTTTCTTGGTTGACGCTCTAGTGACTGAGCCTAAGCAGACCCTTTAAAAATAACCTTAAAGAGTTTACATGTCATTAAAACAAACAATCAAAATCTTAATGAAGGACTACTAAGCTTTAAATTACTACTAGATGAGCTTTGTTGTGTCTATAGAACAAATAATTAAACTGAAGAAATAGTGTCTCTCATTCACCCCACTCCATTTCCAGCTTGATGCCTTTCTGATGTCACTATATACTCACTTACGAGGTGTGTCTGAAAAGTAATGAGACTGTCTGTCACAATACACTTCATTAAATCAAACACAAACTCGAACTGTTTTCTCTCAATTAGCCCCCGCTTTGAATCTAATGCACGATTATTCCATCTTCTTTATCACGCTTCTTGCTCTTTTTTTATCTTGCGAAGGATTTCTTTTCCAGGTATCTCCTCCAGCTGTCGTTACGGATCTCTTGATGGCCTCAACGCATTTCAAAACGGGTCCCCTTTGATGAGCCCCTTCGCTTGGGAAAAAGAAAAAAACAAATAGTCATGATTTGTTCCTGCACAACCTC
>CM042160.1:3009566-3122066 GCA_023376005.1 Doryteuthis pealeii
AGAGAGATGGAGTTTAACAGTTTGAATTCAGAAGTTCTCATTCTCCTAGACTGATCAACCAGCCAAAGTTAAAGAAGCCACTCTGCTTGCTCTGCTATTTGTCCATATCTGGAGCGAGAGTTTGTTGACATTCATACTTTTTTTCAAAGGGTATAGGCTATGGGTGAACCGCCTGTCCAAGGGATTGAACTCAGTTGACGAGTTCATAATCCTTGATAGCCATTACACCACACACCTCCTAAATTGACTGCATATTTATTGGTATTACCCACCCATCGCCACTTGTAGAATGTGACCAAGGTCGCATGTATGGAGCATTCAATTGTAAGGGATCTGCGAGGCTAAGCTTTTTCAAGTAGCAATGGATCTGCGAGGCTATCTTTGCGTAGCAAGGATCTGCGAGGTCTATCTTTTTCAGTAGGCAATGGATCTGCGAGGCTACCTTTTCATAGCATGGTCTGCGAGGCTAATACCTTTTTCATAGCCAGGATCTGCGAGGGCATCTTTTTCAGTAGCCATGGATCTGCGAGCTATCTTTTTAAGTAGCAATGATCTGCGAGGCCTATCTTTTTTCAGAGCAATGGATCTGCGAGGCTATCTTTTCAGTAGGCAAATGGCATCGCGGGCTTCTTTTTCAGTAGCAAGATCTGCAAGCTATCTTTTTCAGTAGCAGGGACTGCGAGGCCTATTCTTTGTCAGTACAATGGATCTGCAGGCTATCTTTGTCAGTACAATGGATCTGCGAGGCTATCTTTTTCAGTAGCAATGGATCTGCGAGGCTATCTTTTCAGTAGCATGGATCTGCGAGGCTTATCTTTTAAGTAGCAATGGATTCTGCGAGCTACCTTTTTCAGTACGCGATGGATCTGCGAGGCTATCTTTTTCAGTAGCGACTGGATCTGCGAGCTATCTTTTTCAGTAGCAATGGATCTGCGAGCTATCTTTTCAGTAGCATGGGATCTGCGAGGCTAAATCTTTTCAGTAGCCATGGATCTGCGAGCGCTATCTTTTTGCGTAGCATGGATCTGCGAGACTACTTTTCAGTAGGCAATGGATCGCCGGAGGCTATCTTTTTTCAGTAGGCAATGGATCTGCGAGGCTATCTGTTTTCGTCAGCAAATGGTCTGCGAGCTATCTTTTTCAGTAGCAATGGATCTGCGAGGCTACTTTTATAAGGCAATGGGTGATTGCGAGGCTATCTTTGTCAGTAGCAATGGATCTGCGAGGCTATCTTTGTCAGTAGCAATGGATCTTGCGAGGCTATTTTTTCAGTAGCAATGGATCTGCGGGGCTAGCTTTTTCAGTAGCAATGGATTCTGCGGGGCTAGCTTTTTCAGTAGCAATGGACTGCGAGGCTATCTTTTCAGTAGCAATGGATCTGCGAGGCTTATCTTTTTTCATAGCAATTGATCTGCGAGGCTATCTTTTTCAGTAGGCAATGGATCTGCGAGGCTATCTTTTCAGTAGCCGAGATCTAGCTTTTTCAGTAGCAATGGATCTGTGAGGCTAATCTTTTTCAGTAGCTGAGGCTATCTTTTTCAGTAGCAATGGATCTGTGAGGCTATCTTTTCAGTAGCAATGGATTGTGAGACTATTTTTTCAGTAGCAATGGATCTGTGAGACTATCTTTTTCAGTAGCAATGGATCTGTGAGACTATCTTTTTCAGTACAATGGATCTGTGAGACTATTCTTTTTCAGTAGCAATGGATCTGTGAGACTATCTTTCAGTAAATGGATCTGTGAGACATCTTTTTCAGTAGCAATGGATCTGTGAGACTATCTTTTTCAGTAGCAATGGATCTGTGAGATCTTCTGAGACTATCTTTTCAGTAGCAATGATCTGTGAGACTATCTTTTTCAGTAGCATGGATCTGTGAGACTATCTTTTTTCAGTAGCAAGGATCTGTGAGACTATCTTTTCAGTAGCAATGGATCTGTGAGACTATCTTTTTCAGTGCAATGGATCTGCGAGGCTAGCTTTTTCAGTAGCAATGGATCTGCGAGGCTAGCTTCCTAATTATTTCACCACAATGGGATGCCTCATGTATGTTTATTACATATTTCCATATACATTTATATGTTTATAGTAAATTACCTATGTTTAAATTACAGGAGTCACAGACTGGATTAAACAGATCAGACGAGACTGAAAATATAATAAACACATTTAGTGCCAAGGTTTTTTGTTTTGTTTTGCTTTCTTTTCTTTAGATTAACAATTAAAGTAGCAAAAATGTTAATTAATTTTTGTTTGGCACTGAAAGTGTTTAAGGAAATAGTTTAAAATTCTAAACATTTATTAATAACGTCTGGTTTTCGTCCAAATTTTCCCTAAATTTAACTTTGAATGTGTTTTGATCCTGATACCCAAAATAAGATTAGGGAAGAGAATGATATCAGATCTTTTCAGTACACATACCACAAGACTTACTCCAAAATAAGATTATGGTATACCCCTTCATTGCTATTACTCCCAGGTCCACTTTAACCCAGAGTGGTAGTATTAAGGTACCATCTATGGGTTAAATAGATCAAAAACCGAGCTTTAAAAAATGTGTTTAAAAAAGAATTGAGTACCCATCAAAAACGAATAAAAAAAAATGTCTTTGGTATAAAATAACCAAAGGTTGAAATGCCATAAAATCCAACCAATCGACCAAAATAAGATTAGGGAAGAGAATGATATTGTTGGGGACTAAATAAAGTAGTCTCCCTTGTCACAGGGTTTGAGGAACTCTTCCGCGTCGGGCGTCCTTTTTTGGTCACGTGACGCGGGAAACCCCCAAAATATCAGCCTCTTTTACAAAGCTAGCTTGACGAGGACAGATTTGCTTGTCACTTCTCAGCACCACACATGGTTCATATGTTTCAGTCCAGACCCCCAAAACAGTAAGTGGTTTCCACCTCTTGTCTTTCCATGTATGTACTTGGACAATTCTGAAGTTGTATAACCTGGGGAAGCAAGTTCCCCCATATTTATAAATTAAATGTTGTATGTCTTTAATTAACATGTTTGTTGTTATCCTACCGAAATGTTCTACGGGTGGTCGGAGAGGCCTCCTCCGATCAATCGGCTGGTCATTTCAAGCCCTAGCATCTATATGATTTTCCCAACCCTATTGCCCTTATGGCAAGCCCCAACCCCTTTTTATCATATGGGTGCTAGAAGGCGGTGGCTGCGGGTCTACATGTCCTGGTAATGACGTTAAACTCTATCTGATGGTGAGGTTCCAGTTTTGGAGGTTTGGGGAATGTGGAGCACCCCTTCATCACCATTGCTCCCTGGTCCACTCTGACCCAGAGTGTTAGTACCTGTTAGGGTTAAATAGAAAAACATGAGTTGATAAACAAAATTGTATTATCCATTAAGAATTGATTTATTTCAAAACTTTATCGGCATTAAATGACCCACTGAGGTTGATATGCCGTAAAATCAAATCAAATCAAACCAAATCAAATCATGAAATGTTCTGCATTGGTTATTCTCGTTTAAGTAACCCAATGCTTTATAAGAACCAGAGTTTATACTCTGTGAACTTCTTATGATATCATACTTTCCAATACACATACGACAAGACTTAGGCACTCCTATATACTCAAGCAAGAACAACAACCACAATGTGAAACATGTCAAACACTTATTCATGGAATGCAGGTTTTTTGCTCACATCAGAAACCGTTATTTTAAAGCAAACAATATGAAGGATCTGTTTGAAAATGTCAACATGGAGGATATTCTCTCCTTTTTGAGGGAAATAAAAATATACCATAGAATATAGACATGAAACAAACCAATACCATACAACATAACCCCCAATAATATTAACACATTGTTAAAACCAATTACTAAAAGTATATATATAAATACACTATGTATTACATCATAATTGGTAGGCATGACATAACCCCGGACAGGTTGATATGCCATTAAAATCAATCAATAAACAAACAAACAAGAACAACAACCACAGTGTGAAACATGTCCCTACACTGTTAAACACTTCTTCATAGAATGTGGAGCTCTCGCTCACAGTTTATACTCTGTGAACTTCTTATAATATCATACTTTCCAATACACAACACTTAGGCACTTCTTTATAATCAAACAAGAACAACAACCACAGTGTGAAACATGTCCCTACACTGTTAAACACTCACATCAGAAAATGGCTTTATAGTGCAAATGATGCAAAAATATCAGCATAGATGACATTCTGTTGTTTTTTAAGAGAAATAAAATAATTCTAAAAAGATATAAATTCAAACATGATGATTATCAGTTTCTCTGAATGTTTGAGATGAGGCTTGATGATTACTATTATCTGTGTTATTGGGACTATTGTCCTCATCTTCATTGATATCTGTATGATTATACACTATTTCTTTGAATGTTTGAGATGAGGCTTGATGATTACTATTATCTGTGTTATTCGGACTATTGTCCTCATCTTTATTTTTATCTGTTCTATTTCTCTGAATGTTTGAGATGAGGCTTGATGATTACTATTATCTGCGTTATTGGGACTATTGTCCTCATCTTCATCGTTATCTGTACAATGTTTCAGCCGATATGTCCTCCGGCCTTCTTCAGGTATTTCTTGGTTCCTGAGTCCGATAAGAAATACCTGAAGAAGACCGGAGGGCATATCGGCTGAAACGTTGTACAGATAACAATGAAGATGAGGACAATAGTCCAAATAACATAGATAATAGTAATGATGATTATCATACAAAAGTTACCCCTCAACACAATCCCCAATGATGTTAATAAATGGCTTTATAGTGCAAATGATACAAAACATCTATTTGAAAATATCAGCATAGATGAAATTCTGTTGTTTTTTAAAAGAAATAAAAAATAATTCTAAAAAAGATATAAATTCAAACATGATGATTATTAGTTTCTCTGAATGTTTGAGATGAGGCTTGATGATTACTATTATCTGCGTTATTGGGACTATTGTCCTCATCTTCATTGTTATCTGTACAACGCTCCGGACTTCTTCAGGTATTTCTTGGTTACTGAAGAAGACCGGAGTGAAATCTGTAGTGAAGAAGTGGCTCAAAGAACAGTCAACAGAATTTTACGGGACAGGGATACATGCTCTCATGCGAAGGTGGAACGTTGCTATTGAGAGGAATGGTGGAGAAGTAGAGATGTGATCCACAGAGGACCAGCTTCATTTTGATGTATGATACATGTTCCCATGTTGGTAATTATACCTGTCCTAAACAAAATGGCATTACTTTTTTTACACACCTATGTTGAGGAGTAGGGATGTGATTTACAGAGGACCAGCTTCATTTTGATGTATGATACATGTTCCCATGTTGGTAATTATACCTGTCCTAAACAAAATGGCATTACTTTTTTACACACCTATGTTGAGAAGTAGGGATGTGATTTACAGAGGACCAGCTTCATTTTGATGTATGATACATGTTCCATGTTGGTAATTATACCTGTCCTAAACAAAATGGCATTACTTTTTTTACACACCTATGTTGAGAAGTAGGGATGTGATTTACAGAGGACCAGCTTCATTTTGATGTATGATACATGTTCCCATGTTGGTAATTATACCTGTCCTAAACAAAATGGCATTTCTTTTTGACTCACCCTCGTATGCTTAAATAACAATTGATTTATTTACCTTTAGACAAAGGTAAATGCTTCTACCAAACCCAACGCTTAAAAAGCTCCAACGTGGTGTGGAATGGGATGGGGGGGGGGGAAATAAAAATGCATGTCACCCTATCTGTGATGGTGGACGATTCTCTTTACCACTTCCTGTCTTTTATCTACAATGCCCTTTAAAGGGAGGTAACCCCTTCTTTATTCCTTATATAAGTTGTATTCTTGATCTGTTTCAATAGTAACAAAATTACTTGTATTCTTTTTAATTTTATTTATATTTTTAATTTTCAGTATTTCCTAACATCCCTGAGAAGCCTGGTATGCCATGCATCGGAGAAGATCGTAAGTTTTGTGCTATTTATTGTATTTACTTATTTATATATTAGTATAACTCGCAAAAAAAAACCCCAGCCTCTGGGCAGTGTAAAAATTAATTTTTGAAATATTTTGCCTGGGGCGAGGTGGTTGTTTAAAGACAGAGGGTTTATATCATAAGTGAGTAAAATCTTCAAATTTATTAATAGAGTAAAAAAAATTAAAACAATTTGAAATGGAAATTTAGTTCTGTCCCCCTCAAATAAAATGTCATATGTATCTATTTATTATTAATTAAATAATTATTTTGAATATTTTACACAAATTTTACACAAAATCGTAGGTACAGTAAAATTTTTAGTTAACCTCTTGAGACTGAAAAAATGACTGTTTTTGTAACCCTAACCCCTAACCCTAAACCCCCCTAGTTAAAATTAAGTTTTATTACAAAATTTGTGGGTTCTGTTTTTTCTGGGTCACCGGTATACAGGGTGACCCAGAAAAAACAGAACCCAAATTATTTATTCATTTTCCCATTAAACTAACCCTAAACCCCTAATCCTAACCCTAGACCCCCATAGTTAAAATTAAGTTTTATTACAAAATTCTGTTTTTGTCTGGGTCACCCTAATTTTGACACCTTTGTGCAAGTTCAGCCCCCTTTTTTTCCACACAATCAAAATAGAATATTCCATTATTTATCTAAGATGATGACAGTATCTCTTTACTCTGCCTAACTCAGTATTTCTCAGTTAATATCTATTAAAAGGAATACAAGATTATTTATTGATTAGCATTTCTGGCAAGTATTTTTATTGATCCCCAGCCCTTTTCCCAGGATCAGTATTGTAGCTGTGTACTCTACCTAACTCAGTATTTCCAAGTTAATTTTACAATGATGTTTAACCACCAGAAAGTTGACATAGTGGATATCTTACTTGCTTGATTTCCTTCAGGTTGGACATTTAAATCACAGCAAGATTGAATGTTAATTTTATAAAATCTCTTTGTTAGTGTGAATTTGCTTTTGTTTGTTCTGTTGAACCAGACTGTATAGATTCCTAGACCAGGGATTGAACTTATGACCACTATATAAACTGTATTGCTTAACAAACATATCAGCGGGGCATGGGGTGTAAGGGTTAGAGTCTTAGGAAATAGATTCGCCAACATGAGTTCAAATCCTGGACAAGGCTTTTTGCATTTCATATATGAAATGCACTAAATCCCCTGGGAAAGGTATGCATCCAACTACTCTCTTCCAGCTATGGGTAAATAGTAGGACAGACTAGGCTCTTTAACCATGGTTAGGTAACCAGTCTAGAAGAAGGAAGACTCTGAATTCAAACCTGTTAAACTCTGCTTAAGAAATTGATGTTGTGTCACATCCCGCCCATGTAGAGGGGTTGGTATATATATATATATATATATATATATTTGTAACCGGAACATTTTCCTGAACTTTTTTGATATTCATTTACATTTTTACTACAAACTCTTTTGAGTTTTTATGATAAAAATGCTTAAACATTTTAAAAATAAAATTTATTTTATTTTTAACAACAAATATGTATTTTTAAACATTTTAAAAAAAATTTTCCGGTACTGATCGAGAGCGTTCGTTGCCTTGTAATTACTAATATATTCATTTCGTTTTTCCGCTTACAATGTTGCTTTGAAAAAGACATATTCATAATGTCGAAACAGATATCTGTCAGCTAAAATGTTTAACATCTTGTTGTTTTTCTATAAAACTTTCTTACATATATATATTATTAATTTTTTTCGTCCTACCTTGTGCAGACAGATCAGACCTAGGCACTCGCTTATTTTATTGGGCGAGTGTCTGGGGCCTGGTATCACTTAATGGGGACTTGAAAGAAGAAAGTAAAATTTTTTTTTTTTTTTTTTCCTTTTTTTTTGTCTTTTCTTCTCCCTAAAAAAACCCCCTCATATATATATATACCCATATGTATTTACAATTTGACTTTTAGTCGTCTCCGGCTGTAAAAACCTTGATGAGCAACCGGACGAAAGGGCCCTTGTTTTATTAAATAAAACATTTTTTTTTTTTTTTTTTTATCACTCTTTTCCTTCGTATCCACCTATGTGATCATCATGATTACCCTTAGAGTATTATTTAAATTTGCTTGTACCAGAAATTTATTTATATATATATATATATATATCTGCTAGGCTTTTATCTAGCTGTCGGCTTCTTCTTTGTATCAAGTCAGACGTCTAGGGTTGCTCTTTTTAACTCGTGGAACAATTCGATACATTTTCTTGTGTAGACTCAACTTTATTCTACTGACTGTCTTTTCTACTGATACATTGTTGACTCACATGTGCTTGGACAAAACGTATCTTTCCCAAACGGGTCACTTTTAACTCTACTTTCGCAGTATTTCCTGGTCATGTGTCTCTCTAAGCCAATGAGAGCTCCATTCCTGATCAGCATGAGGTGACACTTTGTCAATCAAACTATATGAACTCAGTGAAGGCTGCTTGCATTTTTGCATAGCGCTAATACCCTTGGGAAAGGTATACATCCAACTACTCTCCCTCCAGTTGCAGGCAGACTGGGCTCTTTAACCATGGCTAGGTAACCAGTCTAGGAGAAGTAAAACTCTGAATTCAAACCTGTTAAACTCTGCTTAATAGATTGACCCTATGTCACATTTTGCTCATGCAGAGGGATTGGTAAATATATATATATGAAAAGAAAATATTTAAAAAATATAACAAACACAGGATGTTACGATCAGGAAACAATTTTTAGTGTCAATACTTAAGTATTTCAGTATTTTATACCATCTTCAAGACACTGTTAGGTGAGGAACAGAATGAAAGATGTTAAGTGTATGGTGGTTGTGTGAATCTGATGCTATTAACCATCACACAACCACCATACACTTAACATCTTTCATTCTGTTCCTCACCTAACAGTGTCCTGAAGATGGTATAAAATACCAAAATACTTAAGTATTGACACTAAAAATTGTTTCCTGATCATAACAACATCCTGTGTTTGTTATATTTTAAAAATAATTTCTTTTCATATTGTCGGATTAATTTCCTCATCGTATTTCCATATATATATATATATATATAAAAGGACCTACATGAGTCAGACACTATCTACCTAGGTTTCACCCGAATATATATATATATATATATATATATATATATATATATATGAACTATATTTCCTCTGTTTTACCAATATTTCAAACTATACTACTTGCTAAATATGTTAGGCTATGCCTATCCATCATGTAACCTTTTGATATCCCATATTATTCAATATAACAAGTTTAAAATAGTTGGTTTGCTAAATTATCATAACTTTTGTGCTTTTTTTGTTTTTTAACCAGGTAATATCTACCGTAGAGGTGCCCGACGTTGGCGGAAACTGTACCGAGTTAATGGACATTTATTCCAGGGAAAACGATTCTCCAAGGTTAGTTTGTCAGTTACACTTTGCAATGCATGAATGTCAATTCTTTTAAACAATAATGTGCAACAAATTGATCAATAGTTAAACCCAAAAAAGACCCACAGAATCAAGTGAAGAAAACTATTTAAAACTATTCTTATTGTGCTTATTAGCACAATAAATAATACCAGCCCCTTATAAACGGGTTGGTTTAGCTCAGTCAGTAGAGCACCCGCCTAGGAATCATAAGGTTCCGGGTTCAATACCGATCCACACCAACTATTTTTTTTCTTCTTTTTTTTTTTATTTAAAAAAATATTACACTTCAGTATAAATGCATGGGACCAGTTTAGATCAGTCAGTAGAACACTTGCCTAGGAATCATAAGGTTTCGGGTTCGATAGTGGTTATCTAAAGATATTTTTAAAATTGTGTGTGTATATATATATATATATATATAATATATATATATATATATATCATCGGCATTACGTTCTCAGAAGACTATATAGTTCTTGTGCCCCTGAAGTTACAGTGCGCCTGTGAATGTGAAGTCCAATTTTTGAAAAACATTCTCAACCACAGATGTCGCATGTGAAGGCTGTCTGTGAAGATGCCGGTGCTTTGTTGCCGCCGCTTTCTTATGGACCTCTTGGTTTCATGGTGTTGTGCCAGGGTGACTTCAGACATGAACAATCCACTATGGATATATATATATATTATATATGCATAAATATATATATATATATATATATATATATATATATATATATATATGTGTGTATTTGGGCAGCATTCTTTCATTTATACATGTAGAATTAAACAAAAGACACATCTGTTTAACAATTTTATTTTTGATCTTTTCAAGTTTTCTGGACAACTTTTTAATATAAGTCCACCAAAGTTCAGGTCCCGAGTACTTTTGGTACTTCGAAGTGCCATCATCAGGAGTGATGTTCCAGTTTTTTAAAAATTATATTAATGTGGAGGTTGGAAAGAGAAGAATTGATAAGAAAGGTGTTATAAGCATTTTAAAATGTGTGTACTGCATTGGAAATTAATTTTGTTTAAGGATGGTTTGTATTGTTTTATGTATAGAGCTTCTAGTATTTGGAGTTTTTGTTTATTTTTTTCTTTGTGCAGAATGTGTGTATTTTCCGTTAGAATATTTCGGTAATTAGAGTGGGGGCATGAATGTAATTTTAGGTGTTGTGAAATGGAGCTATTTCTGTTAAATGGAGGGTTGGATTTATCCACGAATTCCACCCAAATATTAAAAAGGTGGCCAGAAAACTTGAAAAGATCAAAAATAAAATTGTTAAACAGGAGATGTGGCTTTTGTTTAATTCTACATATATATATATATATATATATATATATATATATATATATATACAAGTATCCAATAAACGGTTAAGTGTGGGATGATTCTATTTGGGATCTTCATTATCCTTCGTATATCTACAATGCATGCAGATGCATACCTATAGATTTATACAAGGATTCTTTCAAGTCTTTAAGAGAGCTCAATGTATGATAATTAATAAATTAATTATATATACAGCAAAATTTACACTTCCAATAAGAAAGAAAACCTCAAATGACAGTCTGTGTTAAATTTTTCTTGTTAATTGGAAATATATATATGTGTGTGTAGTAGAGATATGAGGAACACAAAGACAAAACTCAGACAAACGTATGTAGGATATATTTTGCTAGAGCTTTGAGTGCGGCATCATCAGTCGCTTTATTGATCAATAAAATGACTGATGATGCTGCGCTTAAAGCTCTAGCGAAATATATCCTACATACGTTTGTCTGAGTTTTGTCCTTGTGTTCCTCATATCTCTACTACATTCTGTCGGATTTATTCCAATCCTCTTTCCTCATATATATATATATATATATATATATATATATATATATATATATATAGTTTTCTATAGTAAAGAGTGTTCAATACTATTGATAGAGCCTGTTATAGTAGCGAAAACATAAAGTCAATGGCACTTGGTGAATGTCAGCATCTCTGAAAGAGTTATATTTAGCAAAGTTTATTTGATTATTATTCTTATTTTTGCCCCTCCAAATGAAACTACTACTTAGGCTATTAAAACGTTGAGTAATTGCAAAGTAGCCATGATTTGCAAGGGAGGTAAGATTTATATTTACTTTTTTGTCTTGCTATATTCTGAGTCATCCTGTCCAGCTTATGAACATGTTTTTCCAGTGTTACTCTTAATTGTAAAATCTAATTACACTACCTTACAAAAATGGTAGGCTATGCCTATTTTATGTAACAGTAAATAATAATAATAATAATTTCTCATTTCAGAGATTCAAACATGACATTGTTATATAATCTGTTTTTCTTTCCATGATGTTATTTATTTGCAGAAAGCTGTCTGCTACTTTTGTTCTGATCGAATTTGGGGTCTTGGTCGCCAAGGATACAAATGTATTAATTGCAAATTATTAGTTCACAAACGGTGCCACAAAATGGTGAAGCAGGCCTGTGGAGATACTGTGGTAAGTGTTACTCTGTATGTTAATAAAATTAGGTTTTGTAAAATATTTATGTAATTGTTCTTGGTCCTGCTAACTTCACACTCATGATCTAAAGCGAAGTCTGTACGTGTTTTATATGAAAAATTGATTACTGAGAAAATTGCATTATTATTTGGTAACAACAGGATTTCTTGGTAGTTGTCCAGAATAGGACATCAAAGGAAATTGCTGTTCATTTTGTAGTGATATATACATTTTTTTTTCTTTATAGAAAAGTAATAGGCTAATTCCATATCAAATTATCCCTCCTTTACCTAGACAACGCCGGGTAGCTGCTTCTGGTCAAATAATAAGCGGATGAAGCAAACTGTCGTAAAAGGAATTCAAGATTAGGTATCACTTGTTAGGGGAGGTGATTCACTGGGAATTGTGCAAAAGACTCAAATTTGGCCATGCTGAAAATTACAGATGCACAAACCAGAATTCGTCCTAGAAAATGAGAACCATAAATTTCTCTGGGACTTAGATATATAAACGGAACGCCAAGCCAAGCCCAGAATACCAGACCTACAATTAATCAACGAGGATAAAATAATTTGTCATCTAGTGGATTTTTCCACTATAAAATAAAATAAATCAAAAAGCTGGAAAAATACCTGGATCTTGCCAGAGAACAGAAAAGTTGTGAAAGATGAAGGTGACGTTTATACCAATTGTAGTTGGAGTACATGGAACCAAAAACCTGGAAAAGAGGATGAGAGAATTGGAGATCAGAAAAAAGTAAAATTGTCACCCACCCTCTTCAATTTTTCTGATTTTTTTTCCAGGTGTGGACTATGACTAGATTAGACAATCCCCAAAATTTGAGCTTCCAATTCCAAAAATTGACAGTTTTGTTGAATTTTAGCTCTCCAAATTTGGTGGGGTTCTCGAAAAATGGCGACTTTTTGTAATCTTTTTTAGTCTGTAAAATGAGTTCTAGAGCTTCCCTACTTCTAAAAATTGGTTTATAAAAGCATTTTTGCCCAAGGAATCTAAAAATGCTATCAAAAAATCTTAAAGTCAACCAATTTTAAGTCATCGATGATTTCTGATTTGTTCATAGCAAGATCAATATCCCAATGTAGCACTGCATCTATGACAATAATTTTTTTCTATTATGATTTCACATATTATTATTTGTACCAGAAAGATAGTTTCATTTTTGCTCAGAACCAAAGCTACAACATCAGTTAAAATTTTTCAAATCCGAAATCATTAATAACTTAAGATTACATTCACTATCCAGACAGAGAGTGAGTTTCGGTCAATAAACTTTTCTTATGAAAAATGGAGCACTGAAGGAAAAAGCAAAAACCGAATGCTGGTGATGTAATGAATATGTAAATACCTTGGTACCCCCTCACTATAATCTGATTGGACAGTGTCATGTATAAATAGTTGATATTGTGTTGGTACAGGCACCTACACCTACACTTATACCTACATCTACTTGCTAGACTACACCACACCTTCTCGGAAGACGTATTGCTATTCGACGCACCAGCTACTACTGCGATAATATACCAAATACCAACTTCAGAATATATCCCTTAACCCGGATATATCAGTTGGAAATTAACAAGGTTTTATACAACGCAGAGTAAGACCTGGTGGCTGAGCAGTCCATAACATGCAACATTCCACTTTGGCTCTTACTAAGGCTAGATGGGCGATCGGAATGGCTCTCTTCAATCAATCAACTAGTCACATCAAGCCCTAGCATCTATATGATTGTCCTAACCCTATTGCCCTTATAGCAAATCACATCCTTTTTATCATATTTGTTTGAAGGCGATGGCTGAGATTTTGGTTTGTACATTTGTAGCGTAATTATCATGGTCTACGGAGAATTTGGGGATTGAAAGGAGAAAGAGAGGAAAAAGAAATAAGAGCAAACAAAGGTTAAAATTTGGAAGAGTAAACACTAAGCGGGGTGCCAGTAATCTGACTGATGAATGACCCCGGAAATAGAGTTAAAAATAAAAATGTAAGTTCCGGGTTTTGACCTATGGAAGACTGGCTCATTTGCCTAATGATATGGCTAAATACAAACAGTGCATATTAATGTGGTCCCTAATTTAAGTGATTGGTAAAGGAGATCCCCTCCCCAAGTGGTATTAGTTAATTTGTAAAAAAAAAAGCAAAGAAAACCCCCACCTGATTGACAATATTTCTGTAGATATTTTTTTCTTGGTGCTATGTCTCTCTTTTTTTTTTTCTAATTATTCTAAACGTCTGCAATAAAATAGATTTCTGTACTGGTGTAGGGTAATAATTGTGGCCTACGGGGATTGAAAGGAGAAAGAGAAAAAAAAGAAATAAGAACAAACAAAGGTTAAAATTTGGAAGAGTAAACACTAAGCAGGGTGCTAGTAATCTGACTGACGAATGACCCTGGAAATAGACTTAAAAATAAAAACGGAAGTTCCGGGCTTTGACCAGAAACAGATGTGACACCAGAATGAGAAACGGGGGAGAAGAAAATCTGCCTCTTTTTGCCTTGAGTCCAGTGAGAGTTGGATGTTGGTCCTGGTCCCTTGTATGGATGTGGGACAGCAGTACACAACCTGATACTATGTTAGAAGATAGAATAATTTGACCATACCCTCTTTCTCTTTCTCTCTGTCTTTCCTTCTCTCTGAAAAAGAACCCACGAGCCTAGAAATAGATACACAGCACCTTGGGACTATACAACTTGCGTGTATGTTGTTTCTGAACTAACAACTATTACTACTACAACTTGAGTTGGCCTATGCGAAAATGTATCGTTCTAGAGCTATGCTACACACTTTGCATTTGGTACCATGGTAAAATTTTTGTCTTTTGAAAAGTTCCCAGTGGATCAGATTCCCCACTCAGCCGTGCGCTCTTTTTGTGGCAGATTGCTGCATGGTCTTTTACGTGTGAGGCTGGTTTGTTAACCATCACTTTATGGCCATTACTCTAGAAATGTATTGTTTGGCTTTAAGCCAATCATAATCCCGTCATTTTCAGTATTAAATGACACTTGACATTACTTGGCTGTTATGAATGTTTTTGTACTTGAGAATAACATTCATATGATTCTTTCATTCTTACCGTGTATAGAGCTCCAAGCTGGACTGAATGATGAAAATACTTCAATTTCTTTTATTCGAGTTTTGTATTCAACTCGTTATCATGTGCTCTTCCTCCACGTGTAGATTCATTCTCTCTCTCTTTTTTTTTTTTTTTCCTTTTTTTAATTTTTTTATTGAAATGATTACGTTCATTTGTAAGTCCGACGTGTTTAAAGGCATAACTTATATCAAGCTGTCCGATTACAACACTTACATAACACATACACACACACAAATACACACACACTAATTTTTTATTTAAAAAAAAAAAAAAAATTCTTTATCTATAAACACTCGGTTTGGAAAAGTTATGAACATGGTGCAGAGTCTGTGATTACAGTGATATTCTCAAGGTAAGGCCGGGTTTCAAACTTTGTGGCTGGCGTCTGCAACCCAAGTGACTGATTTCTTCTTTTTCAGTTTTGTTGTTAACTCTTTGCCTACTTTAATCCACTCACAGTGGCTCCCCCTCCAAATTACAAAAAAACTTATGGTTACTTCATTATAATAGAGCAGAAGGACTCAAATCACCATAATAGGACTTTATTTAAATAGAATGAGTTCTGAGGGGAATAGATAGCGGACTTTAAAATATCCCATCATACAGGTAAAAATTTGGTAGGCAAAGAGTTAAAGTGTTTTTAGGCACAAGTACTTTTTTTTTTTTTTTTTTACAGTTAGATCTTACCAATAGAATTTATTAATTTTTACATGTGTTTCTCGAGAAAACTTTGTGTTGTGGAAAGTGAAAATAAAACTACCTTATATTCTACTTCTTGTTCTTAGATAATACTGTATATACTTGATTAACACCCATTACTATCCGTGACTATTTGTTGAATTTCATAGCTAGAAATTGTAGGCATACCAGTTAGCCAACCCTTACTTATTAGACCTTGGCCAACTACTTACAAACATGACCCAACAGTTTGTATCTTGCATATTAAGCTAAAATTTAGGTCCCAAAAAGTTACATACGAGGTGTCTGAAAATTAATGAAACTTGTCACAAACAATTCAATTAAAATCCAAACAATAAACTAAATGTTTTCTCCTCCAAAGTAGTCCCCTCTTGAATCTAATGTACTTTCCCATTCTTCTCTGTCATGCTTCTCTGCCCTGCCCCTCAGCTCTGTTGTTACGGACCTCTTGATGGCCTCAACACATTCAAAACGGGTCCCCTTGATGAGTCCCATCACCTTGTGAAGTGCGCAGGAAGGGATGATAGTTGTGGCAGGACAAATCATGACATTTTTTTTCTTTTTCCCAAGCTGAAGGGGCTCATCAAGGGGACCCGTTTTGAATGCGTTGAGGCCATCAAGAGATCCGTAACGACAGCTGGAGGAGATACCTGAAGAATCCTTCCAGAAGAGCAGAGAAGCGTGATAAAGAAGGATGGGAAAGTGCATTAGATTCAAGCGGGGGCTAATTTGGAGGAGAAAACATTCAGTTTGTTGTTTGGATTTTAAATGAATTGTTTGTGACAACAGTCTCATTACTTTTCAGACACACCTCGTAAGTGAGTATATATGACAATCAGAAAGGCATCAAGCTGGAATGGAGTGGGGTGAATGAGTAGACACTATTCAGTTTAATTATTTGTTCTATAGACACAACAAAGCTCAATCTAGTAGTAATTTAAAGCTTAGTAGTCTTCATTAAGATTTGATTGTTTGATTTTAATGACATGTAAACTCCTTTAAGGTTATTTTAAAGGGTCTGCTTAGCTCAGTCACTAGAGCGTCAACCAAGAAACCACAAGGTTCCGGGTTCGATACCGGCCCTTGCCAACTGAGCGTATGAATAGCACAGGGATCTGTGCGGTAAAGTAAGGAGCTGATGGTAGCTGCAGCGCTCCACCTCAGATGCAAAAAACAATCTCCTTGGTCTAGCAAAATGAAAAGATAGACTCTCGCTGTCTGGCTGATACCGACTTTAAGCCACCCTGACGACTTTACTTACTATACCTAGAAGTTAGAGAATCATGTTCATATTTATATATTTTGTGTAGTTGTTTCTTAAGGGTTTTGGTTATTTCCTATAACTCCAACATAAAAAAGGGGAACCACTCTGAATGAATTTTATCTGCTAGTTAATCTACCCATTATTTTCCCATTAAATTAACCCTAAGCCTAAGCCTAAACCCAACCCTAACCCTGTCTTCTTTTTTCCTAGTAGATCAATAAATAAATAAATAATTTATCAGTCAATTAGAGTGGTTCCCCTTTTTATATTGGAGTTATAGGAAATAACAAAAGTTTTTTTTTTTTTTTCTTTTTTTTTTACATATGGTCCTATCAAATAAGAATGATTTTTAAACAGATCTTTTTGAGTCGTAGATGAGACCCTAACAGGTACTACCACTCTGGGTCAGAGTGCACCTGGGTGTAATACTAATGCAGGGGTACTCCACACTTTTCCAGAACTGGAGCCTCATCATCTGATTCAATTTAGGGTCATACTCAAGACACCCCCTTTTTTGGGGGGGGGGTGAGGGGGGATCTTACCACTTTGGTATGTATTTTAAGGCCTACTGACAGGACTCTTGATTAAGTAAATGAATAAATAAATAAATATTATGGATGTTATTTTAATAATATTGGGAATGGTTTCTAGTCCAGAATTGGTGATCAGGTCAAGTTGACCTATGGTATAACCCCCCCTCCCAAAAAAAAAAAGAATAAAAAACAAAACAAAAACTATTAGCTACAGATTCATGCATGTTATATCAATGTATCGTATAAGATATTCCCCATGTCTCTCACCTGTTAGGGTCCCATCTATGGATTGAATAGAACAAAATGAGTTAAAAAAATGTTAAAAAAAAAAGAAAAAAAGGACCCACCAAAAATAAATAAAACAAAGTGTCTTTGGCATAAAATGACCTAATGGATTAACATGTTGTCAAATCCAACCAACCAACCAACCAACCACATGTATCCCAAAATTATTCATTCAGAAAATAAACAATCTGGTTTTCTATCCCCCTTCTTTTTTTTTTAAAGAAATTATTTTGCATCTTAATTCCCTGACAGTTTTAATAGCATCTGGTGTTAACTCTTAACATTTATACCACCTCATTCCACCCAACCAGAAGTCACATTCATTTTCCTAATCTGCCCCAAATGATAGCCTTTGTTTAAATGTAATATTAAACATATTTAGAAGTCTTTAATTTAAGGGAAATAATAGGTAACTTTTAAATGAAAAGGCCATTTTTAGCCATTTTTTTATAGATCCTTATAGGAATGGGGCTCTGGACTTAGAAAATTCTCAACAGGATGTTAAGAGTTAAGCCAAAAAAGAAAAGAAAAGGCACTTAAAAAATTGCATTGTTTTTGTTTGGTATGATTTATTATATAGAATAAAATTCATGAAGAGGTTTTATTATGGTTGTAGATTTACAATTGAAAACAATTCTCTCTCTACATAGTTGACCCTGATATAATAACTAATTGTGTTTTGATGAAAGAGACAGACGATAGAATAATTATCATAAATACAAAATAAAAAATGTTGTTGCTGTAATCTATTTAGATATAAATAAACAATACTTGCATTCCTCACTTGGTGATTGATTAAGGTTTATTCCTCCACTTGCAAAATGATTAAGGGTTATTCCCCACCTGCTTATTCCTCCACTTGCAGAATGATTATGGTTATTCTCCCACCTGCTAATTAAGGTTTATTCCTCCACCTGCTAAGTTTATTCCTCCACTTGCAGAATGATTAAGGGTTATTCTCCCACCTGCTAATTAAGGTTTATTCCTCCACTTGCAGAATGATTAAGGGTTATTCCTCCACTTACAGAATGATTAAGGTTTATTCCTCCACTTGCAGAATGATTAAGGGTTATTCCCCCACCTGCTGATTGATTAAGGGTTATTCTTCCACTTGCAGAATGATTAAGGGTTATTCCTGCACCTGTTGATTGATTAAAGGTTGTTTCCCCACTGGCAGATTGATTAAGGGTTATTCCTCAACTGTTGTTTGTTTAAGGGTTGTAATGGGCATAGCCGATCCCCCCAAAGTAAGCTGCAAAGAATCGCTTGTGCCTTGCACGAGAGACCCGGATAGGAGGAGACATAATTTGCATAAAAGGTGGACAAGCTATAATAAAAACGGACGGTTGCGGACACTATGAAGAAGGAACGAAGCAAGTGACTGTGAGAGTGGTGAAATTCGGAGGACTACTGTGTTTTTTTTTGTGGTGAGAGAAAAGAAGGTCAGAGGAAAGCAGTTACTGTGATAGCAGTTTGATTAAGGAAAGGGAATACTGTTGTTAATTGGACAAATTCAAGTTGAAAAATGTTTTTCAGGGTATTTTTCCCATTTGCTGATTAAGGTTTTATTCCCTCACTTGTGGATTGATTAAGCATTGTTTCCTTGCCTAGTGATCAATTAAATGTTGTTTCCCAGCCTATTGGTCTATTTATGGAGCTGGGTTTGAATTTAGAGTTGTCTTTCTTCTAAACCGGTTATAAAGGGGCCCGAAGGGTCTCTCTAATTCTGGGGACATGAGCTGCAGCCCATACTCTCCCATATGTAAATACACCTCTGTTTAAAGCTTTTATGATATAAAATGTATAGGGCTTGTTTTTGCTGTCCTTCACATATTTTTGAGTTTTATAAGAGGCCCGAAGGATTCTTTAATTTTGGGGACCATCAGCTGCAGCCCATACTATCTCATATGTAAATACAGCTCTGTTTAAAGCTTTTATAAAATGTATAGGGCTTGTTTTTGCTGTCCTTCACATGTAATAGATAACTAAAAATAATCCCAATTCAACTTGTTTTGCTAATCAATATCAATGATGTTATTGACTTAACTAAACTAATAGCAAAAAAAAAGAAACCTCAAACAGAGAAACAATTGTTGTTGGATTGATTTGGTTTTAGTAGAACTGCAAAATTATCTGCTTGTTGTGTCATGAATTAAACTGGATTTATTTTGTTAAGTGTTAATTCTATCTTAATTGATAATACTAGTACAAAATAAAAAAAACACCCTCCGGGCGATGTAGAAATAGATTTTTGAAACATATTGCCTGAGGGGTGGGAGTAAAAAATTCAATGTCAGCGAGTTTGTACCCTAAGTAAGTAAAATCATCAAATTCATTAAAGGATTAAAAAATAAAACAATTTGAAATGTAAACTTTAAATATGTATTAAAATAAAACAAACTATATATAGATATATAATACCAATCATGTATTTATTAAAACTTATTTTAAAAAACAATGAGGACTGTCTAATGTTGCATGTTCAAATTGTGTTATGACAATTTTGGGTAATGTGACGTAAGTAGTGACGTAATTTTTGTTACAGCCATACAGCAGTACTGACACGACAACGGCCTGGAAGAACTCTCTCTTTAACTTGTCTGTGAGATTGGATTTCCATATGACCGATAATTTATTTATAGCAGACCATGCCTTTCCTATACCGTGCACTAACATCGCTTTCTGTGGATGAGATATTACTGCCTAAGTATCTAAATTGTTCTATCGAGTTTAGGAGTTTGCCATCGATAGTTGAGATGTCGCTTTTGTTTTTAAAAGACATGAACTCAGTTTTATCAGAGTTTACATATAGGCCGACATTTCGTGCTGCCTTTTCTAGGCTGTATAGCAAGGATTTAGCTTGTGCAGGTGTATTTTGCGAGTAGTGCTAGGTCATCAGCATAGTCCGCATCCGTAATAGTATGTGTGGGATATCGCCTGCTTCTTGCTTTTTTTAGTGTGAGGCCTTTTTCTTTTATGGAATCTAGTGATGTTCTGAGTACGTAAGTAAAGTCGACGGGGCGGCCTAAAGTCGGTATCAGCCAGTCAGCGAGGGAGTCTATCCCCTTTTCAATAGCGCTAGACCAAGGAGATTGTTTTAGCATCTGAGGTGGAGCACCACACCTACCATCAGCTCCTTACTTTACCGCACAGATCCCTGTGCTACTTATAACGCTGAGTTGGCGGGGACCGGTATCGAACTAGGAACCTAGTGGTTTCTAGCCGAACGCTCTACCGACTGAGCTAACCCGTAGTCTAAGCATATTATGAATATATATGGCGCTAGTGTATCCTCTTGTAGGAAATAGGCTGCTAGATTACCTATAAACCTGTATGGTTCTCATTGAAACAGTGGTCCATGATTATAGTGATGCTTCTATTTAGGAAGAACTGAAAGATCTTAATTAGCACTTCATAGTTATCAGTTATATTGAGAAATTTGGATGACTAAAAAATGTTCAGTACAAATGAAAACACCCACAAAATTATCAGAGTTATTGCCCCTTAAAGGATTTCTAAGCCATGAGACTTCTATACAAAAAATATCAAATGAAAAACCACATATAAAAAGTTTTTGTTTATACCTATTTATTAGGCGTTATCACACACACACACACAGAGAAACCTGTGTGTGTACTATATATAAGTGGTGATAATGTGTGTGCTTTATATATATATATATATATATATATATTTATTTACCAACCCCTCCGCATGAGCAGGATGCGACACAAGGTCAATTTCTTAAGCGGAGTTAAACAGGTTTGAATTCAGAGTTTTCCTTCTCCTAGACCGCTTGCCTAACCAAGGTTAAAGAGCCCAGTCTGCCCTACTATTTATCCATAGCTGGAGGGAGAGTAAGATTCATACCTTTTCCAAGGGTATTAGCGCTAAGTGAAATGCATTTAGCGCGTCCAGGATTTGAACTCGGAGCGACGAGTCCATTTCCCATGACTTTAACCATTGGGAAATGGACTCGTCGCTCCGAGTTCAAAATATATATATATATATATATATATATATATATATATATATAGTGGTGATAATGTGTGTGTGTGTGTGTGTATATATATAAATTAGTGATAATGTGTGTGTATATATAAATTAGTGATAGTGTGTGTGTATATATAAATTAGTGATAATGTGTGTGTGTGTGTGTATATATATAAATTAGTGATAATGTGTATGTGCATACTGTGTGTGTGTGTGTATATGTATGTATGTATATATATATATATATATATAACTATAGCGTGGGATTGGCACTGTTTCAGCTTTTACTGGAATGGTGTGCCAAAGTGCAGTATTATTGGGAGAGTGCTCAATATAGAAAAAATAGAGCTATTATATAATATAATGAAATATATATATATATAAAGGTTTTATATATTTCATAGTATCTCATAGTATTTAAACTCTGTAACCAAAAATATCAATATTTAGCTGTTCAAAAATAAGTTCACTCCTTATTTATATGTGTGCAGTTACATTTTTGTTGTAGACTTTAGTACTAAACATGTTAGACTTCATTTCGATCGTTATGGATTGTGTAGAAGATATTTTGTTGCAGTGGATGTTACACTATCCAACGTAGCAGTGAATGCGTTAATATAGTTATTTACTAAGCTTAGCTTAGATGTGGCACATGGCCAGATTATGGGCACCCAGTGAGAATCGAACTCACTAACAATGGTTTCGGAATCTAGTTTGCTAACCATTACATGAATGTGTTAATATATTTAGTTTAATAAATTTAAGGAATCATATATAAGTAGCTATTGTGGAGGCGCGTGGTCTCTGTTTAGAGTCATAGGAAATGGACTTGTTGATCCGGGTTCAATTCCTGGATGAAGCTGTTTGCATTTCATATTGTGCTAATACCCTTGGGAAAGGTATGAATCCAATTCTCTCTCCAGCTATGGGCAAATAGCAGGGCAGACTGGGCTCTTTAACCATGGCTAGGTAACCAGTCTAGGAGAAGGAAAACTCTGAATTCAAACCTGTTAAACTCCACTTAAGAAATTGACCTTGTGTCACATCCTGCTTATGCAGAGGGGTTGGTAAAATATATATATATATATATATATATATATATATATCTTATTATAATGGAGATTGTGTGTTTTTTTTTTGTCTGTAACCGAAACTATATTCCTACTCAAGTCACAATTCTCTTAGTTATTGCCATCACATTCTCCATGATTTTATTTTTATCTAAACCTCAATTATTAATAAAATTGTCTTACATTATTAATACTGTTGACAATATCTACATATAAATAACAGGCTATTATATTTATATATACAACAAAATAGCGGTTTACAGTGTGAACGGGAAGGCTAATTTGCATATTAATATTAAAAAATCGAATTTAATAAATATGTGCTTAGTATTATTGATTTCTAACTGTTTTGTTTTATTTTAATGAATATAAGCAAAAATCTCTTCAATGAATCTTAAATGAAATCCATTAACAAAATAAAATAACTGTCATTTTATTCTTTACTTCCTCTTTTAACTAAATACTTAAATTAGAAAAAATAACAATGAAAGACGAGAGTGATGGATGAGTAAATTTCAATTGTTCTATTTTATCGATTATACTCCCTCTGTTTCAAATCTCTTATTATACTCCCTCTGTTTCAAATCTTTTTATCTGTATTCTTATTTAGTTTCATTAGCCTTTCTAATTTAATACAATATTTTATTACATTAAAACTTAAATACTTGCACCCGGAGGGTGCATATATTTGCTAGTATATATAAAGTAGCTAAGAGAAGAACTCCATTGCCATTGGTTGAGGCATCACATGATCAGTAATATAAAGCTACAGTCAACAGGAGGCAAGGTTAGTGAAAGCCTGTTGCTGAGGGAGAGAGTTGGGATTTGATCAGCCCTGATTGGGTCTCCTGGGGGAGGAAATCCAATGTTAAAAGACCAGAAATTTCCAGTGATACAACATCGCTGACGACTCCCCCAGCCACTCATCTAATAGATGTATTTTGCGGCAAGTCCCTTATCTAATTCTGTTTCTTTTTCGTTTTCTTTATTGTACAACCTTTAGTCTCTATTTTCATCTTAGGAAAATGTTGTTTTGAATTATTTCTATTTTTCATTTTTAAATTTCATCTATCTTCATCTTTTTTTTGTTTTTGTTTTGTTCACTCAGGAACCATTACCTGTTAATTCAATGAAGGAGACCTCCATTATTGATAATGACCAATCCCCCCAAAATGGAGTCCATACTCCAGGTAAGTGTCCTATATATTTTGGAAGGGAAATTAATATAAATCAAATGGATATCTGTGTGGCTATTTTAGAAAAAAGAATTGATTAGCTCAGTTAGTAGAGCGTCCGACTAGGAACCACAAGGTTCTGGGTACGATACTGGCCCTCGCCAACTCAGCGAATGAGTAGCACAGGGATCTGTGTGGTAAAGTGAAGAGCTGATGACGCCAAAAACAATCTCATTGGTCAAACGCTAGTGAAAAGGGGATAGGCTCCCTTTCTGTCTGGCCGGTACCGACTGTAGATCACCCTGATGTCTTAAATGTGAAAATTAAATAGGTGTTTGTGGTGTAATGGTAATCATCGTATGTGTCTGGTCACTCAATGCGCTACTGGTACTGTGTAAACCAGTACTACCTGTTCCATAGTTGGATCATTGGCAACTAAATCTGTAACCCCACAGATTTTGTCTGGTGAAGATATACAGAGCTGTGGAGCACCAGTGAGGATCAAACTCACTTTTAGTTATAATCTGCAAGACTTTTCCCCTAAAATTTGGACCTTGTTATGGGTTAGAGAAAGTTATAGTAATCGGTGATAAAATATTGTTTTCTTATATCTTATTATAATTGAGATTTAAAATCTGTGTTAGATTTGCCTCAAAACTGCTCATGTTATTAGTGCCTTTAAAATACTGCAATGTGTTTTATATATCACTAAGAAATAAAGGTTTACATAATATATGGTGTGGTTAATTTGCATACTAGTTTTAACAAAACCGGGTTTAATAAATAATTACTTGGTGTTATTGATCTCTAATATTAGTGTTTGATTCTCCAACATATTAAAATCAATCCGAGGAATGATTTTATACAGAAACCAATTAAAATATAATTAAAATACGTATAACCTTTTTTATGTGTTCTTATTTAATTTTGTTAGTCTTTCTGATTCAATATATTTCTTTGCATTAAAACTTAAATACTTACATCTGGAGGGTGCATATTCTTGCTAGTAGACATATTTTAAAAAAGAAAAAAAAAAATCTATTTTTTTTTCTTTATTTCAGTTCATGAAAGCACCAAGGAGACCAATAATGAGGTAAGTTTTAGAGTAATTCTAAATTCTGTTCTCTTCTTCCACCGTCTAAAATATTGATCGTTTAATGTTAATTCATTACACATTCTTCACTGTGATTTTTTTTAATACATGTATATTTTATTATATGTATTATTATATATATATATATATATATATATATATAATATATATAATTTTTTTTTTTTTTTTTTTTTTTTTTTTAAGAACTGGAATTTAAAAAAAATTTTTTTTTTAAACATGTATATTTATTTAATTTTTGATTTTAATGAACCCAACTTTAATCTCGGCCAATTTCTACAGGCCAGCAGCTTTTTAAAGAAAAAAAAAATTCTCATCTAAAATATTTGTGCAAGAATCCAATAAAAAGATGGATACCTCTTGCTGTGGGTTGTTGAGATTTTCTTCAGCTGGTGCTTTTGCCAAATTCTTTTTTCAGCTTCTTATGGAAAACAAAACAAATTTGAAGCTTTGGATTATTTGGACTATTGTCCTTATCTTTATTCTTATCTGTACAACGTTTTGGCCAATGTGCTCTCCGGCCTTCTTCAGGTATTTCTTGTCAGACTCGGGAACCTTCTTTTTGAACTAGGTACCTTCCTGTCATAATCAGGAGCCTACACAGTTTAACACTTGTACCCAGCTATGGTTAGCGGAAGGAGAACCCGATACCTCTGTAGTATTGTAAACTCTCTTTTCCTTTCTTACTTCTATTCTTCTTCTGTTCATCTTTTCTATCTTACGTTCTTCTTCTAGCGTCTCTTCTAGCGTCTGGACTTCGTGTCTGGTCTTCCATTGGGGATTTATCTTTATTAGAAGCCCTGTGTCATTGGTAGTTTTTAGATAATAACACAAGACTTCGATTTACTTAGGTCATATTTTATTTTGAAATCCCCACCAGACTACCTGCGCAGATTAAGTCGGCAGCGTGCATAACACGACTGACCACCGTCGTAGTTTTGGCCGATCTGACTAAAATCTCTTTCTAATCTAAACCGGAAGAGGGTCTTCTCCACCGATTCTCACGGTATCCACCAGAAGGAGGATCAGGATTGAGGTCAAGCCTTGTCATTCAATCCTTCAAGACTGCCGGCTGAACTTATAACAGCCATTTTGGTTTCTATACTACTGTACATAAGTATTAGGAATCTAATAATTATGTAACATGTAGATTGAACCAAAAGGTTGAGTTCAAAGTTCCGTGTTGGCTCCCAATTACGACTAGAAGGTTCCTGAGTTTGAAAAGTGTCCTGAGTCCGACAAGAAATACTTGAAGAAGGCTGGAGGGCACATCGGCTGAAATGTTGTACAGATAACAATAAAGATGAGGACAATAGTCCAAATAATCCAAATACAAATTATCAAGCCTCATCTGAAAAATTCAGAGAAACTTTGACACTTTGCTGTAAAAATAATAAACTCTATGAAGAAAATCCATATGAATCTCTTTCAACTAATCTATGCACTTTACTCTATTTTTGGTTCTTGCCAATGACGCTGGGTATGAGGTTAAATTGCATCTAATGGTGAAGTTCCAATTCTGGAGCTCTGAGAAGTGAAGAATACCCTTTCATTGCCATTACCCCAGATCATTCCTGACCCATAGTGGTAGTACCTTTTTGGGTCCCATCTATGGTTTGAATAGAAGAAAATGAGTTTTAAAAAATGTGTTTAACAAAATAGAGTTTATAAAAAGAATTTTTCGATACTCATCAGAAATGAATTGAACAAAATATCTTCAGCATAAAATAATCCAACAAGGGTTGACATGCCATAAAATCCAAAAGAGAAAGTAAGAACATTATTCTAATGATATGCTCTAATGGCGAGATGAGTTCAAATCCTGGACGAAGTTATTTATATTTCACATAGTGTTAAAACCCTTGGGAAAGGCATGCATCCAACTATTCTCCCTCCAGCTATGGGCTCTTTAACCTTGATATGGCAACCGTTCTAGGAGAAGGAAAACTCTGAATTCAAATTCTAAAATTCTGGTTCAACGTGTCAGTTTATTTGAAGAAACATGTAAGAACAAGTATTTTAATAATATGCCCTAAATCTAGTTTAAAATCTATTACTTGTTGATATTTTTTTCTTTTCATTCATCTATTTAATTTATTCTAAAAATGAGCATTAAAAAAAAGAAAAAAAAAAAAAAAAGGAAGACCCCCCTCCCCTCCGTTTTCTTCCCGTCTATTTTTAGGCGGTTCCTTCGTGGCTGAATGCTACTTTCATTAAGAATAGGTGTGGCTGCGTTAAGAAGCGGCGCCGAAACCGTTTCTGCAATTGGTGCTGCTTAAAACTGGTTGGCCATTTCCTTCTGTGACTAATAAATAAATGTCAGCACTTTTGATTTTCCGTTGCATTTGGTGTACGTACAACAGAGGGAGCAACACACCCAGCCATGGAATTTCCAAAATTTACCGAAAGGAATCTCCCTTCTTCCAAAGATCTCAGTTGCTTAGCGTTTTTCCTTGTTTCTATTCCGAGTCCGACATCTTCCGTGGGAATTTTCTCCATTTGAATAAATGCTTTGCTTATATTCTGTCCTGCACTCAAGCCCAATGTTTTTACGATTTCTTGACTTTCTGTTCGTCAAGGAAAAGACACCTGTGCCGCAGACGCCCAGTGAGGTATGGTTGTTCTCCTTTCTGTTCAATGGTGTTTGATTAGCCATATTGACCCCCCACCCCCCTCATGGATTGGTTGTTTGTGTGCCTCGTTCTTTATTTCTAATACTCATTTTTGTCATGTGATTAGATTACTATCTTTGCTTGCTGACTGGCTGCGGCTCTTACCTTCTTTTCTTTTACCTTTAATTAATGCAACTTAACTCTTTTCTTTTCATGTATACATACATACATATATATATATATATATGAGGTTAAGTAAACAAAGAAATGTGTTTATTTTTATATGGCAACAATTTTTGGAGGATATGTGCTTAATTGAAGTCATACCTAATTTTGAAAATTAATTGGTTAATAATTAATGAATTTTAGGCGGGCATATATGTTCAAATGTAAGGCTAAACAAATCGAGAAAATATATATATATATATATATATATATGTATATATAGAGGATATGTGCTTAATTGAAGTCGTACCTAATTTTGAAAATTAGTTAATAATTAATGAATTTAGGTGGGCATATATGTTCAAATGTAAGGCTAAACAAATCGAGAAAATGTCAATCCCTGAATGTACATTTCGACCTATTAGGTCTCATCAGCAAGGTTATATAACCTCTCTATAACCTTGCTGATGAGACCTAATAGGTCGAAATGTACATTCAGGGATTGACATTTTCTCGATTTGTTTAGCCTTACATTTGAACATATATGCCCGCCTAAATTCATTAATTATTAACTAATTAATTTTCAAAAATTGGTATGACTTCAATTAAGCACATATCCTTCAAAAATTGTTGGCTAAAAGCCATATCAAATAAACACATTGTTTATTTACTTACTCTCATATATATATATATATATAAAAGAAAATTTGTAATCGTGTTTACTTATGTCGCTCTTCTAATTTTTTTCTGCCTTTTGTCCCATTTTATGTCTCCTTTTTTTTTGTCTTTTTTTTTTTTTTTTTGCAGTCCCTGTTTTTCTTTTTTTTGCAGTCCTCGTTTTTCTTTTCTTTTTGTACAGGTATAGGTATATAGGTATTTGTATAGGTAAAGTTAGATCTTAGAAAATTATGAAAGAAGTCACTATCTCTAAATTTCAAACCTGTTTTATTTTTTTCTGCATTCAGAGTAATGAGAATTAAATTATACAGCTTACCTTACCTCACCTCAGTTTGTAGATTATCGGCATAGAAATTGCAAGGTTTCAGGTTTGATACCCGTCCTTGCCAACTCAAGGCTTGATTAGCACATTTTGGTAATCTGATCTGTATGATAAAGTGGGGAGCTGATGGTAGGTGTGGTACACCACTTTATCAAAAACAATCTGCTTGGTCTAGTGCTATCGAAAAGGGGATAGACTCATTCGCTGTCCGGCTGATACCGACAATAGGCCATTCTGACATCTATACCTAAAACAGTTCTTGTACAGGTATATTTAGGTAAAGTTAGGGCCAGGTTAGCTCAGTCGGTAGAGCGTTCGGCTAGAAACCACAAGGTTCCTAGTTCGGCCACTAATATCCTCGCCAACTCAGCGTTATGAGTAGCACAGGGATCTGTGTGGTAAAGTGAGGAGCTGATGGTAGGTGTGGCACTGTACCTCAGATGCTAAAATAATCTCCTTTGTCTAGCGCTATTGAAAAGGGGATAGACTTGGCCCCAACCTCTTTTTATCATATGGGTGTTAGAAGGCGGTGACTGAGGGTCTACATATCCTGGGAATGACGTTAAACTCTATCTGATGGTGAGCTTCCAGTTTTGGAGGTTAGGGGAATGTGGAGCACCCCTTCATCACCATTGCTCTCTGGTCCACACTGACCCGGAGTGGTAGTACCAGTTAGGGTCCCATCTATGGGTTAAATAGAAAAATGTATTTAAAAAGAAATGTATTATCCATTAAGAATTGATTTATTTCAAAACTTTATCGGCATTAAATGACCCACTGAGGTTGATATGCCGTAAAACAAACCAAACCAAATATAATGTTCACTTTTGGACTAATACCCTTGAGAAAGGTATGAATGCCTTCATCACTCAGCTATAGGTTAAATAGTACCACTACTTTTCTTCCACAAGGATGGCTTTGGCATTAATTAACCCACAAAGGTTCACCTGCCATTAAACAAAGAAACCAAAATTTGTAACTAAAACAATTTTTGTTCAAGTCGGTTTAGCTCAGTCGGTAGAGCGTTCGGCTAGGAATCACAAGGTTCCTGGTTTGATACCGGTCCTTGCCAACTCAGCGTATGAGTAGCACAGGGATCTGTGCGGTAAAGTGAGGAGCTGATAGGTGTGGCACTCCACCTCAGACGCTAAAATAATTTCCTTGGTCTATCGCTATTGAAAAGGGGATAGATACCCTCGCTGTGTGGCTGATACTGACATCAGGCCGCCCCGACGACTTTACTATACTTACTTACTTTATATCTAGGTATAATTACTCTAGATTGCCATACCTGTCTTATTATTTTTCTTGTGCAACCTGACTGATTGTAATTAGATTATTCAACTTAGATTTTCTCCTTTTATTTTCGTACCTAAAACTGGGAGAGTCCCTGTGGCGTTGTGACTAACATGCTGGACTACAACATTGTAGTAGGCAAGTCTGAACTCAAGTAACACTATTACATTCACTTTCGGACTAATACTCTTAGGGAAGGCATGAACCCCTTCATCCCTTGCCCTATGGGTTAAATAGTACCACTACTGTTCTTCTGCAAGGATGGCTTTGGCATTAAATAAAGTAAAGTCGTTGGGGCGGCCTAATGTCGGTATCAGCCAATCAGCGAGGGAGTCTATCCCCTTTTCACTAGTGCCAGACAAAGGAGATTGTTTTTTTTAAGTCTGAGGTGGAGCGCCACACCTACCATCAGCTCCTTACTTTACCGCACAGATCCCTGTGCTACTCATACGCTGAGTTGGCGAAGACCGGGATCGAACTAGGAACCTTGTGGTTTCTAGCCGAACGCTCTACCGACTGAGCTAACCCGGCCCCCAAGTCACACTATTAAATTCACTCTCGGACTAATACCCTTAAGGAAGGCATGAACCCCTTCATCCCTTGCCTTATGGGTTAAATAGTACCACTACTGTTCTTCTGCAAGGATGGCTTTGGCATTAAATAGCTCACAAATGTTGACATGCCATTTAACAGAGTTCAGTATTTCTAATTATGCTATAAATTTTTCAATAAATTTTTCTCTGGTAATATCATCATCAACAACAGCATGGATTCTCTTCACTCTCTTTTGCTATCTGTCCCTATCAGTCATTGTTCTTGGCAAGTGCCCTAGATGGCATCCAGTGTCCTCCCCAGAGCTGCTGAATGTAAACTTTTGCTGGTAGGCCTACATTGATGTTCATATGTAAGAGTCCATAGGTGAATGTTGCTTATGAGTTTGTCCCTGCATTTGCAGCACTGCCCAGCATCTCTTGCTAATCTTACTTGAATGGTTTGCGAGATGGGATGTAAGTGGCCATCCAGCTGCTACTTTGTGGGATACTGCTTCTAGAATTTGTTCAAAACAGCATGCATCATTCTAGTAGAGTTTCTATTAAGCTTTTCCTCCAGTCGTTTTATTAAAGTCAATGTGGTGCTCAACCGGAGGGGTTGGGTAGATATATATTCTATAGTTTTGGTTGAGAGTAGAGGAAAATGTGGATATAACAACACAAACAACTAAATTCAAATTGAATTTAGTTGTTTGTGTTGTTATATCCACATTTTCCTCTATTCTCAACCAAACACACATACACACGAGGAAAAGAGGGTTGGAATGAATCCGACAGAATGAGGTAAAATATAAGGAATGAAAGAACAAAACTCAGACAAAAATGTGTAGTATATTTCGCTGGGGTACTGAACCCGGCTTCATCAGCTTTTATTGAATTGTACGATCTGAATAATTCAATAAAAGCTGATGAAGTCTGGTTAAAGACCCCAGCGAAATAGGCTACACATTTTTGTCTGAGTTTCATTTATTCCTTATATTTTACTATATATATATATATATATATATATATATATATATATATATAAAATAAGTGTATTTTGGCAGCATTTTTTCCTTTTATACAAGTTTTGTTGACTGTACAGACAATTCCTGTCGGACAAGTTTTTCGTTGATCCGTTCCAATTTTCGGGCCATCTTTCTGGTGTCGGGGTGTAACTGGTATAACGAAAAACTTGTCCGACAGGAATAGTCTGTACAGTTCAACAAAACTTGTGTGTATATATATATATATATATATATATATATATGGTTGAGAATAGAGGAAAATGTGGATATAATAACACAATCAACTAAATTCAAATTGAATTTAGTTTGTGTTATATCCACATTTTCCTCTACTTGCAACCACATTTTGTCCGATTTATTCAATCCTTCACTCCTCATTCTATAGTTTTTTTTTTTTGTTTTTTTTTCAATTCTTTTTCTTCTTCCTTCAAAATGCATTGGATTTTAACCTAATAACTTCCCCGTGCTTTCATTATCTTTTTGTCTTTTTACTACAGCTTAAATCTCCAGATATTGCTGCTTTGCTGTTGCTAATTGTCTCCCTTTCCTAAATGCAAGTTTAAGTTGGGTTAATGTTGATTGTTTTTTGTTTTTTTGTTTGTTTTTGTTGTTGTTTTTTGTTTATTTTATTTTATTTTTTGCTTATTGCACTCATCTTGAAGTGGAGGGAAAAAGTGTGAGATATACAACTCTTTCTCATCATTGATCAAAGTCAATTGTTTTAACTTAACAAAAATTCAAAGATGAACAGTTATAATGATTTAATGTTTAAAAAAAAAAAAAAAAAAAAAACAATCAAAATAAACCAAAACTTGTAATTATTTGTGTATAAGAAATACTATTTTTCCAGCCTCAAAGTTAGGGGTGTGTATTATTCATGAGAATTAAATATTAACTTTATTTTCATTTAACGTTTTGATTAAAACTTTAAAGAAACTAAATATATGATATTAAGAATTTAAAAATGAATAGTTAACTTAATGTTTTTATATAATTTTTAAGAACATTTTGATATTATAATTATATAGGATCTATATAGGATTGTATTTTTATTATATATTAGAAGCTAGCTAGAATCCTACAAGCAGCATGGGTGTAGCAAAATAGAAGACATGTCGAGCCACTGAAGTTAATTTATTTGCAGGATTATATACCTATTAAATTATTAATTGTATAGGATCGAGTTTTATAATTAACATTTTGATATTATAATTTTTATGAACATTTTGATAAAAAATTTAAGGAAAATATATAATATTAAAAAATTTAAGGAAAATATATAATATTAAAAATTTAAAGAAACTAAATATACAATATTTAAAATTTAAAGGAACTAAATATACAATATTAAAAATTTAAAGGAACTAAATATATAATATTAAAATTTAAAGGAACTAAATATATAATATTAAAAATTTAAAAACTAAAATATAATATTAAAATTTAAAGGAACTAAATATATAATATTAAAATTTAAAGGAACTAAATATATAATATTAAAAATTTAAAGAAACTAAATATACAATATTAAAAATTTAAAGATTCAAAATGTAAAGTAAAGAAACTAAATATACAATATTCAAAATGTAAAGAAACTAAATATAATATTCAAAATGTAAAGAAATGTAAAGAAACTAAATATACAATATTCAAAATGTAAAGAAACTAAATATACAATATTCAAAATGTAAAGAAACTAAATATACAATATTCAAAATACCAATCAAAATAAACCAAATACTGTAATTATTTGTGTGTAAGAAATGCTATTGAACTTCAAAATAATCGTGTAATCAATATTTGTGTCTGTAAATATTCTGATAAATCTATTAAAAAAAAACTTTTTTTTAGTTGCTCCCCCAGATCTTCCATATCTCTTCACCTTATAAAAAAAGAAAAAAAAAAAGAAAAGAAATATCCAACAAGAAGAAATAAAATAAAACTTTTTTGGCATAAAATAACTCAGCAAGGGTTGACATGCCAGAAAATCCAACCAGCCAACCTACACATGACTAATTACAGTAATTTATTTATTGATGTCAAACATTGACATTCAAAACTTTTTTTTAACATGTGGGGATTAATATGAGTAAAAATAAATAAAAGTTATGGGAATAAGTCTTGCGCCAATAAAAATGGAGAGAGATTAAAAAAAAACGCATCTGCTTAGAAGTACAGAGAGAGACTTTATTAACAAACCGTTACCAAGGACGCCAGAGTCCAGACGCCAAGAACTTGGGTTTTTTCTGCGCATGCACAGAGGGCTCTTCCTGTCCAAAGCCCTCTGGGAGATTGTTATTTTTGTGTCTTTTTTTATTTATTTATTTATTTAATTTAATTTTGTTTTACTTTTGTTTTTATTTATTTTTACTTTTATTAATCCCCACAATCATCAGGGCTAACAATAAATTAAAAAACTAAAAAAAAAAAAAAAAAAACTAAATAAAAAAAAAACTAAAAAAAAAACACTTTGAACTTCACTTCAAGATAAATGTGCAATCAATGTTTGTTTCAGTAAATATTCTGATAAATTCATCTACTTTATATGAAAAACTCTTTTTTGGGGTTGCTCCCCCAGATCTCTTCCTCTTACAAAAAAAAAAAAAGAAAAAAAAAGAGAAATTATGTTCCTAACTGAGTTGTTATTTGTTCCTCTTCAGGATTTATGGTCTGATGTATCTTCTGAGAACAACATTGTAAGGAGGCCAATTATTGTTGTGTGTTGTTTATAGTTGTCACATGTATTCTGTAGTATAGAATCCCATCTTTCTCTTGTAGTAGAAACTGTAGAATGTGTTTAACTTTACCCTCACTATATTAATATTATTATCATTCATACTAGCAAAAAAAAAAAACAACATAATCTCTGAGCACAAGTATTTAAGTTTTAATGTAATAAAATATTCTACTAAATTAGAAAGATTAAAAAACTAAAAAAAGAATGCATTTAAAAAGATTACACTTATTTTTCTCAATGTTATTTCTTTTTGTTAATAGATTTCTTTTAAGATTTATCAACGGAAATTTTACTCATATTTATTAAAATCAAACCAAACAATTATATATCAATAATACCAAACAAATATTTATTAAGATCAAACTTTTAAGATCAATATACAAATTAAACTTCCCATTCACACTGTAAACTGCTATTTGGTTGTATATATAAGTACAATTACATGTTATTATGTAGATAATATTAATAAGATTAATATTAATAATATTAATATTAATATGAAGCAATTTTATTAATAATGGAAATTTAAATAATAAAATCATGGAGAATGTGATGTAAACAACTAAGGGAATTGTAACATTGGTGGTGACATAGATTTGGTTATAGACTCACATAGTCTCCATTATGATTATATATATATATATATATATATAGGAAAAACAACATGTTTAAAAAAAGATGAATTTATGATGTTTCTGTCAATGTTTAAATGTTTTGGTCTATATAAAACCTTTGTCAGGACAGTATAATAAAAAGAAGAGAAAAAAGATTTTTTGTTGTTTAAAAGGTGATTGATGTTTTCAAAAAAATGTTTTCACCTTTTAAACAACAGAAAATCTTTTTCTCTTCTTTTTTCTCTTCTTTTTATCATACTGTCCCGAAGAAGGTTTTATTTAAACGTTGACATAAAAATAATAAGTTCATCTTTTTTTAGAACATTTTGTTTTTCCTATTTCTATATATTGTTGTATTCATATCAATATTTTTTCGGCTACAAACCACAAGGTTCCTAGTTCGATACCGGTCCTCGCCAACTCAGCGTATGAGTAGCACAGGGATCTGTGCGGTAAAGAAAGGAGCTGATGGTAGGTGTGGCGCTCCACCTCAGACGCTAAAATAATCTCCTTGGTCTAGCGCAAGTGAAAAGGGGATAGACTCCCTCGCTGATTGGCTGATACCGACTTCATGCTGCCCCGACGATTTTACTTTACTTTATATATATATATATATATATATATATATATAAAACTATCCTCTTGTTTACAGACTTGAGTTCTCTGGTGATTGTAAAAACATACATCTACATAAGTATGTATAAATTAATTGTTCACCTCTGACTGACAGTCTCTGTCGGGTTTTGCTCCCGGCTAGAAGTAGCTGTTAAAAAGTCGAGCTGCACTGATAAGACGTAAACGTCAAAACATGTCTGTGGATTACTAATATATATATATATATATATATATATTATATATATATATATATATATATGTATTAGTATATACCCTCTAACCAAAGCTAAATCAATAAATAATTTTAATCTATTTTACTTATTAAACCACTCTCGCACCCCATAACCCATACTTTATTAAACAACAATAGTAAAATGAATATCCACAAATTGATTCGTATCTTTCATTTTAATAACCGCGAAAGAACAATTTCCGGTGAGATTTCAAAAAATGTGAACAAGCGTTTCTCTGTAACGAAAAATCTTATTCAATGAACATACGTGTGATCAGCTGCAATTAATCGGTAACTCGATTAATTCAGTGGATTTAACCCTGATGATTCTAGCGATGAAACTCGAGTAGGTTTCTGTTGTATCCATTTCTTCAATCAATAATATATATATATATATATTATAATAGGGATTATATGTGTCTATGAGAAAAATGATGTCACCACTGATGTCACAATTAGTTATTTACATAACATTCTCCAAGATATATATATAGCACAGTGTGTCTAATGAAAGAGATCTAATCATTTACAGATATTTGAAGATTTAGTCAAGATTTAATAAGATTTTAAAATATGGCAAAATGTGTAACAGAAAAACAGATTTCTAGTGAAGGGCAAAATTAAGAATAATATTTTTTTCATTTTTTTAGAAAAGTAATAAAAGAAATCAGGTAATTAAGTTTTTTGTTTCTTGTCTTGAAGCTAAATTAATGATGCATCTCAATTAACCCTTTTGACAATTTTAAATAATAGGGCAGATCTACATCTATCCTGCTGGCTATTTTTAATACATTTATAGTGTACGGAATTTCTATAATCTAAGAATTTGATTTGTTTAAAAAAAATGAAACCATTTCCTTTAGAAATAACTAATATTAGAGTCTTTATATTATTCTATTTTAGGAAGCGCGTGGTGTAATGGTTAAAGTCATGGGAAATGGACTCGTCACCCCGAGTTCAAATTTGAAAGTTCTTTGGTTTTAAATAACCCTTGAATGTTGATATGTCATTAAACAAAGAAACCAAACCAAAACAATATTTATTTAAAAAAATTTAAATATTTAAAAAAAAAAAGAATTAATGAGTAGAAATAACACTTCATTTCATAAGTATTTGAAATATTTTGAATATAAAAAAAAAAACGAAACCAAAATACTCAAATAAATCCCCAAATGGGTTAGAATGGGCTTCTTAGCCTTGGTTGGCAACCCATCTAAGTCAAGAAAAACTCAGATACAAAACCTTCGCTATCTTTCAAGTAAAGGCTAGGGGAGTAAACCCCAAAAACAAATCGGGAGCCGGAGTCCCTAAGGTGGTGGGATGCTGAAATCTACTGCTACCCAGTGTCACTACGGCTGCCAAACTGTATTGGTTCCTTACCTTTCCTTTCGATCACAGTGGCAGTGTGGAGAGGGGAGATTGGCTGCTTGGGCAACAGCTCATCCTCTATATGAACCTGCCCAGGCTATGTAGTTCCAAAAAAAACTTGGACACTACTTCATCATCTCTTGTTGATGGAAGGATGCCAACAATAATTCTAGCTATGATTTTGGGTCAAATCATAATCTGGCCACATGTATAAAGGATGAGACGTGAAGCCATTTGTTAACTACGTGCGATGCAGACTGAAATGTCATCAATATTGGCTGGGTCACTTTAGCAAGGAGTTAGGATATTGAAAAGACCCAAAACCCCCACCCTTTTGATCAAACGGCTGGTCATGTCAAGCTCTAACACCTATATGATTTTCCCAACCCTATTGCCCTTATGGCAAGCCCCAACCCTTTTTATCATATGCATGCTAGAAGGCGGTATTTGAAGGCCTTGATGTCCTGAGAATGACATTAAACTCTAACTGATGGTGAGGTTCCAGTTTTGGAGGTTTGGGGAATGTGGAGCACCCCTTCATCACCATTGCTCCCTGGTCCACTCTGACCTGGAGTGGTAGTACCTGATAGGGTCCTATCTATGGGTTAGATAGAAAAACATGAGTTTATAAACAAAATTGAGTATCCTTTAAGAATGAATTTATTTCCAAACTTTATCAGCATTAAATGACCCACTGAGGTTGATATGCCGTAAAACAAAACCAAACTAAACCCCAAACCCCCAATGCACTAAAAAATCCAACTGCACCTTAGAGATGTATTTTGCAAAAAAAAAAAAAAAAAGATAGCTAGTTTTATTTATTTATTTTTTTTTCAAAATTTTAATTCCTCAAAATTGTCTCAAGGAAATGGTTTACTTTAATTCTGTTTGTTGTCTGCATGGTCTCTCTCTCTCAAACACTCATTCACTCTCTGTATATGCTCTCTCTCTCTGTCTCTTAAAAACTCATTCACTCTCTGTATATGCTCTCTTTCTCTCTCTATCTCCCTCTCTCTATCTCACTTTCACTTTCATGGTTTTATTTTCTTTTTCCTTTATTAATATTGTCATCTTGAAATCTAACAAGGTCACTTTAGCATCCATCTCGCTTCTCTTTTGTTTGTCTAGTGTATCCTCTTCACTATATTCCTACCTGGATTCTATTATTTTTTTTCTCCCTTCAAGGTGATTCCTCGTTCCAGGAAGCCCTAGCACCTTTTATGATTTTCCCAACCCTATTACCCAGGTGGATGAGCAGTTCATTACTTGCAATACTCCACTTTGGCCCTACCTTGGGTTAGACGGGTGGTCGGAGAAGCCCCCTCCGATCAATTGGCTGGTCACGTCAAGCCTAGCACCTATATGATTTTCCCAACCCTATTGCCCTTATGGCAAGCCCCAACCCCTTTTTATCATATGGGTGCTAGAAGGCAGTGACTGAGGTTCTACATGTCCAGGGAATGACGTTAAACTCTATCTGATGGTGAGGTTCCAGTTCTGGAGGTTTTGCGAATGTGGAGCACCCCTTCATCACCATTGCGCCCTGGTCCATACTGACCCGGAGTGGTAGTACCTGTTATGGTCCTGTCTATGGGATAAATAGAAAAATGTATTTATAAAAAATTGTATTATCCATTAAGAATGAATTTATTTCAAAACTTTATTGGCATTAAATGACCCACTGAGGTTGATATGCCGTAAAAAAAACAAACCAAACCAAACCAAACCTCGTTCCAGGTGTTTTTGTTCTTGGTGCTTTTATTACTGTTTTGATAGATGGAGACAGAACAGTGTGAGCCAGATACTGAACAAGTTGTCACAAAAATATCATTTCACTTTAATGCTTTTATACGTAATCTAAGGATATTATTATATGGGGGAATAAATCTCGAAAAACAAATCTGCCGCCAGAGTCCTTAAGATGGAGTAACACTGAACCTCAGAGCAACTCCTGCGACATTGCCGTTGCCAAACTGCAGTGGTCTCTTACCTTTCCTTTGGACTACAGTGGCAGTATGTAGAAGGGGGGATCTGCTGCTTGGACAACAGCACTTCCTCCATATCAACCCACCCAGGCTATGTTGTTTCCTGAGAACTTTTTGGACACTACTCCATCGTCTTTCACAGACGGAAGGATGCCAACCAACCAACCAACCAACCAACCTATTATTTCACTTATATGAATTAGTGTGAAGGAAGCGCGTGGTGTAATGGTTAAAGTCATGGGAAATGGACTCGTCGCCCCGAGTTCAAATCCTGGACATGGTAATTGCATTTCACTTAGCGCTAATACCCTTGGAAAAGGTATGAATCCTACTCTTCCTCCAGCTATGGGTAAATAGTAGGGCAGTCTGGGTTCTTTAACCTTGGTTAGGCAACCGGTCTAGGAGAAGGAAAACTCTGAATTCAAACCTGTTAAACTCCGCTTAAGAAATTGACCTTGTGTCGCATCCTGCTTGTGCGGAGGGGTTGGTAAATATATATATGAATTAGTGTGGTATAACAGTCATAAGAAATGGACTTGTCAACCAGAGTTCAAATCCTGGACGAGGCTGTATATTTAACATAGTGCTAATACCTTGGGAAAGGTATGCATCTAACTACTCTATCTCCAACTGTGGGTAAATAGTAGGGCAGACTGGACTCTTTAATTTGGCTAGGTAACCAGTTATGGAGAAGTAAAAATCTGAATTCAAACCTGCTAAATTCTGCTCAAGAAATTGACTTTGTGTCACATCCTGCTTGTATGGAGGGGTTTGGTAAATATATATAATGCATTAGGTTATCCAAACAAGGGTAACCCAACACAGAATATTTGATAAGGAAAAGACAAATCGGTTTATACAAGATACAAAATTTAATTAACAACGTACAAAGATGAAACAATTCCAGTCGCAAATCATGAAAAGGACACGAGAATGTTCCAAGGAACCTGAAGAAGTATAAAGTAAAAAAGGGTGGAAACCACTTACTATTCTTTAAGAGGTTTGGGAACTTAATAGTTGTTGAGGAAATGAAATGACATACATCCGTTACCTTCCACATCGTGCTGGTAAAAGAGGGAGATTTTAGGGTTCCTCTTGTCATGTGACACAAACGGCTGCATGACCTGGGAAAGCCCGCCTCCAATATAAAAAAGGGAGACAATTCTATTTTATCTCCCAATACACTGCTAGAATTATCAAATCTTTTTGTTTTGAATAAATACAAAATATCTTTATGGAATTATTTTGATCTTCTGAGGAAGTGTTTACTATAAGTCACATCAAAAACATGGAATTTGCATAGCAAGGATCACCTATCTTTCTTTCTTTCCTCCTTTTGTGTTTTTTTTTTGTTTGTTTGTTTCTCTGTTGTTTTTGTTTTTTTAAACTGCATCCCACCAGTTGATTATCAAGGATATACTGTTTGTTTTTGTTTTTTTTTGTTTTTTTTTTGTTCTTTTTTCCAAGCATTTGGATCTTGATTAATCAAGTCCAGCCAGGTAAAAATTGGTAAAAAATCCATCCACTTGAAAAAGAGGAGGGGGGGGGGAATCAAGTCCAACCAAGTAAACAAAAAACAAAAACCTCCTCCCACATAAAAAGAATCCTAAAAAACTCCTCCCATATAAAAAAACAAAAAAAAATTCCTTCCAAAAAACAAACCCCCCCAAAAACAAAACCCCCAAAAAAACTCCTCCCACATAAAAAAAAAACCCCTAAAACTTCCCACATAAAAAAAAAAACAAAAAATTCCTTCCACATAAAAAAAACAAACCCTAAAACTCCTCCCTCATAAAAAAACAAAAAATTCCTTCCAGATAAAAAAAAAAACAAACCCAAAACTCCTCCCACATAAAAATACTCCAAAACTCCTTCCACCCCCCAAAAAAAAACAAACTCCTCCCACATTAAAAAAAAACCCAAAACTCCTCCCACATAAAAAAATCCTCCCATATAAAAAAAAATCAAGTCCAACCAAGTTATAAAAAAAAAAAAAGAAAAAAAAAGAAAAAGTAAAATCCTTCCACTTAAATAAAAAAAAAAAGTCTGAGTAACAAGAAAAAAATCAGTCTGAAAAACACAGTTGTTGAAATAGGAACACTATTGAGATCTCATTGTTTCTCTCTTCTGAAGTTTTGTCACTTATTATTTATAGGAAAAACAGATGATTCCATTCTCATTATTTAGGTACTATATGACTGTAATCATTACTATTTATATTTTCAACATTCCTTTGCAATCATCTTTTTTAAAGATAATCTTTTTTTTTTGTATCCATCTATAATAATCATTTATTTCTATAGTTATATGGTATTGAGTATGCATATCTAATACAAATAATTTCCACAGTTATATGATATTAAGTGTTCCCATCTAATACTTATAATTTGTACAAAATTAAATGGTTTCAGGTAACTATTCCTATTTAATAATAATAATAATTTGTTTGTTCACAGTTTTGTGGTTTCAAGCATTTATACCAAAAATTTCAGATCAAAATTCAGCTTCCTTATGGCAAGCCCCAACCCCTTTTTATCATATGGGTGCTAGAAGGCGGTAGCTGCGGGTCTACATGTCCTGGGAATGACGTTAAACTCTATCTGATGGTGAGGTTCCAGTTTTGGAGGTTTGGGGAATGTGGAGCACCCCTTCATCACCATTGCTCCCTGGTCCACTCTGACCCGGAGTGGTAGTACCTGTTAGGGTCCCATCTATGGGTTAAATAGAAAAATGTATTTATAAAAAAATTGTATTATCCATTAAGAATTGATTTATTTCAAAACTTTATCGGCATTAAATGACCCACTGAGGTTGATATGCCTTAAACAAACCAAACCAAACCAAACCAAAAATTCAGCTTATAATAGTATCAGGTTATGGATTTACTGATCCAGCCTTGTATATTTCATTGATTGTAAAGTGTTTTACAGTCTTCTTTTAACCTTATCTGTAAATATTAAATGATTTTGCAAAGACTTTAATTATAAAACGAGCATATGATTTATATAATTTCCCTCTGGCCATAAACGTTTTTCCAAGATCGGAAGTTTCTCAGGAAAAATCTACTCTTCCTATTTGATAGAATTTTTCTTATACTGATAGTAACTCTTAATTTACTGTATAATACCATGAGGGGTTGACATGCCATTAAAATCAATCAATACTAAACAATTTGAAAAACAAATTATGCCAAATTTGAAGCTTCTCTTTTAATCTACCGGTAATCTACAGGGTGGTCCGAAAGTCTAGTCACTTTTTAAATTAAAGGTAAAATTCTATAAAATAAATTATTTTTTAAAGATCTTTTTAAATTAAAGGTAAAATTCTATAAAATAAATTAATTTTGAAAGATCTTTTTTTTTTTAAATTTTTAAAAATTTTTTTATAAGTACTTACATAATTTATATATTATTAAAATAATAATGTATGTAGGATACATTATTATTTTAATAATATATAAATTATGTAAGTACTTATAAAAAAAATTTAAAAAATTAAAAAAAAAAAAATCTTTAAAAAATAAATTATTTTATAGAATTTTACCTTTAATTTAAAAAGATAAATAAACGTCTACCCGGGGTCGCCTGGGTAGAGAAGAAAAACCCAACAAAAATGTGGTGCAATGGTTAGCAAGCTAGTCTTGCGGATCCGTTACTACTGAATAGCGAGTTCGTTCCCATGAAAAATCACAGGTAAAGAGACCTTGTATTAATTCGGACTGAAAAAAATAAAGAAAAAATAGTTTAATCGAACTTAACGGACCTAAATTCCACCATGGTATGTCACCCCGCCAAAAGAAAGGGAAAAAAAACCAGGGAATTAACGGAATTTAATGAAATTTTCAGTGTTGATATATTAATGAATAAAAAATATAATGCGCCAGTTATTTTATTTAAAAACTTATATTTTTTCAGCTCAGTTTACTTTGAACCATGTATCTTTGAAAATCTGTATTACGCTTCAAAGAAAATTATTCTCATTACGCTAGAAGTGTTACGAGGTGTTAAATGCTTTTTCTCTGATTTTATGAATATTGGTGTTATATGTAGGGGTGACAAGACTTTCGGACCACCCTGTAGATTACCGGTAGATTATAATTTTCAAATTTGGCATAACTAAAAATGCCTTTTCGGTATGTAGGAGTGACAAGAGCACCTCAGGTGGTGTAATGGTTAGCAAGTTAGATTTGCAAATCATTGTTTGTGCGTTCGATTCTCATTGGTCAACCCATATTTCAGGCCTAGTGCCACATCTAAGCTAAGCTTAGTAAATAACTATATAGGGGTGACAAGACTTTCGGACCGCCCTGTATACATGTGTGAAACAGACAGAACTGAAGAACATTGATTGGATCAAATAAAATGGGAGTTTTCTTTCTTATTATTCTATGATGACACAATGCAAGAATACAGCCATAGGAATATGAAAGATAATCAATTTAAAGACAAAATAAATAAATATTTAGATAAATAAAAGAAAAAATAGAACCATTCAAAGAAACCTCTAAGAATTCTAAAGATTTACCCCATCCGCACCCAAATACAAAAGACAAAACTTTTTCATTTTTTTTTTTTATTTACTTTTCTACTTCTGGTGTTTTTAAAAAAAAATTTTTTTTATCTTTGTTTATTATTGAATCCAGAAAAAAAAAAAAACCCCGATTCAAGTGTTGAATCAAAACAAAACAAAAATGGCAAAATTATTGGAATAACTTCCAAAACAACAAACTACATGAAATAATGCCACAAATAGGAAAACTTCAAATAAATCAAACCAAAATATCCAGAAAAGAAGAAGTAATATTATCCAGACTAAGAATAGGACACTCATACATTACCCATTCATACCTCCTCAAAAAAGAAGCAGCCCCATATTGCATACCATGCCAAAAACCCTACACAATCAAACACATATTAACAGAATGTAGCAACCTAAAACAAATACGAAAAAAAAATACTACCAAACAACAAATCTAAAACAGATATTCTACCAAATAAACCCAGAAAAACTACTTGGATACGTAAAAGAAGCACACATCTACAACAAAATCTAAAAATCTTCCAAAAAAAAAATGAAAACACAAAAATATGTTAAAAAAAAAATCATCTAAAAGTTTCATTCACAAAAAATATGTCAAAAAAACAAAAACAAAAAAACCTTTAGAAAGTTAAACATTATCACCAATTCATTTCAAAAACGTAGTCAGCATTAAATGACCCATTGAGATTGATATGCCGTAAAACAAGAACAAAAAAAAAAATCATCTAAAAGTTTCATTCACAAAAAATGTCCAAAAAAAAAAAAAAAAAAGAACCTTTAGAAAATTAAACATTATCACCAATTCATTTAAAAAACGTAATCAGCATTAAATGACCCATTGAGGTTGATATGCCGTAAAACAAGAACAAAAAAATCATCTAAAAGTTTCATTCACAAAAAATATGTCCCCCAAAAAAAAAAAAACCTTTAGAAAATTAAACATTATCACCAATTCATTTAAAAAACGTAATCGGCATTAAATGACCCATTGAGGTTGATATGCCGTAAAACAAGAACAAAAAAAATCATCTAAAAGTTTCATTCACAAAAAATATGTCCAAAAAAAAAAAAAAAAAAAAAACCTTTAGAAAATTAAACATTATCACCAATTCATTTCAAAAACGTAGTCGGCATTAAATGACCCATTGAGGTTGATATGCCGTAAAACAAGAAGAAATCAAATCAAGTGTTGAAACACGTGAAGAAGAGCCGTTTACTGTTTGTACTTTTGATAACTGCAACTAATTTGCTATTTACTAAAAATTACTCGTTTGCTAAGAAGGAATAAGCAATTATAACCACTAACATTCTGGCAGGCATCTATTAAATGCTTAAATAATTCTCAGGCCAATGGTGTGAAAGTAGGAAGAAAGTAGTAACATCATCATCATCATTTGTCTTAGTGTGCTGTATAGTTTGAATACTAACGACACCATTGGTAAGATTTTGTCATATATTTTAGAATGATCTTCAAAACTAAATGTAAACTTTTATTGGTTATTTTTCTTGTTTTTAATTTAAAGCCGATAATATATATATATATATTATATATATATATATATATATATACTTTCTTTTCTATTATTATCTAATCAGACAATGTTAATGGACTGGAGATATTAATTCCTTTTTATTTTTAGCATATTTAATCTGCTTTCATAGTTTATCAAAAAAAGTTTTTACAAAAATACTTTCATGTTCTTATATATATATCGGATAATTTTTAGAAAATTCTGACACATCTATCAGATTGGTAAAATTTTGTAATATATTCTTGAATGATCTGCAAAACAAAAACTTTTATTGGTTATTTTATTATTATTATTTTTTTGTTTGTTTTTAGATTAAGATAGTTTTACAAACATGTTTTCATTTTCTAAAATTTTGTGATATATTTGTGAATAATCTGCAAAACTAAATATATACTGTGATTTTAATTATTTTTTAGTTTATTAGAATAGTTTTTGAAACATCTTTTTCCTGTTCTCATATATATATATATATATATATATATATAGTAAAGGAGTGAAAAAGAGCAACTCCCAACAAGCATCACTGTTTGCTTGCAGTGATTGCCATTCAAGAAGTGGACTGTTCAGTCACTCACACAACTGCAGATTAAAAAGAAAAAAAGAAAAGTGGACACTACACCATCGTCTTTAGTAGATGGAAGGATGCCAATCATATATATATATATATATTATAGTCTTAGAAAATTCTGCCACCTCTATCAGATAGGTAAAATTTTGTGATATATCTGCGTATAATCTGCAAAACTAGACATACTTTTTTGGGTTATTTTAATTATTTTTTAGTTTATTAAAATAGTTTTTAAAACATTTTTTCTTGTTCTCATATATATATATATATATATATATATATATATGATTATTTTAGGAAATTTTAGGTCTTTTATAAGCTAGATATGATTTTGTGATATATTTTAGAATTATCTGTAAGACTAAAACTTTTATTAGTTATTTTTATTTTAATTCTTTAATTAGTTTATCTATAATTTATAATCTAAATGTTGAGATAAGTATTTTTGCATGAAAGTAGAATAATCTTGATAGTCTTCTCTGTGCTATTAGTGAATGTTTACATTTGTTAAGACTTTTCTATTACCTTATTTTCTTTAGATAACAAATTCAAAACAACTTTGCAAAGATATTTCATCTGTTTAAACAAAATAATTCATATAAATTTTGTATTTCATTTTTTTTTTTTTCTTCCACATTTTTATCTTGAATGTCATTTTGATTTATGTTGTGACTCACAATTTGGTTTAAAAAAAAAAAAAAAAAAAAAAAAATTGAAGTGGAATTATTTATAATTGTGACAATTTTGAATATGAATAAATATGTGTATCAGGGAATCTCTTGAAGTACTTGAAGTAATTATGTATCTAGATAATAAGTTAAAATAATTTTTAATGAATTATTTCAATTATTTTTAAAGATCTCTTCATGTATTTTTTCTATTAACCTGAAATTTTAAGTTAACTAATCAAGTCATTTTTTGAATTTGATAATGATAGACAGCTTATTCAGCTGTAACTTATGGACATCTAATAGATTGCAAGGGATTTATCAGAATAATATTGATTAGAATAATTTTATTTATCTTGTTATGGTCTAAAAAAACGAGAATGCTTAAATTAGAAAAAAATATTTGTAGTACCGGGTACTCGCTTCGTTGCCTCATTTTAGGGATGACCCTATCCCCTTTAGAAGTGCCAGATACTTTTTTACAATGGCACAATTTTCCTTTTCTCCCCATTTGGCAAAAATATTCTGTACCTAATTTTTGGCCGCTTAATTCACATACCTAGGTAGTAATGTTACATAATTATTAGATTCCTAATATTAATGTACAGTAGTGTAAAAAAAAAAAAAAAAAAAAAAATTGAAGTGGAATTATTTATAATTGTGACAATTTTAAATATGAATAAATATGTGTATCAGGGAATCTCTTGAAGTACTTGGAGTATTATTATTTTTTAAATTTTTTTAATGTCTTCTTTTTTCTATCTTCTCATATCAATCTAAAAAGAAAAAAAGGGGAATCTTTTTACATAACATACACAATAGTATTTGTATTTTGTGTGTCTAACACAGACATATGTATTATTTGGATTATTCGGACTATTGTCCTCATCTTCATTGTTATATACACAATGTTTCGGCTGATATTGTTGTATACTCTCTTTCCTTACTTTCTTACTTCTATTATTCTTCTTCCAGCGTCTCCTCTAGTGTCTCTTCTAGCGTCTGGACTTCGTCTTGGGGACTTCGCGTCTGGTCTTTCATTGGGGATTTCTCTTTATCAGAAGCCCTGTGTCATTGGTAGTTTTTAGATAATAACACAAGACTTTCTTTAATTTACTTAAATCATATTTTATTCTGAAATAACCACCAGACTACCTGCGCAGATTGAGTCGACCGTGTGCATAACACGACTTACCACCGTCGTGGTTTTTGGCCGATCTGACTAAACAAATCTCTTTCTAATCTAAACCGGAAGAGGGTATTCTCCACCGATTCTCACAGTATCCACCACAACTTATAACAGCCATTTTGGTTTCTACACTACTGTAAATAAGTATTAGGGATCTAATAATTATGTAACAATATGCCCTCCGGCCTTCTTCAGGTGTTTCTTGTCAGACTCTGGAATCTTATTGTTGTAATTGGGAGACTACACAGAACTTCGAACGTAACTCTGAATTATCCAGTTGGACACATGGCAAAATGGATATAGGTGTTGGTTTAATACAGTTCTAAGTAAAAATCATCTGTTGGCTGGATTGAATAAACGGTTCAGTTCAAAGTTCCATGAATGCTTCTGATTACAACTGAAACATTGTGTATATAACAATGAAGATGAGGACGATTAATACAAATTATTAAGCCTCATCTCAAAAATTCAAAGAAATTGTAACACAGACTAGTTAATAAGATTTTCAGAAATAAAAAAATTAAATTTAGGTGGCCCTATTGCCCTTATGGCAAGCCCCAACCTCTTTTTATCATATGGGTGCTAGAAGGCAGTGGCTGCAGGTCTACATGTCCTGGGAATGACGTTAAACTATATTTGATGGTGAGGTTCCAGTTTGGGAGGTTTGGGGAATGTGAAGCACCCCTTCATCACCATTGCTCCCTGGTCCACTCTGACCTGGAGTGGTAGTACCTGTTAAGGTCCAATCTATGGGTTAAATAGAAAAATGTATCTATAAAAATTATGTATTATCCATTAAGAATTGATTTATTTCAAAACTTTATCGGCATTAAATGACCCACTGAGGTTGATATGCTGTAAAACAAACCAAACCAAAACCAAATTTAGGTGGGAAATAATATTTAAAAAAATTGAAGACTAGCCTGATAAACCACTCTGATCCAGAATGGTAGTACATGTTAGGATCCCATCTACGGGTTAAATAGATTAAAAAAATGAGTTTTTAAAAAAATGTGTTTTAAAAAAAAATTGAGTTTGAAAAAAATTGAATACCCAACAAGAATGAATAAAACAACCTCTTCAGCATAAAATAATCTAAAAGTTGACATGCTGTAAAATCCAACCAACCAACCAACCACCCGTTCTGATAATCTGGGCAGAAGATATTCATTGATTTTTATTTTTAGCATAACCCGAGGAAATAGTCTATTAATAACATTTTACAAACATACATTCATGTTTTCATCTTAAACAAATCTTGGAAGCACCCCTCCCTGTAAAAAAAAAAAGTTTTAAAAACGATTAGGTTTAAAAAAAAAAAAAAAAAAAAAATTAAATACTCCTCAATCATTACTAGAACAAAATGTCTTTGGTATCAAATAACCCAACAAAGGTTGATATGCCATTAAATCCACCAAACTAGCTGTCAAATGATTCCATACACATATTTATTCTGTTTGGGTGAAACTGAATGCTTTAAAGATTCTTTGAATATTGTCTACTCTTTTGGTTGATATGACATAAATTTCATGAATTCAATGGAATGTAAGTATATAAAAATGAAAAAAGCTACAAGGTGTTCAGAAGGATGATATTTTTAATTAACCGATACTACGTTTTGGTTTGTTCAGCAAACCACTGTCAGGGCATTTACCTATATAGAAAAAAACTTGAAAAACAGAAGTTTGTAGGCCTTGTTTTTTTTTTTTTTTTTTTTTTTTTCAGTGTGTTGTGGCTTCTTGAAAAAAACAAAACAAGGCTTACAAACTTTGGTTTTTCAAGTTTCTTTCTATGTAGATGAATGCCTTGATGGTGGTTTGCTGAACAAACTGAAACATGATAACAAAGTTTGTAAGCCTTGTTTTTCTCAGTATATTGTGGCTTCTTGAGAAGAACAAGGCTTACAAACTTTTGTTTTTCAAGTTTCTTTTCATATAGATGAATGCCCTGACAATGGTTTTTCTAAACAAACCGAAACCGTCCTACTGAACACTTGGTGTTTTTTCATTTTTATACACTTTCAAATTTCAGAATCTATATTTTTAAAAAAAAAATGATTAATCTTATATTTATGTAAATTCAAAATCAGATTTTTCTTTGGCTAGAATGAAAATGGAATTTTGCATGGAGTTTGATTTGCAGGAATTTTCTGACCATTTTCTAAAATGTAGTTGGAGAAAAAGCAATAGTTGATTTTTTAAATATTTTTTTTGTGTGTTTTTATAAATGTTGACTAATTTTGCTTTTTTTTGTTGACTAACAGTTTTCTTCTTTTCTTTCTTTTTTTTCCGCATGATTCTCTTTCAATATGTTGTTGCCAACTTGGATCAATGTTCAACCCTAAAAGGTCGCCAAAATTGAGGTACTGCCTATCTTATTTGATTTTTTATTAAATTCTAAAAAATTTATTCGATGTTTAAAATCTTATGAGGAGCCACTGAAAAGTTCTTGGTCCAACCAAGAAATGAATTACATTTTGACTTCTTATTGGATTTGTTTTTGAAGTGTTAACCCTTTTGGTGCGGGACACCACATTTTGCAACATTTTGCAACAGTGCACTTTTGACCATAAAATAAAAAAGCTTGCTTTAATTCTTGTGATTGCTAAGATATACAATACAGACTAGCTTAAAAGCTGTCCTATCAGGAGGCAAGTAAGCTTGTTATTCACAAATTTATTTCCAAGTTATAAAGATTATCATACCAAAACAATTGTTGAAAAAAAATCATGTAAAAACATCTCCAAAAAACAATAATTCAAAAATTGTAATTAAAACTTGGGACTCTAAAATTTCAGCATTGTGGGTCCGGATTTGGTCTGGGATGTCTTTAATTTGATCAATGAGTCAACCTGATTACAAAATGGTATTATATTTTGGGGTATGGCCTCTAGGAATAAAATTTAAAGAAAAATGTGGCACACACTGACATTTGCATTTATTATTAGAGAAGTTACTCAATCTGGATATAAGGAAAAGAAATATCACACAAGAATTTGTTATTCACTAATACTTTTAAAAATAATTGTTTAATTAAAGTTTTAGAAGTAATAAAATATTTATTTTTTTAATTGGTTTATTGGTTTTGAAGGTTATCACAATGCAAGTGTAAAGAAAAAAAAAGAAGGTAACTATGGTGTTTTGTTAACCTGTGATTAATTCTTAATATTTCTGGATAAAAATCACCAGAATAAAGCGCACACACACACACACAGAGAATTTGGAAGGCATGATACAGAACAACTGAACAGCAACTTCAGTTCTGGTGATCTTCTGCAGAAGGGATTTTTATCCCGAAATATTAAGAATAAATCACAGGTTAACAAACAACACCATAGTTACCTTCTTTTTTTATTACCTTTTTTTTTTCTTTACACTTGCATTATGATAGCCTTCAAAACCAACCAACAAACCAATATAAACACAATGCTTCAAGCAAATTATAAAACCCTTTTATTTTTTTAATTTTAGGGGCCAAGATATATTTTGTGTGGGGAGTATATTGCACAAGAGGTGTGACAAGACTTTCGGACACCCTGTAGATTACCAGTAGATTAAAAGAGAAGCTTCAAATTTGGCATAATTAAAAATGCTTTTTCTCTGATTTTTATGAATATTGGTGTTATATATAGGGGGTGACAAGACTTTCGGACCACCCTGTAGATTACCGGTAGATTAAAAGAGAAGCTTCAAATTTGGCATAATTAAAACTGCTATTTCTCTGATCTTATGAATATTGGTGTTGTATGTAGGGGTGACAAGACTTTCGGACCACCATACAGATTTCTGATAAATTATAAGTTTCAAATTTGGCATAATTTAAAATACCTTTTCTCTGTGATCTTATGAATATTAGTGTTGTATGTAGGGGTGACAAGAGCACAAGATCCAAAATTTTTAATTAATGTGGATTAAAGTTGCATCTTTCTCTCATGTATCAAGTATATTTGGGTAACTTGAGTTGATCTCCGCACCAGAAGGGTTAAGGAATTTGAGAAATGATTTGCCAAGTGTGCTGAACTGTGGATAGAGCATGTATTTTTCATGACTTCTTGGTTGGGCTGAGAACTTTTTTGACACAACTTCATAATTATATATATACTAGCAGGACCTGTGGATATACCACAGTATGATAATTGAATTATTACAATGTTTGATCTATTTACTTAAGAGATATTGCAAAATACTTCAATATATAAAAAAAGTATAAAGTAAAAAGTCGTCGGGGCGGCCTAATGTCGGTATCAGCCATACAGCGAGGGAGTCTATCCCCTTTTCACTAGCGTTAGACCAAGGAGATTATTTTAGCGTCTGAGGTGGGGCGCCATACCTACCATCAGCTCCTTACTTTACCGCACAGATCACTGTGCTACTCATACGCTGAGTTGGCGAGGGTCGGTATCGAACTAGGAACCTTGTGGTTTCTAGCCGAACGCTCTACCGACTGAGCTAACCCAGGACCTGTGGATATACCACAGTATGATAATTGAATTATTTCAATGTTTGATCTATTTACTTAAGAGATATTGCAAAATACTTCAATATATATATAAAAAAAGTATAATAATCTTTATTTAACTCTCTTTCAGGACCTGTGGATATACCACAGTATGATAATCTAATTATTACAAAGTTTGATATGTTTACTTAAAAGCTATTGAAAGATGCTTCAATATGTAAAAAGGAGTATAATAATCTTGATTTAAACTCCCCCACACAGACTTTTAATCCCTTTCACGCCAATTTCCCCAGTTTCTCGATACTGAAGATGAAGACATCATCACTGATACTAACAGATTACCTCCATATATATATATTTACTAACCCCTCCACACGAGCAGGATGTGACACAAGGTCAATTTCTTAAGCGGAGTTCAACAGGTTTGAATTCAGAGTTTTCCTTCTAGACCGGTTGCCTAACCAAGGTTAAAGAGCCCAGTCTGCCCTGCTATTTATCCATAGCTGGAGGGAGAGTAAGATTCATACCTTTCCCAAGGGTATTAGCGCTAAGTGAAATGCAATTACCATATCCAGGATTTGAACTCGGGGCGACGTGTCCATTTCCCATGACTTTAACCATTACACCATGCGCTTCCTCCATATACGTAATGTGATCCTGACTGTACCACTTTTACTCAGTCGGTAGAGCATCTGCCTAGGAACTACAAGGTTCCTGGTTTGATACTGGCCCTCACCAACTCAGCGTTTGAGTAGCACAGGGATCTGTGTGGTAAAGTAAGGAGCTAATAGTAGATGTGGTGCTCCACCTCAGACACAAAAACAACCTCCCTGGTCTAGCGCTAGTGAAAAGAGGATAGACATACATCATATGTTCTTGACTTCAGACAGGACATCGCCAATAAATTAGGAGAATCTAATCTTGAGGCTGCTGATCCTGGGACAGCACCTCCCTCCCATTGTACCAGAGGGAGTTATAGGAGTAATCTAACACTTTTATGAAATTTTTCATAAGGATTGACTAAACTGTTAAACTGCCTGTCAATTACTCCCTCTATGGAGAAGTAGTTGAATATCTAATCAAAAGCTAATTGCTTTTGTGTTTTTTTAGGGCTATAAACCAAAGGGATCTGTGTGGTAAAGTAAGGAGCTAATGTTAGATGTGGTGCTTCACCTAAGACACAAAAACAACCTCCCTGGTCTAGCGCTAGTGAAAAGAGGATAGACATACATCATATGTTCTTGACTTCAGACAGGACATCGCCAATAAATTAGGAGAATCTAATCTTGAGGCTGCTGATCCTGGGACAGCACCTCCCTCCCATTGTACCAGAGGGAGTTATAGGAGTAATCTAACACTTTTATGAAATTGTTCATGAGGATCGACTAAACTGTTAAACTGCCTGTCAATTACTCCCTCTATTGAGAGCTAGTTGAATATCTAATCTAAAAGTTAATTGCTTTTGTGGTTTTTTAGGGCTATAAACCAAATGATTAAAACACGTCTTATTTATGATGTGAATGGAAAGAACAGTAAAATCCAATATGGAAGCTCATCAAAGAATTTACTTAAAAACAATTCATATTATGAATTTGGAATGGAGAGCTGAATTAGTTCAAGTGGAAATTTATTTTTATAAATACGTTTTATGTTGGGAGCTGATATTTTACTGGGTGCAATGTTAAAGTAGTTTTTCTTTGATTTTCACTTTGAGATATAATATATATATAATATATATATATATATATATATATATAAAAGGAATGACTTACTGGTAAAAATATTGGGTTGGTCTCGATATTTGGTTGGTATAAGTGTTACTTGGATAAGTCAGCGTTATAAAGTGCTCAATATGTAAGTAGAGCGGATTTATTATTATATTGTACACACTATAATTATATACATATATAGTGTATGTACGTGTGTGTGTGTGTGTGTGTGTGTGTGTGTATATTATATATATGTGTATATATAGTGTGTGTATGTAGGTGTGTATGTAAGTGTTTTTATATATTTATATGTATGTAGGTGTGTGTATATATATATATATATATATATAAATAAGTGTTTTTATATATATAGTGTGTATATATATATATATATATATAGTGTGTGTTGTGTGTGTGTATATATATATATATATATATATATATATATATATATATGAGATAAGTTTTTTTATCTTGGTTCTTATCGTCACCACATTTTAGCTGTTATATCTTGCAGCTTGCTTCAGCTTGCTTTTGTATTGTGCCCTTCTGGGAATGCGTTAGTCAAAACCTTTGTGGTCACCCTAACACAAAGATGTTCTTTTGTCTAAAAAAGAACAAAACAAAAAAAACTTGCCATGTTTAGTAACTCTTGTCAGAATTATCCGCACAACATTATGGACATTTTCCTTATAAGCCCCCTCATGCTGCTATAATATATATATTTTTTTTTTATCTTTAATAGTCGGTTCCAGGAATGGAGCAAGGCCAGATATCATTGGATGATTTTACACTTCTCCGAGTGATTGGACGTGGAAGCTATGCAAAGGTGTTGATGGTCGAGCAGAAGACAACCAAGCGTATTTATGCCATGAAAGTCATTAAAAAGGCCATGTTTAATGATGAAGAAGTGAGTATACAAATTCTTTTTAAGTTTTTGATGAAATGAATATGTAAATACCTAGGTACCCCTCACTATAATCTGATTGGATAGTGTCCTCTATAAATATTCGACACTGTGTTTAATGATGAAGAAGTGAGTATACAGTTTTTTAAAGTTTTAACAAAAAAAAAAAAATGAGGTTTTTAAAATTCTTTTAGTATGCAACCAAAAGAATGAATATTTTCTATTATTTAACCCTTAACGTCTTATACTGCCTCATTCCACCTGGCCAGACGTCACATTTCCTAATCTGCCCCAAATGATAGCCTTTGTTTAAATGTAATATTAAACATATTTAGTATACAAAGTCTTTTTAAATTTTTGATGTAATGAATATGTAAATACCTAGGTACTCCCTCTCTCTAATCTGATTGGATAGTGTCCTCTATAAATATTTGACACTGTGGTGGTACAAGCCCCTACTAGTATGACTACCACGATGATTGCTCGGAAGACGTACTGCTATTCGATGCACCAGCTACTACTGCGATAATATACCTTACTACAACTTCATAATATATCCCTTAACCTGGATATATCAGTTTTAACAAAAAAAAAAAAATTGAGATTTTTAAAATTCTTTTTGTATGCAACCAAAAGAATGAATATTTTCTATTATTTAACTCTTAACATCCTATACCACCTCATTCCACCCGGCCAGACGTCACATTTCCTAATCTGCCCCAAATGATAGCCTTTGTTTAAATGTAATATTAAACATATTTAGAAGTCTTTGATTTAAGGGAAATGTCTCAGGTAACTTTAAATGAAAAGTACATTTTTTGATAAATCCTTAAGTGAATGGGGCTCTGGACTTGGAAAATTCTGAACAGGATGTTAAGAGTTAAATTTTTTGGAGTTGTCCTCATCTTTATTGGTATATACACAACACTTAGGAAGTGTGTGATGTAATGGTTAAAGTCATGGGAAATGGACTTGTCGCCCCGAGTTCAAATCCTGGATGTGGTAATTGCATTTCACTTAGCGCTAATACCCTTGGGAAAGGTATGAATCCTACTCTCCCTCCAGCTATGGATAAATAGTAGGGTAGACTGGACTCTTTAACCTTGGTTAGGCAACTGGTCTAGGAGAAGGAAAACTCTGAATTCAAACCTGTTGAACTCCGCTTAAGAAATTGACCTTGTGTCACATCCTGCTCGTGTGGAGGGGTTGGTAAATACATACATATATACACAAAGGCTCCCAATTACAACAAGAAACTCACGAAGAAGGCCAGAGGGCACATTGGCTGAAAGGTTAATAAAGATGAGGACAACTGTCTGAAAAATCTAAATAATATAAATTATCAAGCCTCTTCTCAAAAATTCGGACCAAGTCACCAATAGGCACCCTAGCCGAGATCAGTTTTGAAAGCATGTGAATTTTGCTTTTCACTGGTTGTTAATTAACAAAATCAACAGCCGATACAAACCAAAGACACGTTTTTATATTAAAATAGATTTTGATTCTAATAAAAAAATTAGTTATTTCATGTGGTTCTCGGCTAGGGTGCCTATTAGTTACTTGGTACAAAAATTCAAACAAATTAGAATAATATTCTGAAAAATCTAAATAATGCAAATTATAAAGTCTCATTTAAAAAATTCAAACAAAAAAAATTAAAATTTGGACTTTGATAGTCGGCAGTTTAACATTTTTCTTAATTTGAAGATTAATGCTTCATGACTCATTCCTTATCAGATAAAAATGGACTTTCCCATTTTTTATAGACAATGTAACATAATGAACATTTTGCTTTGAAAGTTACTGGTGGGCTGGAGATTTTTGTTAATGTCCTTTCCTTTCACTCAAAAGCGAGTTTAACTCTTGAAGTTGAGCTATTAAAAAGAACGTGTAATATATATTTATAAATATATACAATTGCACACACTATTTGTGAATATATATATGAGCATATGTCTGTATAAATGTATACATACATATACTGTGTGTTTGTGTGTATATCTATTATTATACTAAAGCTGAGTGAATCAATGATTGTTTGCTAAAGGCGTTTTTCCTATTTAGTTTAATGAAACAAAATTCATATCAAAACATTCCTTATTTCTAGGATTGAGTTATGTTCAGAAAAAAAAATCCATTTTAATTGGTTATAATGAGTTGTAATTTGCAATTAACAGGGAAGGGGGGGTCCGGTGGCTTCAGCCCTGGACCGCGTAAACTAACAACGTTGATCCCAGGGGGCCTCCCCCCAGGCAACACCTGCCCCCTCAATTTAAAGGGACAGGGCTGGGTTTATTGCCCGGTGTGTGAGGCATCCCCTTTGAGGGGGAATGCTGATGGGATAAACATATTTTTTGCACCTGCCTCCCATGAGTCTCGGCTTGTGAATGGTCCCACATTAATAGGGCCTTGTGCCTGACCCGTATACGTGGGATATGTGGTTAATAGAGCAATTAAGTCAAAAACTGATCTATCTCTTACTCATATTCTGCCTGTCACTTCCCTCTCTCTATGTATATCTTGATTACCTCCTCATTATATATGTTAGTTCCTCTGTGATTGTAAAGAGAGTGATTAGAGAGTGTGAAATGTATTTGTATGTTAAGTTTCAGAAGCAGCTAGCCCATAGCTTCTCAAAAATCAGGTCCATTTGAATTTAAATTAGGTCAAACGTTTCCTTTCTTAAAAATCATACAAAAGGATTTTAATGTTTTTTTTTAATTCTCCAGCCGTATTTATTTAAAAAAAAATTTAATTCGCTTTGCAAACTCACCTTTTCCCTAATCCCAATTATCTACCCAGAGGTCAATGGGTGACCTAATGGGTCACATTTTATCTAGTGTATATATATAAAAAAAGTGTATGTATCTTCTGTATTAATGCTTTCACGTTCATGTTAATTTATTAGTGCTAAGTTTCTTACTTATATTTCTTTATATTGAAGGTATATTCGCCTTTGATAAATCAAATTATATTTCATCCATACAAATATATTTATGTTTTTCCATTTATCTTTCTCAACATTTGTCAGATTTATTTCCATTTTCTCTACTTATATTTTTTTTTACATTGAAAGCATGTAAGTCTTTGATATACTATATATATGGTTGTGACTTTTGTTTATCTATTTATTTAGGATATTGACTGGATTAATACTGAAAAACATGTATTTGAAACGGCCACAAATTATCCCTTCTTAGTGGGACTGCATTCTTGTTTCCAATCTCTAAGTCGGTGAGTATCCATTTTTTTTATAATCACTTTATACTTATTAGTTTTTGACTAGTTTTTCTTTTCATTTTATACCAATTACATCTTCAATCGGCTGGTCACGTCAAGCCTTAGCACCTATATGATTGCCCCAACCATATTGCCCTTATAGCAAGCCCCAACCCCTTTTTATCATATGGGTGCTAGAAGGCGGTGGGTGCGGGTCCACATGTCCTGGGAATGACGCTAAACTCTATCTGATGGTGAGGTTCCAGTTCTGGAGGTTTGGGGAATGTGGAGCACCCCTTCATCACCATTGCTCCCTGGTCCACTCTGACCCAGAGTGGTAGTACCTGTTAGGGTCCCATCTATGGGTTAAATAGAAAAACATGAGTTGATAAACAAAATTGTATTCTGCATTAAGAATGAATTTTTCACAACTTTATCGGCATTAAATAACCCACTGAGGTTGATATGCCGTAACAAAAACCAAACCAAACCAATTACATCTTATTTATAAGTTTGAAAACAGTCAATATTTGACTGTCTTTATTCAGTATGGTTAGTTTAATGTTGGTTGGGGGGTGGGGCTATGTATACATTTATGGGTTAAATTGAACTTAATGGACCTAAATTCCACCATCGTATGTCACTCCACCGCAAGAAAAAAAAATACCAAAAATGAAGGAATTTGAATTTGATGAAATTTTAGTGTTGATATAATGAATAACAGATATCATGCACCAGTTATTTTATTTAAAGACTTTTACATTTTTTCAGGTCAGTTAACTTTGAAACACATATCTTTGAGGCATAACACAGATTCTCAAAGACATGTGGTTCAAAATTATCTGACCTGAAAAAATGTAAGTTTTAAAATAAAATAACTGGTGCATTATATCTTTTATTTATTGATATATCAACACTGAAAATTTCATTAAATTCGGTTAATTCCCTGATTTTTGGCAATTTTTTCTTTTGGCGAGGTGACATATGATGGTGGAATTTAGGTCCGTTAAGTTCAATTTAACCCATTAATGGGTAAAAATAAAAATGATTTATAAAAAAAAAAAAATAAGCATCTGCAAGAAAGATGACAAAGTTCAACATCTTGGCGAAGTCTCTAACCGTTACACTAGCTTGCCAATTCCACATTCTTCGTTCGTTTTGAAACTTATTTATATTCCACTTTTTATTGACTTCTTACACGACAGTATGAGGTTAAGTAAACAAACAAATGTGTTTATTTTTATATGGCTTTAAGCAGACAATTTTAGAGACTTCGGTTAAGTCTCTAACTGTGGTTAGAGACTTTGCCTGTCAGCTTGACATTCGAGGTTTCGAGTCACACATGGAGCAGTCTCCCATGTCTATAACCTTGCTGATGAGACCTAATAGGTTGAAAGGTACATTCAGGGATTGACATTTTCTCGATTTGTTTAGCCTTACATTTGAACATATATGCCCGCCTAAATTCATTAATTATTATCTAATTAATTTTCAAAATTAGGTATGACTTCAATTAAGCACATATCCTCCAAAAATTATCGGCTTAAAGCCATATAAAAATAAACACATTTGTTTGTTTACTTAACCTCATATATATATATATATATATATATGAAGTATATTAGGAAAAATGAAAAAAACACAGGTTTAAATGGGTTAAGTGGCGAGTTTATTGGCCGATGCTGCAATGTTTCGATCTATTAATTAGATCATCTTCAGGGCAATTTGTTGGTATATGGAAGGTGATAATAAATTATTTATCACAGAATAACGAGAAAAGCGAGTGGTAGTTATGTGTTGTTCAGTTTTCAGAAGAACGGTTTTGAAATATGACGTCAAATATTCTATTTTACGGCGTTAGTATAGGATGGCGTATGTGTGTGTATCGAAAGGCAACATTGTGCATTTTTTAGGTGTGTGGTTGTGTGTGTGTGTGTGTGTGTGTGTATAAAAATTTCATATACCAACAAATGCCCTGAAGATGATCTAATTAATAGATCAAAACACTGCAGCGTCGGCCAATAAACTCACCACTTAACCCATTTAAACCTGTGTTTTTTCATTTTTCCTAATATACTTCATACCGTCGGATTCACTTCCTTTCTTCACACACACACACACACACACACATATATATATATATATATATATATATATATGTGTGTGTGTGTGTATGTTTCATCCAGACATACATACCAACTGCCATTTATATATGTATAGATAGATAGGCTATAGTGTAAATTTTGTGACTAGGATGATTCAACATTGAGCTTATTAGCCACCTTCGGCAGCCTTTAAGTATAAACAAATTTTTAAAAAAATTTCCCCTACATGGTTTATTTTAACTGCAATTTTTTTTTCTCTTCCAATCCTCAGGTTGTTCTTTGTAATAGAATTTGTTAATGGTGGTGACCTAATGTTCCACATGCAACAGCAGCGGAGACTTCCAGAAGATCATGCTCGGTTCTATGCAGCCGAAATTTGTTTGGCCTTAAACTTCCTCCATGAACGAGGTAAGCTTATTACTTATTCTTTATGTAAATTTTATTATACTTTTTCATTCCTTTGACGTTAAATGGTCTCTAATGGTGAAGTTTCAATTCTGGAAAGGCTAAAAATACCATAAAACAAAACAAGAAAAATAATTCCTTATCTTTAGATATTCAAACTGAAATTATCAATTTTTAATGTGAGTGGCTTAAAGTAGGCAAAGAGTTAAGTAACATAGGTACTGTAAGCAACTGAATATCAAAATGACTTGATTTGACATTAAATGACCTGGAAATAGTTAATTCTTAACTTTAGATATTCAAACTGAAATTATCAGTTTTTAATGTGAGTGGCTGTGAGTGGTTTAAAGTAGGCAAAGGGTTAAGCAACAGCAGGTTATGTAAGCAACTGAATATAAAAATGATTTGATTCAGCATTAAATGACCTGAAAAGGGTTGATATGATATAAAACAAAACAACAAAAATAATTCCTTATCTTGAGATATTCAAACTGAAATTATCAGTTTTTAATGTAAGTGGCTGCGAGTGGTTTAAAGTAGGCAAAAGGTTAAGCAACAGCAGGTAATGTAAGCAACTGAATATAAAAATGACTTGATTCAGCATTAAATGACTTGAAAAGGGTTGATATAACAACAACAAAAATAATAATTCCTTTCTTTAGATATTCACACTGAAAGTATTGGTTTTAAATGTATCGTTTTCTGGTTTTGCAAAGCTGTTGATACACACACACACACCCGCTCTGTCGGCTGGGGCGTTAGAATTCACCGACTGCACCTCTGCAGAGGGGTAAGACTCCCCCAATGGATCCACCTGTTGGCCGTGGGTGGCGACCCGCGATGCTTAAGGATAGAGCCCAGGTGGATGAGCAATTCATAACATGCAATACTCCACTTTGGCCCTATCTAATGGCTAGACGGGCGGTCGGAGAGGCCCCCTCCGATCAATCGGCTGGTCACGTCAAGCCCTAGCAACTATATGATTTTCCCAACCCTATTGTCCTTATGGCAAGCCCCAACCCCTTTTTATCATATGGGAGCTAGAAGGCGGTGGCTGGGGGTCTACATGTCCTGGGAATGACGTTAAACTCTATCTGATGGTGAGGTTCCAGTTTTGGAGGTTTGGGGAATGTGGAGCACCCCTTCATCACCATTGCTCCCTGGTCCACTCTGACCCGGAGTGGTAGTACCTGTTAGGGTCCCATCTATGGGTTAAATAGAAAAATGTATTTATAAAAAATTGTATTATGCATTAAGAATTGATTTATTTCAAAACTTTATCAGCATTAAATTACCCACTGAGGTTGATATGCCGTAAAACAAACCAAACCAAACACACACACACACACACTAGGGTGAGTCAAAAGTTTTGCAATATTTTTGTACATGCTAGTCTGTGGTGTGTATGTTATTATTGCAATCTGAGACCTTCGGTTCAATTATAAGGACCTAATCATCAGTTTTTGTACTTGGTTTATGGTAGGATTGCAATGGTGGGATAGAGGCTGAAAATAGGCAAAGAGTTAAGCAACAGCAGGTACTGTAAACAACTGAATATAAAAATGATTTGATTCGGCATTAAATGACCTGAAAAGTGTTGATATGCCATAAAACAAAACAACAAAAATAATAATTCCTTACTTTACATATTCACACTGAAATTATCAGTTTTTTTAATGTGAGTGGCTGTGAGTGGTTTAAAGTAGGCAAAGAGTTAAGCAACATAGGTACTGTAAGCAACTGAATATCAAAATGACTTGATTTGACATTAAATGACCTGAAAATGGTTGATATTTCTGCAGGACTTTGATCAGTAATTTTGACTACTGTAATCCATATTACTTGTTGAATTTATGAGTTATTTATTTTTTCTGTCTTAATATATGTGACCATATTATATGTTTGTTATAATTATCAATATATATATATATATATATATATATATATATATATATATATATAAACCTAATGAGTCAGATAAACCTACTAAAAGTTTCACTAAGTGCTCTTCAGGGCTAAGATCCGGCTAAGTTGGATCTTAGCCCTGAAGAGCACTTAGCAAAACTTTTAGTAGGTTTATCTGACTCATTAGGTTTATCTTTATTATTGACTCTACTTAGGTATTGAGCACTTTTTACTTATTAGCTTTAGTTTCCTGGCGGTTTTGTATGAATATATATATCTTATATATATATATATATATATATATATATATATATTGTTTTTTCTTTTGGCCAAATATTGTACCAATAGATTATTTTTGGTTGGTACGATTACCTTGGTCTTTTCTTTTTTCCAACATTTTTTTTCCCCAGGTGATGTTTGGTAGTATATTTTTACAATCAAACTATTTGCTGGTTTTTTTCTCACCGTGAGTTTGGTATATATATATATATATATATATATATATATATATATATATATATATATCCACTCATTACAACCACCGTAAGATATTCAGACTAAAATTATCAGTTTTTTAAGTAAAAATATAACAAATTCGTTTTTTAAGTAAAAAAATATAATAAATGTGCAATAGGTAACAAATAATATTTGAAATACACTATGAATTTAACAATTTTTAAATAAAAATATAACAAATTCGTTTTTTAAGTAAAAAAATATAACAAATGTGCAATAGGTAACAAATAATATTTGAAATACACTATGAATTTAACAATTTTTAAATAAAAATATAACAAATTCGTTTTTTAAGTAAAAAATATAACAAATGTGCAATAGGTAACAAATAATATTTGAAATACACTATGAATTTAACAATTTTTAAATAAAAATATAACAAATTCGTTTTTTAAGTAAAAAATATAACAAATGTGCAATAGGTAACAAATAATATTTGAAATACACTATGAATTTAACAATTTTTAAATAAAAATATAACAAATTCGTTTTTTAAGTAAAAATTAACAAATTTTTTTTCTGGTTTTGCAAAGCTTTTTTTAGAGTCTTTCTTTCTTTTACTTTTTATTTTTAATTTTTTTTTTTTTTTTTTTTTTTTAATTTAAAATTTTTTTTTTATGTCTTCATTGAATGCTTTACAGATTCTGCAGTAAGTGTTTGTCCTACTCAAAGTGAATCCATTCATATGTCTAAAATTATTGGAGAACGGTTTTATCGACATAAAACCTGTTTTTCATTCTGGATGCTTTTAGAAGAGATCGATTTAAAAGTCCTGATCTATATATTGATCTTTGTATTGATCTATATCGCGTTCTCTACTTATTTGTTTTTGTCTTGTCTATTTTCAGGTATTGTGTATCGTGATCTTAAACTGGACAATGTACTCTTGGATGCTGAAGGACATATCAAACTTACTGATTATGGCATGTGTAAAGTAAGTTTCTTTCAATATAGACAGTAGGTATATTTAATTGAAGGCAATGTCAATAATATATGCATAGGAAAGGTATGGTCTGTGTTACATAGGGCCAAACTCAAGTTGTAGTATATATATATATATATATATAATATATATTTACATATATATATATTTACACACATATATATATATATATATATATATGTATATATATATGTATATATATATGAAGGTAAAAATGATATTGAATCCGACAATATGTAAGAAGGTTTTATAGAAAAACAACAAGATGTTAAAAATTTTTGCTGACAGATATCTGTTTCGACATTATGAATATGTCTTTTTCAAATGTTACATTTTTAAACTTTCATTTGTAACCGGAACATTTTCCTGAACTTTTTTGATATTCATATACATTTTTACTACAAACTCTTTTGAGCTTTTTATGATAAAAATGCTTAAACATTTTAAAAATAAAATTTATTTTATTTTTAACAACACATATGTATTTAAAAAAAAAAAAAAAAAGAAAAAAAAAAAGTTCCGTTACTGATCGAGAGCGTTCTGTGCCTTGTAATTACTGATATATTCATTTCGTTTTTCTGCTTACAATGTTGCTTTGAAAAAGACATATTCGAAACAGATATCTGTCAGCAAAAATTTTTAACATCTTTTGTTTTTCTATAAAACCTTATATATATATATATATATATATATATATATATATATATATATATATATATATATATACATACACACACACACACCAACCCCTCCGCACGAGCAGGATGTGACACAAGGTCAATTTCTTAAGCAGAGTTTTAACAGGTTTGAATTCAGAGTTCCTTCTCCTAGACTGGTTGCCTAGCCATGGTTAAAGAGCCTAGTCTGCTCTGCTATTTACCCATATCTGGAGGGAGAATTTGATTCATATCTTTCCTAAGGGTATTAGCGCCATGTGAAATGCAAACAGCTTCATCCAGGAATTGAACTCGGATCGACGAGTCCCTTTCCTACGACTCTAACCATTAGACCCCGCACCTCGAGTTTTAGTATAAGTCGTTAGTAGTAGTAGTCGTCGTTAGTTCAGAAACAACATACGCAAGTCGTGTAGTCACAAAGGGGTTGTTTATTTCTTTCTAGGCTCGTGGGTTCTTTTTCAGAGAGGGAGAGAGAGAGAGGGTAAGGTCAAATTATTCTGTTGTAAATCATGTTCGGTACTACTATGCGAAACACATCACAGGGGAACCCCCGTCTGCCCCTAACAAAGGCCCAGCCGAAAAAAAAGACCGTTTGTTTTCTTCTGTTTCTCATCCCCGGGGTGGGAGGGTCGGGTCACCCACTTCCACTTCCAGTCATAACTCGGAACTTCCGTTTTTATTTTCAAATCTAGTTCCGGGGTCATTCGTAGGTCAATTGCTGGCCCCCGTTGAGTGTTTACCTTTCCAAACTTTAACTTTGTTCTTATTTCTTTTTCTTCTCTTTCTCCAGAAATCCAATTACCACTTTCTTTTCAATCCCCAAATTCCCCGTAGACCATAATAATTATGCTACAGTCTGCTATAGATAGATTATCGATCATATGGAAATCTGATCTCTCTGATAAGACAAAGTGCGAATTCATCCAAGCTATAGTTGTGTCAGGGTTTCTGTATAATAATTGAAGCACCACTTGAACTCTAGCAAAATGCTTAGAGAAAAGGCTAAACTACACAAAGATGAATTAATCCTGGAAATATTTATTCATGTATTTCAAACAAGATGGAGGAATCTCCACACTGAATGGTAAGCTTCTCAAATTAGTAGACCAGTTCACATACCTAGGTAGCAATATCTCATCAACAGAAAGCGATGTCAATATATGCATAGGAAAAGCAAGGACTGATATAGATAGCCCCCAATGGGGCCACCTGTTGGCCGTGGTGGCGACCCGTGATGCTTAAGGATAGAGCCCAGGTGGATGAGCAGTTCATGATATGCAATACTCCACTTTGGCCCTATCTTGGGCTAGACGGGCGGTCGGAGAGGCCCCCTCCGATCAATCGGCTGGTCACGTCAAGCCCTAGCACCTATATGATTTTCCCAACCCTATTGCCCTTATGGCAAGCCCCGACCCTTTTTATCATATATGTGCTAGAAGGTGGTGGCTGAGAGTCTATATGTCCTGGGAATGACGTTAAACTCTATCTGGTGGTGAGGTTCCAGTTTTGGAGGTTTGGGGAATGTGGAGCACCCCTTCATCACCATTGCTCCCTGGTCCACTCTGGCCCGGAGTGGTAGTACCTGTTAGGGTCCCATCTATGGGTTAAATGGAAAAATGTATTTATAAAAAAGTTGTATTATCCATTAAGAATTGATTTATTTCAAAACTTTATAGGCATTAAATGACCCACTGAGGTTGATATGCCGTAAAACAAAACAAACCATGATATAGACAGATCATATGGAAATCTGATCTCTCTGATAAGATATGGTGAGAATTCTTCCAATCTGTAGCTGTGTTTCCTCACTTGAATTCTAAAAAAAATGCTCAGAGAAAAAGCTAGATGGGAACTACACAAAGATGCTGTGTGCTGTTTTGAAGAAATCCTGGAAGCAGCACACTACAAAAAAAGGACTTGACTCCTATCACACAAACCATGGTGAGGCTCCAGGTTTGGAGAGTGTGGGGTGCCCCTTCATTGCCTTAATGGGGCGTAAACACAGTCAGTTGCGCTTGATAACTGTCAGTTTCTCACCTATCAAATCTCTACTTTTTATGAAGTGTTGATCACTCTGGGATAAATTACTGAAATAATACTATTCCAATGAAACGTTACCTGGAGACTATATATATATATATATATATATATATATTAATGTGGAGGCTGGAAGGAGAAGAATTGGTGAGAAAGGTGTTATAGGCATTTTAGAATGTGTGTACTGCATTGGAAATTAATTTTGTTCAAGGACGGTTTGTATTGTTTTAATTACTGAAATATTCTAACGGAAAATACACACATTTTGCACAAAGAAAAAAATAAACAAAAACTCCAAATACTGGAAGCTCTATACATAAAACAATACAAACCGTCCTTGAACAAAATTAATTTCCAATGCAGTTACACACATTCTAAAATGCCTATAACACCTTTCTCACCAATTCTTCTCCTTCCAGCCTCCACATTAATATAAAAAACCCCAAAAAAACTGGAATATATATATATATATATATTATATATATATATATATATATAATGTATGTATATGTGTGTATATATATATATATATAGAGAGAGAGAGAGAGAGTCTATTTTATTTTTTAAAAATTTTTTTTACTTTTACCAGTGTGGAAAAAAACCCAGGTAATTCAGTTTTTCAAAATGAAAATAAAAATTTCAAACTGACATCTGGGGTGGGGTGGGGGTGGGGGAGAAAAGACCAGCACATCTGTACTTTCTGAAAATAATCATTATCTATCAGAATTATCCTGAAGAACCATGCGGGTGAAACCTAAGTAGATAGTGTCTGACTCATATAGGTCCTTATATATATATTATATAATATATATATATATATATATATATATATATATATAAAAAAATGTTTTTTTAAAGTTGGGCGTTGTTACGAAGCATTAAAAATATAAAAATGAATGAACTCGATATTATGGAGTATTGGATTCACTTATTTTTTTAATTATTTTTTGTCATAAATTTTCAGGTTCGTTAGATACCCTTTATCAAATGAATGTTATTACTGAAATAAACCTGTAAATTTATGACAAAAAATATAAAAAAAAATAAGTGAATCCAATCCTCCATAATATCGAGTTCATTCATTTATATATTTTTAATGCTTCGTAATAACGCCCAACTTTAAAAAAAACATTTTTAAAAAAATATATACCGAGAGAAGCATACGGAGACCACCTAAAATACAACATGAATATATATATATATATATATATATATATATATAATTTGCCAAGATAGAAATTTGTTAAATAGACCTATGTAATCAATTTCACATTGAACAAGAGTTCTAGTTCAATGGCAAAAGTCCACTACTGAAATCTGCAATAATAGTCAAGTAGTCTACCATGATGCTCTCTCAATATTGAGTTCCAAAAAACATCTGTCTGTTCTGTTACTTGTGCTTTCTTTTACTGTGTGGCTGGTCTCTGGGAAATTTGCATATATCCCAATTATCTGAATTTTTGAGATGAGTCTTGATAATTTGTATTCTTTGGATTTTTCAGACTGTTGTCCTCATCTTTATTGTTATATACACAATATTTCGCCGATGTGCTCTCCAACCTTCTTCAGGTGTTTCTTATTGAACTCGGGAACTTCATGTCGTAATCATGAGCTTCACAGAACTTCAAACCGGACCCTTTATTCAATCCACCAGGGTAGACTGTTTTCATTCCATTAACAATGACAATTAACAAGTTTTGCAGGTTCAATCCTGACCATGGGCGATAATAATATAGAATATTTAACATAGCTTAACACTTGTACCTGGTCAGGGTTAATGGAATATTCAATCTACCCCTGTGGATTGAATAAAGAGTTCAGTTTGAAGTTCCGTGACGGTGCCCAATTACAACATGAAGGCTCCCGAGTTTGACGGGAAGGTTCCCAAGTTTGACAAGAAACACCTTAGTATTATTTAGATTATTTTGAACTATTGTCCTCAGTTCCATTGTTATCTGTACAATGCTTCAGATGATTGTACAGATAACAATGAAGATGAGGACAATAGTCCGAATAATCCAAATAATACTATTTATCAAGCCTCATCTCAAAAATTCTGAGAAAGAAAAACCTTGAAGAAGACTGGAGTCACATCAGCTGAAATTTTGTGTATATAACAATAAAAATGAGGACAACAGTCCGAAAAATCCAAATAATACAAAGCGTCAACCTAGGCAAATAATTCTCTTGGCTCCAAGACCATGTCTCTTAAATTATCACTGTGGAACGACCATGATCCTTTTTTCTAAGTTTTTCACTCCTCTTACATGCCAGGCATATATGAACGCGTTTTGTTCCTGGAGGTAAACCATCTCCTCTTGTTCAAAATGAACTTCAATGAATGAAATTTAATTTTCTTTGAAATGCTCCCTTTAGCATTCAACATACTTGTTCTATTGAATTTTTTTTCGATTGGTTGAAGCACCTCTCCAAACCCTTCTTTTCATATTGCACGAAGCTTCACTTTGTTTCTTTTTACATCTTTTACATCTTCAAATCTTACCCCCTGAGAGGAATTTGCATTTTCTGCACAAGGGTAAGACCCCCCTCCCTCCTCCCCACCAAATTTTATTTTATGTTTCATATTCATCAATCTTATCCATAGCACTGTTGGCAGGATTTAGAATACGCTAGCTGTATCCCTTCCCACCAAAAAAAAAAGGTGTCCTGAGTATGACAGTAAACTGCATCTGGTGATGATGTTTTCCTTCTCCTAAACTGGTTACCCAACCAAGGTTAAAGAGCACAGTCTGCCCTGCTATTTACACATAGCTGGAGGGAGAATTGGATTCATACCTTTACCAAGTGTATTAGCGCCATGTGAAAACAAAACAAACACAAGTCTGTTAATAGGACACTGATAGAAGAGGGAGTTGTGACACTTAGGCAGTTTGTGGTGGGCTCTGTCAGCTGACAAAAAGTTGTTATGAGACTAAGTCGAATTACTGGCTTCACTGGCTAATTTCTACGTCTGCTGCTACTGTCAATATCACCCTCTGCCGGCCAAAAATCTAACTAACTTTTTAGCTGGGACTGTATATATATATATATATATATATATATATATATATATAAAATTCCAACCCACCATCTCCTCTCTGGCTAACCTTGCTGGACCCTCAATCTCATCTACAGATGTTCTTTTGTTTGAAATACTAAAATGAACAATAATAATACTGGCACAACAGATAAACAAATGTCCACATAATAAATTAACACAATGCTGAAATAAACCCATGTCCCAGACATTTGTCTCGGTTTGATATCAAATATCTTCCCATCTCTCTTATTTATTTATTTATTTATTTATTCCTTTTCATTTCTTGGTTATTTTATCACTAGTGTTTACACACATGATTCACTACCTCCTATCTACGTACAGATATATATATATATATTGTGCATATTACAAAATGCAATGTTAAATAAGAGAAGTGAACTCGTTTCGAAATGTAGGCATTTAAACAAATTTTTACTGTGTCACTTACCACCTGACCCTAATTGATCCCTGAATTTTCACTCTCCTTTTATTTATTTATTATAAAAAAAAAATTAAAAAAAATTCATCTGAACACCGCGTGCATTAACACCAATGCAAGTTTGTTTGATTATAATGTTTTTTAAATACAAATTTAACGTCATGACATTACATCACGTGAATACAATCCATGCCACATAAACGTTAAACAAGCCACAGTTTAAAAAAACAATTTTTAGCTTTACATTTCCCATCGTGTGAAAAACGCTTCATATAAACGCTAAAAATTTGATTTTTTAACCTCTCAACCATTCACGACTGGTTTTTGACATCTCAACCACTTCTCATCTGATGATTGGATTACCAAGAAACTTTAAGTTATGAGTGTGAAATCATAATATCACCATTAATTATAAATCTGCTCTGCTTTATTAACATTTAGCACCTTTCCATGCAATACTTTTCTCATTTTTTCATTCACTATTCATTATATATATATATATATATATACTAAACACACATGACCCCTTAGATGCATTCTTTAGCTATGTATTTTAGTGCAATGCATAGTGTCACAGTAAGCAGTGATGTAGTTTCACTCACAAATAGACTGAATCTCCATTATTAATAGAAGATGTGAGAAATTTTAAAAAATCTTTTTTTCTTTAACAGGAAGGTCTAGCTGGTGGTGAAACAAATACGTTCTGTGGGACACCGAATTATATTGCCCCTGAAATACTCCGAGGAGAACCATACGGTAAGAAAGATTTTCCAGATATTTGAAGTATTGGTTTATATGATTTTATATGCTTTGTCGCATGTCTATATGATGCGTCACTTGCACAGTATATTAAAAGTCAAGTGGTAGCAACATGTTTCAAACAGGACTATTAAGTACCACCAAAATATGTCATACCAGTGCCCTCCAGCCTTCTTCATGTGTTTCTTGTTGGACTTGAGTGTCTTCTTGAATTCAGGAACCTTCTCAAACTTGGGAACCTTCTTGGAACTTCTAACCGAACCCTTTATTGAATCCACAGTGGTAGACTGTTCTCATTCCATTAACCATGACCAGCTGCAAGTTTTAGCTGTGTTAAGTATGTTACTATCACCCTTGACCAGGATTGAACCTGCAGCCCACAGATGATTGTCACTTAGAACTGTATTAGGTTATTTCCTATAACTTCAACCTAAAAAACGGGGAACCACTCTGAATTAATTTTATCCGCTAATTAATCTACCCATTATTTTCCCATTAAATTAACCCTAATACCTAACCCTAACTTTTTTTCCTAGTAGATCAATAAATAAATAATAAATAATTATAAAATTCATTCAGAGTGGTTCCCTTTTTTTTTAGGTTTGAGTTATAGGAAATAACCCTGTATTAACCCAACACCTATATCCGTTGTGAATGTGTCCAACTGGTGAGTTCGAGATTAAGGTTGCTGAGTCTAAGAAACACTTAAAGAAGGCCAAAGTATTGTGTATATAAAATGAAGATGAAGACAATAGTCGAATAATACAAATTATCAAGCCTCATCTAAAAATTCAGAGAAATAGTGTAGATAACAATGAAGATGAGGACAATAGTCCGAATTATACAAATAATACTAATTATCAAGCCTCACTCAAAAATTCAGAGAAATAGTGTAGATAACAATGAAGATGAGGACAATAGTCCGAATTATACAAATAATACAAATTATCAAGCCTCATCTCAAAAATTAAGACAAATAATATTTTTTTAATTTTTTGATTTCAGATTTCAGTGTTGATTGGTGGGCCCTTGGCGTGTTAATGTTTGAGATGTTGGCAGGTCGATCACCATTTGATGTCGTTGGCAGTGACAATCCTGATCAGAATACAGAGGATTATCTTTTCCAATGTAAGTAAAAGAATTTCTTTTAAATTCTTTATTGCTTCATAATTCTTAAACTGCTGTTTTTTTTGTTTTTTTTTGTTATTTGATGAAACTTTTCATTTCTCTAGATCATCACCTTGTTTGATTGATATGTCATTATTAATCCAGCAAAATTATCTCGTAGAAATTATCGAGGCTTAGATTAGAGGTTTTGCTATGCCTCATAGATTCATACGTTCCACAAATATCCATGAATGAATTGAATAATATATTTGGAAATTTATCTTTATTTTTATATACAGGTGTTTTTTTTTTTTGTTTTGTTGTTTTTTTTAAAAAAAAGAAATAAACTTTTTATTTCTATTTTTATTATTTATGAAATTATCAAAGAGACATATTTTTTATATTTGCTATTTTTTTTCTCTCTTAAAAAAAATGTTTAAAAATATGACCCTGGATCTTATATGCTGAAATGAGGTATTCTGGTAGGCTAATATTTACCCAAACACCATATACTACAAGTACTTGTATGTAACATTGTATTTTATAATGTAATTACATGTTGTCTGATTTGGTATAGGATTTGTAAATTGTAAAAAAAAAATTGCCTCCTAATATTAGATTTATTAGTATATGTGTAGGTGGAATTTTATTGAAAAAAATTATATATACTAGGGTTATCTGAAAAATTCATAGGCTGACTAAGATATTCTCATGGAATGTCACTAAATGAAGTTTATTTTTTCAATATAATCCCCCATGTGGTCCACACGCTTCTTTCATTGATGTTGCAGTGCTTGGTCAAAAAAAGTCAATAGTAGATATGATATCATGGATTTTTTCAGCCCACCCTTGTATAATAATCCCATCTATGGGTTAAATAGAAAAACATGAGTTGATAAACAAAATTGTATTATCCATTAAGAATTAATTTATTTCAAAACTTTGTTGGCATTAAATGACCCACTGAGGTTGATATGCCGTAAAACAAAATCAAACCAAACCAAACCAAACCTTGTATAATAAGTAATATCTGTAATTGTTTATGTATTTATTTGAGGATGGAGTTTGTAGCAGTTATAATATATTTTCATAGTTATTACCTTGCAACAATATTAAAATAACATTGATTTCAGCTTTGAAATAAAGCTTGATGCTTGAATTCCTTTTTTTTCTTCTTTTAAATCACTGTACACAAAAAGTGCCTTTAATGAAGGCATTAAATAAACTTTTGTGGTGGATATCCCTTTATATATTATTGTGTGAGGGTATAATGGGAAGGCTAATCTAGTTTGTGGGGAATTCTGGGAAGAGCCATCCAGTCTTCCTGCATAGTTATGTGGCTATATTTTATTAATTTTGTGATTTGATAGTTATATGTATGTATGTATAATACATATATAGACATCTTTAAGAATACAAACCCTGAAAACATTTTAAATTTTATTAAAAAAAGCAACCTTTTCAACAAAATATAACAGAACATAACCAATTATCTCCATAGAACCACTACTTTAAAGTCTGAAATCCAAAATAACTTTTTGGCATTAAATGACCCACAGAGGTTGATATGCCGTTAAACAAAACTCAAACTTAAAACTACGAACTCACATGAGGGGACTGAACGCCGATATCGGAATACCACGTTATTACAAATATTTTACAGACTCTGTCGCTGTCAATAACAAGAAAGACAAAGGATCCGTTTAACAGTAGCGACATTCATTTGAAAAAGGGTATCTAACGATCCCGAAAAATTTATGATAACAAATAAGAAAAAATAAGTGAATACAGTACTCCATAACATAGAGTTCCTTCATTTATTTTTAAATGCTTCATAATAACGCCCAACTTCAACATAAAAAAAACATATATATATATATATATATATATATATATTTATATATATATGTATGTCAACAGTCCCATCTATGGGTTAAATAGAAAAATGTATTTATAAAAAAATTGTATTATCCATTAAGAACTGATTTATTTCAAAACTTTATCGGCATTAAATGACCCACTGAGGTTGATATGCCACAAAACAAAACAAAACAAAAACAAAAATGTATGTCAACAAATATAAAGGAAAGGTGAATAACTTACACAAACAATTAATTCAATTAATATTTTATCTCAGTTAGTTTAGAAACTTCTTCAGAATGATTTTAATTAATTTACAGGTTTAAAATTTCATCTGGCTTTTGAAAATATTGGTATCTACTGTGCTGGATTAATTCTAATACCCGCATCTTCATATTTTGTTCCACCATCTTGTTTAGTGTCCAGGCTGATCAACAAGTGGCAGTGTAGTTCAAAGGGAGAGAAAAAGGAATGTGCCTGAAAGTTAATATTGCAAATTCTATAATAATGTTTTTATTTATTCATCTTTGTATATGTGCTTGAGGGGAAACAATATCTTAATGGATTCTAATGATTTTCTGCTGTCAATGTCGGGTTTGAGTTGTGTGGGATAGAATTTTATATATATAATTGTAAGAGAATATTTTTATTTGAATTTTTTATGGACAAAAAGATAATATAAAAATGTTAGAATAATAGGACCTTTTAATTTTACATGTTTTTTAATTGTACTAGCAAATATGTGCACCCTCCGTAGGGTGCAAGTATTCAAGTTTTAATGTAATAAAATACTAAATTAAATTAGAAAGGCTAATGGAACTAAATAAGAATGCAGATAAAAAGATTTGAAAATGAGGGGGGGTATAATCGAAAAATAGAACAACTGAAACTTACTCTTCAAATACTCCGGACTTTTACTGTTAAATTTTCCTAATTTAACTATTTACTTAAAATAGAAAGTAAAGAATTAAATTACAGTTATTTCTACTTGTTAATGGATTTCTTTTAAGACTTATCCTTGAGATTTTTGGTCATATTCATTAAGATAAGATCAAACAATTAGAAATCAATAATACCAAGCACATATATATTAAAATCAAATTTTTAATATCAATATGCAAATTAGCCTTCCCGTTCACACTGTAAACCGCTATTTTGTTGTATATATAAATACAATTGCATGTTAGTACCTAGATAAGACCAACAGCATTAATAATGTAAAACAATTTTATTAATAATTGAGGTTTAAATAAAAATAAAACAATGGAGAATGTGATGTAAATAACAAAGGGAATAGTGATATAGTTTTGTTTACAGATAGACAAACACACAATCTCCATTATGATAAGAGATTCAAGAAAACCTTACTACTGTAAATTGAACTAAAAACATTGAAGAAGCCATTTACATATTTTTAAATATTTTCATTGAACATTTATTTTACGAAAGAATGTTTATATATATTTTATATGATGTATCATTTTTTTTTTTTTTTTGACAGTCATCGATTTTTTTCCTTTTTAAAATTTTAAATCTCTGTATGAATGTTGCATGTATATCTATATTTTTGCTTGTGTTTATTGAATTGTTATATATATATGATGTAAATATTGATTAGTTTATGACATATTATTGTACTTAAGTTTTTGGGAATAATTGCTTTTCCATTACATATGTGTTGCAATGTCCATCAAGATTTTTGCTTCTTTTTCACAGATTTAAAAAAAAAATACCTATAAATTTTCAATTGCTAAGGCTGATATATTTTATTTCTTGTATCATCTTTTATTCAAGAAAATAACATTTTAGATATTATGTCATTAAAAACAAACAAAATCAACAAATATTTCAAGAGTTTTAAGGAGTTTCCTCTTACTGTATATACATGAGTATCATCCAATCTCACATATCATGTAAGACCTTGAATTTGATTACCAAAAGGTGATCATCCATCCATCCATATATATATATATCACGCGAGTTTCATTTTTGGGAGGCAAAGATAAGACTCATATATATATATATATATATGTAATACAATATATTTTTTTTTCTTTTTTTGAAGGCAAATAATGCAGATTCATGTTGAAAAACATATTTATTCCTGTGATTTTTTTCAACATGAATCTGCATTATTTTGCCTTCAAAAAAAGGAAAAAAAAAAAAATCGTATTACATTTATAAATAATGCTTCTATCTAACTATAAAAACAAACAAAAAAATTTATATATATATATATATATATATATATATATATATGTATATATATTTATTTATTATGGAAAAGATGACTTACCGGTGAATATGGTCACGGTGGTCGATGTGAAGTTCATAAAGGTAAGGCAGTGATATAACAAATAAAAAAGTGCTCAATACGTCAGTAGAGCAAATTTATTTTAATATAGGTCCAAGTGATAACCTACTCGAGTTTCACCATGTTGAGGATCTTCAGGGTTAACTCCACTGTGTAAGTCAAGATGTTGGTTGATTGTAGACAATTATATGTATGTGTCTTTTGCTATGAACGATACATTATGCCTAATGTAAATGTACATAATGTACCGTTCATAGAAAAAGACACATACATATAATTGTCTACAATCAACCAACATCTTGATTTACACAGTGGAGTTAACCCTGAAGACCCTCAACATGGTGAAACTCGAGTAGGTTATCACTTGGACCTATATTAAAATATATATATAGTGTTGTTATGGGTCCAACAGGAGAAAATTAAATATTTTATTAAAAAAAAAAGGAGGTTTGCAAAATGCATTGTTTTTAAAAATAATTTTTTTTATTATTATTTTACATTGGTGACATGTGTTTCAGATCTTCTGATATCTTCTTCGGCCATTAATTAATACAATTAATTGAAATGGAATGTGGTTAATTAATGCCTGAAGAAAATATCAGAAGATCTGAAACACGTATATATATATATATAAAGTTTACGATACTAACAAAATTTAATAATACCTTTGAAAAGCATATGCATTTTTTTTTTTGTTAAAATATAACAGTATTCTAAAAAAAGTGTCCATTTTTTTTTTTTTTTTTTTTTTTTTTTTTTCAATCACGTCTTGTCAGAGAAATTTTGTGATACAATAAGAAATAATAGAGAAATTGCAACATAATCTTTTCCAGCTTTTCAGCTTTCTGTTGTAAATTCTTAATTAATTGTGTTACTGAATTTCTGACGGAGGCGTGATTGAAAAAAAAAGGGACCCTTTTTTAGAATCCTGTTAAATTTTTTTTGGGGGGAGAGGGAAATGCATACGCTTTTTAAAGCTATTATTAAATATATATATATACATATATATTTATATATTTATTTTTTCTCTTCAACTTCCTTGGTTTTCCATGGCAGTATATTAAAAAAAAAAAAATGATATATACAACAGTTGTCTGAAAAGTTCATAGACTGACCAAGATACTCTCATGGAATTTCTCTGAAGAGATGTGATTGAAAAAAAAAAAGGGTCACTTTTTTAGAATCCTGTTAGATTTTTTTTTTTTGGGTGGGGGGAATGCATACACTTTTTAAAGCTATTATTAAATATATATATAAATATAGATATATATTTAAAAATAGTGCTCAACCACAAATTTGTAGGAGCTTAGAATTATTAGCAACCTGATGATAGCAAAATAGCTTGAAACCTGGGTAGTTGCCCATGGAAAACAATTATATTTAAAAAATTCAATAAATAAATAAATATATGTATGTTTGTGGAAATATATTTTCTCTTCAACTCCCTTGGTTTTCCATGGCAGTATATTTAAAAAAAAAGTTATATATACAAGGGTTGTCTGAAAAGTTCATAAACTGACCAAGATACTCTCATGGAATATCACCAAATGAGGTTTATTTTTCAACATAACCCACTTTGCAGTCCACATGCTTTTTTCATTGGGGTTGCAGTGCTTGCATCACTAAAAGATGATGATCTATATATATATATATATTTATGTATCATGCCAGTTCCATTTTCGGTAGTCAAAACTAAGGCTCATATATATATATATATATATATATATATATATATATATATATATATAAAAGGTATCCAAAACTTGGTAGTAAGGGATGATTCTATATGTGATTTCTAAGATATACTGTATTATTATTGTATGATCCAGTATGTATAAATACAGTGAATCTTTAAATCACTAAAAAGAGCTCAATGTATAATAAACTTTTTAGATTATATACAGAGCAATATTTATCTTTGAAAGGAAAGAAAAACGCAACACCGTTATTCCATTATAAATTTTGGTCGAAATAAATTTATGGAATAACGGTGTTGAGTTTTTCCTTCCTTTCAAAGATAAATATATATATTATAATTAAGTATAAAGTTTTTGAAAATATTGAATTATATGTATTGATTATGTATTATTTTCGTATGATACTAAATTAGTTATTATAAGTTAGCATTATTATTAAGTTAAATCATAGATCTTATCATTTATATTAAAAATAAGATAACTTACTGCCTCACTTCTAGATTTCCGAGGATGAAACTTGGATGTTTGTATTTATTCAATCTTGGTCACAAAATAAAATACAGAACATTTTTAAATTTTATTTTGTTAATTCAATCAGAACTACTATTTCTACTACTACTACTTTCTTTGTCAGGTTCGTCTTCTTCATCTTCTTTGTCTTTGTTTTCTTCTTTGTCTTTTTTAAAAAATTTTTCTTTTACTTTTTCTTTTTAACTTATTTCTTTTACTTATTTCTTTTCTTTTACTTATTTCTTTTACTTATTTCTTTTACTTATTTCTTTTTACTTATTCTACTTACTTATTTCTTCTACTTATTTCTTTTACTTATTTCTTTACTTATTACTTATTTCTTTTACTTATTTCTTTTACTTACTTATTTACTTATTTCTTTTACTTTTATTTCTCTTTACTTATTTCTTTTACTTATTTCTTTTACTTATTTCTTTTACTTATTCTTCTATTATTTCTTCTATTTCTTCTACTTATTCTTTTACTTATTTCTTCTTTTTACTTTTTTTTTTTTTTTTTTTTCTTTTTTCTTTTTTCTCTTTTCTTTTTTTCTCTTTTTCTTTTTTTTTCTCTTTTCTCTTTTTTTTTTTCTCTTTTCTTTTTTCGTTTTCCTTTTTTCTATTTTTGTTCTATTTTTCTCTTTTCTTTTTTTTTCTTTCTTTTTGTGTTGACATTTGACTGCTGTACTCTAAATCCATCTTTGTTAGATAACATGTTTTAAAGTGTTTATTGCATATTAGTTTAGCTCATAGATAAGGTCGGTTCTAGTGTCTCATGGGTGCCCCTCCAAATTTTATATGGGACCTCCAATCTGCTGCATGTCACCTTTCATAAAGTTGTCTTCATCTATACATATATAAAGGACAGTTGGTGTATGTGTATGTATGTCCAGAGGAATTAACACAGCTTAACATCCAATCATAGTTAATGGAATGACAACAGTCTACCCCATGGATTGAATAAAGGGTTAGGTTTGAGGTTCACTGAAGGCTTCTGATTATGACATAAAGGTTCCCAAGTTCGAGGAGGGGTTTCCTGAATCCAAGATGGTTCCTGAGTCCGACAAGTAATACCTGAAGAAGGCCAGAGGGCACATTGGCTGAAATGTTGTGTAGATAACAACAAAGATGAGGACAATAGTCCGAACAATCCAAATAATCAAGCCTCATCTCAAAAATTCAAAGAAAAAAAAAAAAAAACAACAAAAAATAAAAACTAGTTACTATGCTGAATGATATGCAAGTTCCAACAGGAATTTCATGGAGAAGTTAATTCTTCGCCTACTTTAAACCGCTCACGGTGGCTCTCCCATCACTGTGATCTTACATAATCTGCAGGCAGTGGCTCTTACACATGTCACTTCTTTACACTGAAAAATACACTGATTGCAGTAAATGATAGGACATTATTTGAAAAGGAGTTCTGAGGTGAATAGATAGTGAACTGTGTTAATATACCAATCATACAGGTAAAAAATACAAAGACATAGGGGAAAATTTGGTAGGCAAAGAGTTAAATAAATTTATTCTTATGAAGGTGGGGGTTGTTCTAAAAGTAAATAAGTATAAGTCCTTTACTATAGAATCCTTTGGTAAGTGAATAAGTCCTAAGTTTTGGAATCCTACGTAGTGTAAAAAAGGTCCAGCAATATATGATCCGTCGTCCATGAAGATCCAAGTGGTTGTGAGTACCTAAGATTAGAATCAACCAGTATAAATAATAATATCAACAGCAGAGCACTGCCAGTGATTGGACAATAGATTGGTCACATGTTTATTGGCGAGTCTATAAGTAGAAGTGGGCCTTTGTCACACGCCTTATATCTTAAAATTAAAAAATAGGAAGCGCGTGGTGTAATGGTTAAAGTCATAGGAAATGGACTTGTCGCCCCGAGTTCAAATCCTGGACGTGGTAATTGCATTTCACTTAGCGCTAATACCCTTGGGAAAGGTATGAATTCTACTCTCCCTCCAGCTATGGGTAAATAGTAGGGCGGACTGGGCTCTTTAACCTTGGTTAGGCAACTGGTCTAGGAGAAGGAAAACTCTGAATTCAAACCTGTTAAACTCCGCTAAAGAAATTGACCTTGTGTCACATCCTACTCGTGCGGAGGGGTTGGTAAATATATATATATCTTAAAATTCCAACAAATGCCTCCTATTTATTTTCATTGAAATTATAAAAGAAGTATGCAGGCTTTTTCTGTTCATCAATGGCAAACAATGCATAGGGAATGGTTGTGATGAGTGAAATATAGTATTTCTCGGAATCTTTGAGATGGGCTTGATAATTCTTGTCGTAATCGGGGAACCTTCTTGTTGTAATTGGGAGCCAGCACGGAACTTTGAACCTAACCCTTTATTCAGTCCATGGGGGTATCCTGCTCTTATTCCGCTAACCATAGCTGGGGTACAGGTGTTAAGCTGTGCTAATTATTATTCTATGTTACTGCTGCCTGATTACAACAAGAAGGTTCCCGAGTTTGAATAGAAAGTTCCAGAGTCCGAGAAGAAATACCTGAAGAAGGCCGGAGGGCACATCAGCTGAAACATTGTACAGATAACAATTAAGATGAAGACAATAGTCTGAATAATTCAAATAATACTGAAAAAAAATAGTGTTTTTTAGATGAAAATTTTTTTATTGAAACTGTTAGATTTTTGTGGTTTCTGTGAAAATAGCAGGAGGCATTACTTTTGGATCATTGATTTTTTTTTTTTTTTTTTTTCCCCTCCGTTTCATGATTTATACTATTCATGGCTTGCATTGATATCAGTTCTGTGATTTTCATTGAGCAAAAAAGGAGAGACCAGAGTCTTAAAGTAATTCTTATTTTTAAAACCTCAATCTGAACATTGGGAAGCGGCTCTTCAAAATAAGAGGGAACTATTGTCTGTATCAGTCATACCCTTTTCACTAGCACTAGACCAGGGGATTGTTTTTGAATCTGAGGTGGAGTGCCACACCTACCATCAACTCTCTCCCCCTCCCCCTTCCCCACACACTTTACTGCACAGATCCATACTGTGCTACTCCTGCACTGAGTTGGTAAAGGCTGGTATTGAACTCTGAACCTTATTGTTCTTTGGTGGATGTTCTACCGACTGAGCTAAACAGGTCACTCTATCTATATATATATAAAGGGCAGTTGGTATATATGTATGTCTGGATGAAACTATGAAAATAAAACAATTGACCACAAAGTAAATATATATACACATTAAATATCTTTTAACTATTTTTGTTAGGGTATTTGCCTCTCATCCACTTATGAGGGCGTGACACAAGGACATTTTTATGTGGGCCTACCCACAAGCTGAAGCTCATGGGTGGTAGGCCTGTGTCTATTAATGAAATTAACGGCGTGATCCCAGGGGGCCATCCCACCAGGCAACACCTGCCTCCTCGATTTAAAGAGGCAGGGCTGGGTTTATTGCCCAGTGCCTGAGGCTTCCCCCCCCCCAGGGGGAATGCCGAGGGGGATCCACACTTTTTTTGCACCTGCTACCCATGAGCTTCGGTTTGTGGGTGGTCCTACATTAATACACATGGAGTACGAAGTAAATAACAATATGGTCTTCTTTGAGGAAAATCGTAGCTAGACCTTAATAGACATTGTTAATGAATAATATACTAATAAAGATTAAATATTAATGATAATGATTATTTAACAGCCATTAAGAATACAAGGTGTGTCAAAAAAGTATCTGGATGTTTTGTACTATTTGACACACCTTGTATTCTGAAAAAAAAAGTTCCATTTTTTTTTTTTTTTTTTTATTTTTTTTTTTAAGAATAGTACCAAGTTTAAAGCTGTATTTACCAAGATAGAAATGAAGAATGAATGGAACATTTTTTTTTTTTTCAGAATACAAGGTGTGTCAAAAAGTACAAAAAATCTCAATTTTTTGATGCAGCTTGTATAATGTAAACAACTAAGGGGATTGTGACTTGGGTGATGTGGTTTTGGTTACAGACAGACTGACACACAATCACCATTATGATATGAGGATGATTTGTTTTATTTTATGAATAGGTACATTTCCTTGGAATTGGTGAGCTACAGTTATAAAAATGAATTGGTTACAACTTGTTTTGACATTAACAGCAATGTTTTGACAGGACATTGCCTTTTGACCTTTTCTATTTAACTTTTTCCAACTCAGGTTTCTGTAAAATGATCTCAGCTTTGAAATGGAGTTTGAAGCACCCCATGAACTTTAGAATTATCCACTCTGAAAAAAAAAAAAAGATTTAAATTCAGATGTCATTCTAAAAATTTAAACAACAAACAAAAAAAAAAATTAAAGCAAGAAAGAAAAAAAAAGAAAAACTTTTTTAGTTTTGCTTTTTAATTTCCTTTTTTTTTTTTTTTTTTTTTTTTTTTTTTTTTTTAGAATCCCAGCTGGTTTTTTTTTTGGGGTGTGGGAGGGTAGTTTTTTTTAGGGGGGTGTTAGGGTAGTTTTTTTTTGGGGAGGGTAGTTTTTTTGTGTTTTTTTGGAGGGGTGGGAGGGTAGTTTTTTTTGTTTTTTTTAACACCAAAAAACTACCCCACCAAAAAAAACAAAAACAAAACAAAACAAAAACAGCTGGGATTCTTCTGTGAAGGCTGTTACCACCAGGAAATTTTTCTAAAGTTGTTTTTAAAGATTTTTGCTAGTTACCGTATTAGTATGAGCAGGTATAGCCCAATTGGTAGAAAAATTGGTTGACACAAACACGTGGGAGGTAGATGCAAAAAGTCGAGCGGCTTGGCACCTAAATGTTGAGCAAGGCACGGAGAGGGGTGAGGCAGAGAGGAGAGTAGTCTTGACAGCAAAGAGAGCCATAAAAGACAGCAGTCCCAGAAAGCATCACAGTTTGTGTGCATTCAGTGCACCAAAGACTGTCACTCAGGAATTGGCCTGTCACTTGCGCAGATGCAGATAATTCATTTATTTTTTTGGACTCTAAGGCCATCGTCCTTAGTGAACGGAAAGGTACCCGCAAATATTGGTATGAGCTGGTTTAGCTCAGTAGAGCAGCCGCCTAGGAATCGCTAGATTCCAGGTTCAATCCCAGGCTATGCAACTTAGCACAAAAAGTGTGAAAAAGTTAGGTGCTGACGATAGTTGTAGCACTCCACCTCAGTGCAAAAAACAAAAAAAGCAAAACAATGACCCTGGTCTAGCACTAAAAAAAAAAAAAAAAAAAAAGTGATGGGAGAGAAAAAACAAAAAAAAAACACGTGATTTTTCTGTGAAGGCTCGTTACCGCCAGGAATTGTTTTAAAGTTAATTTTTAAAGTGTTTTGCTAGATGACTTATCGGTATGAACTCGTTTAGCTATTTCGGTAGGGCACCTGGCTAGGAATCGCTAGGTTCCAGGTTCGATACCAGTCCTCGCAACTCGGCACTAGAGTAGCACAGCTTAGGTAATCTGATCTCTGTTAGAAAGTGGGGAGCTGACGGTAGGTGTGGTGCTCCACCTCAGAAACAAAACAAAAAAAACAATCACCCTGGTCTAGTGAAAAGGGGATAGACTCCCTCACTTGTCTGATATTGATAATAGGCCACCCTACCAACTTTTTTTTTTTTAAATAAGGTTTGCATAGTTGCTTTTATTAAGATACTGGCTTTTGCCAAATCGGCACATGAGTAGCACAGCATGGATCTGTGTGGTTAAGTGGAGAGCTAATAGTAGGTGTGGCACTCCACCTCAGAACCCCCCCCCAAAAAAAAAAACAAAAAAAAAAAAAAAAAAAAAAAACAACAATTACCTGGTCTAGTGCTAGTGAAAAGGGGATAGACTCTCTCGCTGTCCGGATTCTACTGAAAATAGGTCACCCTTTCAACTTTACCTTTTTTTTTTAAAATCACTAGTTATCATATAGTACCTAAATAATGTCCGACAAACATTCAGGCCCCATGAAAGAGGTTTTGAGAGGCAAACATTATTCCAGTGACTAGGAAGTGAAATCTGTAGTGAAAGAAGTGGCTCAAAGCACAGTCAACAGAATTTTACGTGGCAGGAAGACATGCTCTCATTTGAAATAGGAACATTACTATTCAGAGAAACGGTGACTGTGGAGAAGTAGGGATGTGATTCACAGAGGACCAGGTTCATTTTGATGTATGATACATGTTCCTGTGTTGGTAATTATACCTGACCTAAACAAAATGGCATTACTTTTTGATTCACCTATGTGGAGTAGTAGGGATGTGATCCACAGAGGACCAGCTTCATTTTGATGTATGATACATGATACATGTATGCACATTTTTTATTTGAGTTCTATTTATATTATTTAATTTGTTTCCTATCAATGAAATAAAATAACATTTTTCCGATTTAAATTTTGAAAACGGTAAATTTTTTATCCAATTTCTAGGCCAAATGTAAAAACAAAGATTTTTTGTGAATTTTATCAGACGATCTTTGATGCTATTTCCTCAAACAATGGTACAAGTAAAAGATATTTAACCTCTCCTGGGCTAGTATTAACTATGATATCTTTAGCGTCTTAGATAACTTAGTTTTGAGCATTTATTACAGACACCTAGCATCACTACTATAAATCCCCAATTCCAGGAAACAAGCTCTTGTGCTGTTACAATAATATATATATATATATATATATATATATATATATATATATATATATATGAAATTTAACATTTTTGATAAAAACAAATGGTGTTATGTAATTGCTGACAGAAATCTGTTTTGACCAAATCGATAAATTGGTCATCTTCACGAGCCACACAGACGGGAAAATAAAAATAAAAATATCCGTTAGAAGATTGTTTACATATGAACGCTATATTCAACTGCTGAAAATTTTTTAAAAATGCGTCTTCTTTTTTAAAAATAAAATAAATTTTATTTTTAATTTTTAAAAATCAGAAGCATTATAGTTTATAGTAAAACTCAAAAGAGTTTATATAACTTTACAACAAACTCTTTTTAGGTTGGCGAAAGATTGTCATGGATACCCGTGATGCATGCACGACATGATGGTGTGTGTGTATATGTATATATATATATATATATATATATATATATATAAATACAGGGTGTCTTGAAAGATTTTATATCATTTGAGTTATTAGATTATGAAATGATATGAATTTTTCTGAAACACCCGGTATAACTGAATGCTTTGAAAATATATTTTCATCTCCTAGGTAAAATCTAGTTATGTTAACGCATGCAATGCTTTTTTTGAAGGTATCAAGCATCCATTGTGTTACTATGACAATGCAATTAAAGAAGAAGAAAAAAAATGGATAAAGACCCGGTAGCTCAGTTTCTATGGCTACAGCTCTTTCCAAATATAATTTTTTCTAAATTAGATATAAAAAAATCTTTAAAAGTATCATTTATATTTCTTTTCCAAGTATTTGAAAAAAAAAAAAAAAAAGAAAAAAAATATTTGCTTAGCATTTCTTTTTCTTGGAATTTTTCATAAAAATAATGCAGAGTTTCTATGGTAACCAAAAAATCTAAAGATAGATTTAAAAAATTGTTTGTTGTCCATAGAATTATTCAAGTTCACTGCAATGTAATTCTCTATTAATAATGGAGATTCGCTTCCGTTTTTTGTCTGTAACAAAAACTACGTCACTGCTTACGTCACAATATACCCGAAAATGTCATAACAGAATAAATACACTCAAAATTTGAGCATGCAACATTAGACAGTCCTCATTGTTTTTTAAAAACAAGTTTTAATAGATACATCCCCAGTATCATATATTTATATATAGTTTGTTTTATTTTAATAGATATTCAAAGTTAATAGAACTTAGTTTCGATTTCAAATTGTTTTATTTTTATTTTTTTACTCCTTTAATAAATTTGATGATTTAATGATTTATGGTTCAAACTATCCTTCTTATCATATGGGTGCTAAAAGGCGGTGGCTTCGGGTCTACATGTCCTGGGAATGACGTCAAACTCTATCTGATGGTGAGGTTCCAGTTTTGGAGGTTTGGGGAATGTGGAGCACCCCTTCATCACCATTGCTCCCTGATCCACTCTGACCCGGAGTGGTAGTACCTGTTACGGTCCCATCTATGGGTTGAATAGAAAAACATGAGTTTATGAACAAAATTGTATTATCCATTAAGAATGAATTTATTTCACAACTTTGTCGATATTAAATAACCCACCGAGGTTGATATGCCGTAAACAAAACAAACCAAACCAAACCAAACAATGCTAAACTTACATTCATGCCCTGGTAGAAAATGTTTGTAGAATACTGATTCTTGCGAGACCATGAAATATTTAGTTTGTCTCCATTGTATGTACTAAAATCTAGTGTTAGTTATTTAAAGCTAATTTGGTTATTTCCTATAAGTCTAACATAAACAAAGGGGAGCCACTCTTGACTGATAAATTATTTATTTATTGATCTACTTGGAAAAAAGAAGACCGGTTTAAGGATTAGGGTTTAGGGTTAGTTTAATGGGAAAATAAATAAATAATTTATCAGTCAAGAGTGGTTCCCCTTGTTTATGTTAGACTTATAGGAAATAACCACTAATTTTATAAACATTTTCTATATGTAGCAAAAAAAATCAAATAATTTTAAAAGTATGGCATGTGTTGGTTTTTTTTTTTTTGATATGATATTTTTGGAAATTAATTAATTTTTTTTTATTATAAAATAAAAAAATTAAAAAAATTTTATTATAAAATAAAATAAAAAATTTTTTTATTATTATAAAATTATTTACATAATAAAATTATAAAAATTTTTTTTTATTATAAAATAAAAAAATTTTCTTTTTTAGAAATCTATTTCATCTGTCCCATAATAGTTGTTACATTTACATATACATTTTATTCACTAAATGTAACGGCTATTATTAGACAAATGTTATATTTTTTCTCTGAATTTTTGAGATGAAGCTTCATAATTTGTATTGTTTGGATTATTCAGACTATTGTCCTCATTTTTATTGCTGTCTGTACAAGTTTTCAGTTGATGTGGCCTCTGGCCTTCTTCAAGTATTTCTTGTGGACTTGAGAAGTTCAAGTTTGAAAAGGGTTCCAAGTCCGACAAGAAATATCTGAAGAAGGTCGGAGAGCATATTGGCTGAAATGTTGTACAAATAATAATAAAGATGAGGACAATAGTCTGAATAATCCAAAAAATCCAAAATGTCATATTTATTCTTCTGTCCCATAATAATTGTTAGATTTACATATAAATTTTGTACGTTAAATGTAACAACTATTATCAGACAGAGGTAGTGTTTATTTCTAAATATTCTCTTGCAGTTGATAATCCCATTATCGGTTATTTCCTATAAGTCCAACATAAACAAAGGGGAACCACTCTTGACTGATAAATTATTTATTTAGTGATCTACTAGGAAAAAAGAAGATAGGGTTTGGGTTAGGAGTTAGGGTTAGTTTAAAACTCTTAACATCCTGTTAAGAATTTTCTAAGTCTATAAGGATCTATCACAAAATGGCTAAAAATGGCCTTTTCATTTAAAGTTACCTGTTATTACCCTTAAAATGAAGACTTCTAAACATGTTTAATATTAAATTTAAACAAAGGCTATTGTTTGAGGTGGATTAGGAAAACAAATGTAACTTCTGGTCGGGTGGAATGAGGTGGTAGAGGATGTTAAGAGTTAATGGAAAAATAAATAATTTATCAGTCAAGAGTAGTTCCCCTTTTGTTTATATTGGAAATAAACCCATTATCATTTATTCATTATTAAACATCAGTAAATGTACATATGAATATTTCAGGAAATTATTTTAGCAAAGATTTAGATGTCATGAGGAAGTGAGCATTATCAATACATTTAAAAAAATAATTTTTTTTTGTTTACTTCATGAATGAATTGCATAACATTCTTTTTTTTTCTTCTTCTATTTGTAGATGAACTACAGGATTTATCTATTGTCTTATTAAATGTAGGAAATCTGCAAGATAGATATTAAAAAAACCCAAAAAAACAAACGGTTATTTCCCATAAGTCTAACGTAAACAAAGGGGAACCACTCTTGACTGATAAATTTATTTATTTATTTATTGATCTTCTAGGAAAAAGACGGGGTTAGGTTTCCCTCCGATCAATCGGCTGGTCACGTCAAGCCCTAGCACCTATATGATTTTCCCAACCCTATTGCCCTTATGGCAAGCCCCAACCCCTTTTTATCATATGGGTGCTAGAAGGCGGTGACTGCAGGTCTACATGTCCTGGGAATGATGTTAAACTCATCTGATGGTGAGGTTCCAGTTTTGGATGTTTGGGGAATGTGGAGCACCCCTTCATCACCATTGCTCCCTGGTCCACTCTGACCCGGAGTGGTAGTACCTGTTAGGGTTCCATCTATGGGTTTAAATAGAAAATGTATTTATAAAAAAATTGTATTATCCATTAAGAATTGATTTATTTCAAAACTTTATCGGCATTAAATGACCCACTGAGGTTGATATGCCGTAAAACAAAACAAACAAACCAAAAAAAAAAGGGGTTAGGTTTAGTTTAATGGGAAATTAAATAAATAATTTATCAGTCAAGATATTTGGAAATATCCAAACAAACAATAATATTTGATTCTTTGCATTAAAAAAAAAGAACGAAAAAATCACATTTGTTAAAAGGCCAAGGAATATTAAAAATATAATCACAGGGTTGTTGATTATCTTGCTTATTAAAAATCTAACATCTTTAACTCTTTATCTACCACTGCCATCCACAATAACATGGTGAATGGTTAACAAGCTAATATCTTTTACTACTGAATAGAAATGTATTCATTTAATTCATTTAGCGCCAGTCTAGTAAACTGGAGGTCGAGGGTTCGAATCCCCCTGGAGCCTTTTTTTAATTTTTTAAATTTGATTTTTTTTTCAAAATATATATTACAGATTAATGAATTGATGGATATAAACAATAATTAACAATTAGATGTTAACATTCAGTATTTTCTAAAAAGAAATAATGAAATAGATCACTAATTAGGACTGAGTCTATTCTAGTAGTGACTATCCCAAGTGGAGTTGAACACATTTGAATGAAGAGTTTTCCTTATCCTAGACTGGTTGCCTAACCAAGGTTAAAGAGCCCAGTCTGCCCATAGCTAGAGGAAGAGTGGTTGGATTCATACCTTTCCCAAGGGTATTAATGCTATGTGAACTGTAGCTTTGTCCAGGATTTGAACTTGGTTCGACGAGTCCATTTTCTACAACTCTAAAGCTGGGCATTTTCAGGAGGGTGGGAGTGTCCAGCATTTTGACCATAGGGTGCTCTGGTAGATAAAGGGTTAAGCAGAAAACAAATCATCAAAAGTTAATATTTTTTTCAAGTTTTAACATGTATTTCTTTCAAGCTGTTTTGTAATTTTGGATTGCAACTTTTTAAGTTGCTTTTAATTTTATTCAATGATGTAACATTTGAGGCAAAGATTGGAAATGAAGAAATGTCGATGACATTCAAACTCTTATCTTATGAGCTTGCATTTCAGTGATAACCTGTTATTGATGGATTGGATTAAGCAATGAAAAGTCAAACAGTATCATTCAAATTAGCCCTATAGCCATACTCTTTATTTCTACTATAGAATGATAAGCTCCTAAGGAAAAGAAGTTTATTCTTTATTTCTGATTCATGTCAACTGTTAGAAAGGAAGATATATGGGAGTAAATATGGAAATAAATCCGACAATATTAAGAAATTTGAAAAAACAAGTGTTCCAAAAATAAGATGAATTTATTTATCGACGCTTAAACGTTTCGGTTTCTTTAAATCTTCATCAGGATGTATTATGGGGTGAAGAAATTGATGGATGTTTTATATATGACAGGAGATAAAAAAATCTTTATAAATTTTTTTTTTGTTGTGTAACTGTATTTGTTCAGCATTATATTTTTCAAAAATATAACGCTGAACAAAAAAAATTTCATAAAGATTTTTTTTATTTCCTGTCATCTATAAAAAAAAATCCTCAATTTCTTCACCCCATAATACATCCTGATGAAGGTTTAAAGAAACCGAAACGTTTAAGCATCGATAAATAAATTCACTTATTTTTGGAACACTTGTTTTTTCAAATTTCTTTATATATATATATATATATATATATATATTCATCAAACAGTTACTACCATGTTTTCATTCCAGTAGCATCAGTAGTTAATCCAAAAGGGCTCAATATATCTCATAAAATATAGAGCATTAATAGTTGTTGAAGTTGTTCTTCCTGGGGAAGGTGTATTTGAACACCGAAACTGTGGTAGGGAGGAAAACTCTTCTACAACTATATATATATATATATATATATTTCTAAACTCAGTATTAAAAAAAACTCACGGCTTTATAGTTTTAAATTACACAATATAAACTTTTGCCTGGAGAAAAAAAGAAAAAAAAAGAAAAGACCAAATCATATGCCCCTCCTGAAAAATAGTCGGAATTATCCTGATGATCCATTAAGAGAAACCTAGGTAGATATTCTCTGATTCATTAGGCTTTATATATATATATATATATATATATAATTATTATTATTATTATTTACCTTTAAATAGATTAAAAGTTTACTTGAATAAACTTTATAATTTGTCATGCTAAAATAATTTTAAAAATTTAGTCAGAATTGACTTCAACCGCAAAAAGCAGGAAAAAAAGGAAATGTTTCCAAATTTAGCATCTGGAGATACTTAAGCAAGAGACACATGTGATAAAGATCTTGGCTATATATATATATATATATATATATATATTGTTTTAAAATTAAAACTGAACTATAAAGTTGACTTTTTCACAGTCGGCATAAACATTTAAATGTTATTCATCCTTTGTATTTCATGAATAAGAAAACACACCGAATCGAAACTGGAAATCCATTTTTGAAATTTTTTAACTCTTAACCTTTTTCTATGTTATCTCTTATTCCCTCTACTCTGATTTGCAGCTCGAAAATCACGCATCTATCCGTCGAAATACCTCGCCACGTTGACCTCGGGGGGATGTGAGAGTGTATCTGTGGGCACACCCTCATCATGTAGGCATTGTTCAAGTGGGCTAGTGCAACACATGCAGGAGTTTCTTCATGTTTTCTGTATTACTTGGGAGCCAGGCACCACCCAGATAAGCAGAACTCATTCTGGTGGGACCACACAATTGCTCATCACACTTTATTTAACCCTTTTTTAAAAAATTTTTTTTCTAAATTTATTTCTTCTCTAATTCCTGCATTTTTTTTTTTTTTTTGCTGTTTATATTTTTTGTTATCTTTTTTTGTTTGTAGATATTTTAGTTGGATTTTTGTCTCCACCTCCATTTTCACCCTTCTTCCTTAATTTATTTCCCCCAACCCACCCACCTCATCCCCCCTTCTCTCCTCTTGTTGACCCCCCTTCCAACCACCAACACCTTACCCCCCAACCAACTCAGAGCTGCCAACTATTTCTTAGCAACGTTTTACTAAAAAAAATATAAAAAAATAATGGAATTTGAAATAGTTTTTTTTTTTTTTTTTGTTCAGTTTTATAATAATAATAATGAAATTTATTGCGTACAGCGCTCAGGTGCACCACAACTCATCAAAGTCTCATGTCAAGTACACAGAATAATGCAGTGTCAGGAACATGAACAGTTTTACAGTAGTAATATGCATGTATATGTGTGCATATGTATGTGGAGAGTGGCATCAGGTATAGTGTCGGTGGACTACAGGAAGCATGGAGGCTTTGAAAGATTCAGTGCTTCGGTAGCCTACAACAGACGCGGGCAGTTTATTCTATGTTTCTGCAATTCTGAGCTTGAAAAAATGTTTCTGAAAGTCACGTGTGCAGTGGTTATGATTACTTTGACTCTTTCCTATTTTATTTCTCTGAATTTTTGAGATGAGGCTTTATAATTAGTATCATTTGGATTATTTCAAGCATAACTCAATCCTTGAACTAAGGAATAATTTAGTATAATTTTTGTGTCATGAAACTAAACAGTAAAAAAGCTTTTAGGACACAAAGATAGAATCGATCAGCTTTAGTATGGTAATAGATAACCCAAGAAGGGTTTATATGCATTAAATCCAAGTTGATTAGAAGTAACTAAAAAAAAAAACAAAAAAAAAAAAAAAATTCAAAATACAGTATTATTTTCAATAAACTTCCTTGTCTGATATATTGTATGCTTTTTGTCAAAGTAAAAGTGAATCTTTTCTATTTTATTTCTCTGAATTTTTGAGATGAGGCTTTATAATTAGTATCATTTGGATTATTCAAACTATTGTCCTGAGTTCTAGAAGCCTCCGGAGTCTGTCAAGAAATACTTGAATAACTCTGGAGGGCACATTGGCTGAAACATTGTACAAATAACAATAAAGATGAGGACAATAGTCCGAATAATCCTTATAATATTTTTCTATTTTAAAAGTAAATTTTGTATCTCACTCTTTTCATTTATATACAGGGTATCAGAAATGCTGATAGGTACACGTCCTGCATCACGTACAAAAATCTAAAAGGACGCAGTAAAATTATATCCATGCGCCCCAGTGTTTTTTGTTTTTTTCCCCTCATCATTTCAAGCTAACTGTAAATGATTAGGACTGAGTCTATTCTAGTAGTGACTATCCCAAGTGGAGTTTAACACATTTGAATGAAGAGTTTTCCTTATCCTAGACTGGTTGCCTAAACAAGGTTAAAGAGCCCAGTCTGCCCTACTATTTACCCATGGCTGGAGGAAGAGTGGTTGGATTCATACATTTTAATAGTTTCTTGGAAACGAATTACAGAGGGTAGGAGGTTACAATGTAGGAGTTAGATTGGGTGAAAAACGCCTTAAGTGCGGGTTGTTTTTTGAGCTGGCACTGCTTAGCATTTTTTAGGCCAAGATGCCAGGATGCATTTATGCGAAGAGCCCCAAATATGGCAAATAGACTTCAATATCTACTCAAATTTTGTACTAATTCCCACCTATTTGTCAGTTTATTTGCTTTTGTAATAATTTTTCTAAGATGTAAAGAGACTTTATTTATGGACACCTTTTTATATTAAAAATGAACCCCCTCTCCAAAAAAAAAAAAAAAAAAAAAAATTGTGGATATAAGAAATAATATATCCACCTTCTCTATCATGTGTTTCCTGGGCATGACGCTAAACTGCATCTGGTGGTGAGGCTCCAGTTCTGGAGCTCTGGGGAAAGTGGAGTACCCCTTTGTTGCCATTACTCCCAGGTCCACCCTGACCCGGAGTGGTAGTACCTGTTAGGGTCCCATCTATGGGTCAAATAGATCTTTTTGGAAATTATTTGTAAAAATATATATGAAATGAGAATAGTTTCTTAGAGTGATATAATTCCTTGGAGAAAATAAACAAAACATTGACTTTAGCATTAAACTAGACAAAACCTAACCCCTTGGGTCACCCATTGAGCTCTTGGGTAGATAATTGGTATTAAGGGAAAGTGAGATTGCAAAGCAAATTAAGTTTAAAAAAAAAAAGTATGGTCGAAGAATTTAAAAAAAAACATTAAAATCATTTTTTAAGATTTCTAAGAAAGGGGAAGTTTGACCTAATGTAAATTTATTGAGTCAAGATGTTGAAGCTACTGGCTGGCTGCTTTTGGAATTTGATATACAAATATGTTTTGTAACTCTCAATCTCTTTCACACTCTACTTTCAATAAGAAACTAACATATAAATGAGGAGGTAATCAAGATATACATAGAGAGGGAGAAAGTGATAGTCAAAATGTTAAGATTTAAAAAAGATGGTGGCTTAACATTTTGACCTTCTGATGATTGCAAGTATGCATGAAACTTTAGTTAAGGGATATTAAATCCATAATATTTACTATTTGATTTTATATATATATATATATATATATATATATGCTTTTAGCTGTGCCCATATAAAACACTCTGGAAATATAACATTGTCATAGAGGTATCATGGAAGTTTTAATGATACCTTTTTTGATACAAGTTTATGAACATTAGGCATATTTGTGCTGCTTTAAAAATATTCTAAGTTAATTGTGTATAAAAGTGTAGATATTTCAGTAATACCTAATTTTGGAAGTTAATTAATTAATAATTAATTAATTAGGCAGGCATATCTATTCAAATGTAAGGCTAAACAAATCAAGGTATGCCCGCCTAATTAATTAATTATTAATTAATTAACTTCCAAAATTAGGTACGACTTCAATTAAGCACATATTCTCCCAAAAATTGTCGGCTAAAAAAAGCCATATCAAAAACACATCGTTTGTGTATTTACTTCTCATATTTTAGTAAGTTAAAGATTTTTCCTAAATACTCGAGGAAGAAATAGAATTGTAGAGATATGGTTCTATATGTGGTATTTTTTCAAATAGGAATGTCTTTGAATTCAAAATTGAAGTGTGTAAACATAAATGTGATTTATCTAAGGGTAGATAACTCCATTTTAAAAATTCGATATTTCTGTTTTTTTAGTGATTTAAAAAAAAAATTTTGTGATCAAATCACAGTTTCAAGACTGCACTACAACCTTCTTTGTTTGAATGGAATAGTTCATCCAGATAAAAATAGATTTAAAAAAGATTTTCTTAGGATGTCTTAGTTTAGTTAGGCTGGATAGGGTTGGTTAGTTTACTCAAGGGAGGTTACTCTATAATTCAGAAATTCTTAATATCACTGAAAAAGCTTCAGAAACAATGGATGGTGATTTGTATTTGAAAAAAAAAAAATTCTTTTTAATGGCAGCGTTTCCTTTTTTCATAATAATTAATTTTCACATATTTTATTTGCATCTTGGGCTTTATGTTTAAGATATTACTTCACTACTAATTCCCTCCCATTTTAGTTTTTCTTCTGGTGTGTTGTTATTATTATTTATAGTATTCAAGTATATTTTCCTGTATATCCGGGTAAGTTCAAATTGGTTGTAGGAAAGAAATACTTATCTGGTTTGGTGGTTGGTTTTGAAGGCTATCACAATGCAAGTGTAAAGAAAAATGAGGTAACTATGTGTTGTTTTGTTACACTTGCATTGTGATAGCCTTCAAAACCAACCACCAAACCAATATAAACACAATGCTTCATGCAAATTACAAACACTTAAATGCTTATCTGTTAAATATTAGACATAAAATTGTGGTTGTTTATCTCTGTTTTCAGAATGGAATTATTTTTATTAATTTTAACTTGTATTTAATCTTTTTTAAATTTTTAGTTTAAAAAAAAAAAATTCTTTTTTATATCATCACAGCTCACTTGGATCATCATTTATAAAAAAAAAACAAAAAAAACAACATTTGTTGGAATATTTTTGTAATATATATATTTACCAACAGGATGCGACACAAGGTCAATTTTTAAGCGGAGTTTAACAGGTTTGAATTCAGTGTTCCTTCTTCTAGACTGGTTACCCAATCAAGGTTAAAGAGCCCAGTCTGTCCTGCTATTTACCCATAGCTGGAGGGAGAATTGGATTCCTACCTTTCCCAAGGGTATTAGCACCATGCAAAATGCTAACAGCTTTGTCCAGGAATTGAACTCGAGTCGAGTCGATTTCCCATGACCCTAAAATTAGACCACATGCCTTTTTTTTTAAATATAAGGTATGCTGAAATCCACAACTTAAACTTTTATATAAAAGGGGGTGTCTTGTATATGTCATTACTTTCGTGTCCCCCATTATACGAGAAATGTAATCCCAATTCTACCCACCCCACCCCAGATTGGAGAAAATCATTTCTCTAGTATGTGACTATTCAGAATGATATCTGGTATCTTCTATGGAGTCTTCTGAAGAGGGAATTCATGATATCTGTATCATAAAAAGGGGATGTGTTGTATATGTCAATAAACTGCATCTGATGGTGAGGCTCCACTTCTGGAGATCTAGTGAATGTAGAATACACCTTTGTCATTATTCCCAGTTCTATTTGTTGGAATATTTTTGTAATATAAGGTGTGCTGAAGACCACCACTTAAACTTATAGATTCTGCATGAGCTTGTGGATTAAAGCCAGCCAATCAACAGCTCAAATATGTGGCTAGTTAACTATTTAATCGCCAATCTTGAAAGCCGTTCATTTACATGTGTTTGCCACGGACGAACAGATCTGCAACCAAGGACTCTGCTCAACTAAAGGATTCTACCCAACTCTAAGAAACACCGAGGAACAACCAAAGGATTCTACCCAACACTAAGTAACACCGAGGAACAACCAAAGGATCCTACCCAACACTAAGTAACACCGAGGAACAACCAAAGGATTCTACCCAACACTAAGGAACACCGAGGAACAACCAAAGGATTCTACCTAAGCATTAAGGTGTTGCAGTTTTCTTGATATAAGGCATCATGTAAATGGTCACTCATACTTATAGACTCGCCTATAAACACGTGACCTGAGAAGGATTTCTATTGTCCAATCACTGGCACTGCTGCTCCTGCTTCTGCTGTATTAATAGACATACCACTCTGAGTTATTTCATTGACATTTGGATTATCTCTGACGAAGGACTTACAAGGAATACGTTAACACTGGATTCTTACTGGCTTGCTTACTTATTTATTACATCTGGAACGAAGGATGGCTGCCAGATACTCAACATAAGGAACACCAAGGATCTCCATTGTAAAGTGCTCTCACTTGCAGCCTAAAAATAGCTACAAAAATCATAACACAAGTTATGTAAAAACAACAACAAAGCAACAAAAAAACATGTTGCAAAGAAGACTGAAAGACATGGTAAGGGATAGGTTATAGGTCTGCAAAACCAACATCTCTTGTAGTTTAGTTGGTATAGCATCTAATACAGATAACTAGGCTTCCTCACCGCCCTGTCGTTGGGGCGTTAGAATGCACCGACTGCAGAGGGGTAAGACTCCCCCAATAGGGCCACCTATTGGCCGTGGGTGGCGACCCGTGATGCCTAAAGATAGAACCCAGGTGGCTGAGCAGTCCATGACTTGCAATATTCCACTTTTTCTTGGGCTAGACGGGTGGTCATAGAGGCCCCTCTGATCAATCAGCTGGCCACGTCAAGCACTAGCACCTATATGATTGCCCCAAACCTATTGCCCTTATGGCAAGCCCCAGGCCTTTCTTATCATATGGATGCTAGAATGCGGTGACTGAAGGTCTACATTTCCTGGGAATGACGTTAAACTCTATCTGATGGTGAGGTTCCAGTTCTGGAGGTTTGGGGAATGTGGAGCACCCCTTCATCACCATTGCTCCCTGGTCCACTCTGACCCGGAATGGTAGTGCCTGTTAGGGTCCCATCTAGGGGTTAAATAGAAAAACATAAGTTTATAAACAAAATTGTATTATGCATTGAGAATGAATTTATTTCACAACTTTGTCGGCATTAAATGACCCACTGAGGTTGATATGCCATAAAACAAACCAAACCAAACTAGGCTTCCTCAAGGTGAAAGTTGATGTGAGTTTGAGTCTAACTGAGTGCTTATCCTTTATTATTCTTTTCTTAGTCCTTTTTCAGAAATGATAAACCAAGTGAGTTGCAATAATAAAAAAAAAAAAGAAAGATAAAAGAAAATACCAGTCAAAATTAATAACACTGGCTTGCATTAATTCTTTTTTTTTCCAAAGTGATATATGATCACCATTTTATGCTCAATTCAAAAATACCGTTCATTGTGTTTGGTCAGGTCTGGTTTTTAAGATGTACTTGAATACTTCACAATAAGTTTTACATAATAATAACACTTATTCAAAATCCTGTGGACTCTACTTGTCAAAAATACTGTTCTATACATTTCAAGTAAGAGCTTGTATCTTAAAAATTTGTTCTGATTAGAAAAAATAAATTTGATTTGTGGTATTTGAAAAAAAAAAATCTTGAGTAATTTGTTTCTAAAGTATTTTAGAGAGTTTTTTCTGAATCCATTGATAATTTAACATATTTTGTATCCCCCCTCTCTCTCTCAAAAAAACAGAAAACAAACCAAAAAACAAAAACAGTATACATCCTCTTCCAATATATATATATATATATATATATATATATATATATATAAACAGATTAAGTAAAATTCAACAAAATGAAATTAAGAGTTAAGGAATAAAAGCAGATAAAACAAACAATTTCATTCAATTAATATTTTTCCTCAATATATTGATGAGGCTTGTTTGTGTTTTATCACCTTTTATTCCTCAACTTTTAATATAATAATAATAATAATAATTTAATTTATATATTTTGGTTTTTTAAAATCAATTTTAACTTAAAAATCTGAAAATAATCAGTGGACATTGTTATAATGGCCAAAAGAAAAAAAATACTGTAAGAGTTACCTAAGTTAAATATATACTAAAGTGCTCAAAGTCAGAATTATCCTGATTATCCATTGGGAGAAACCTAGGTAGATATTCTCTGACTCATTAGGCTTACATTATATATATATATATATATATATATATATAATTTAATATAGCAAACTTATTGGTAAATCCTCGTGGTGAGAAAAAACCAGCAAATATTTTGATTGTAAAAATATACTACCAAACATCAACCGGGAAGAAAAAATATTTTTGGAAAAAAGAAAAGACCAAGATAATCATACCAACCAAAAATAATCTATTGGTACAATATTTTGGCCAAAAGAAAAAACAATTTATATGCATATATATATAATATATATATATATTCATAGAAAACCGCCAGGAGACTAAAGCTAATAAGTAAAAGGTGCTCAATACCTAAGCAGAGCAAATAATAAAGATAAATCTAATAAGTCAGACGAACCTACTAAAAGTTTCGCTTAATGCTCTTCAGGACTAAGATCTGGCTAAGAGTCAGATCTTAGCCCTGAAGAGCATTAAGTGAAACTTTTAGTAGGTTCGTCTGACTCATTAGATTTATCTTTATATATATATATATATATATATATATACTGGCAGAAAATAATATTGCAACAATCTGAAAGATGATATTGATTATAACCTGAGTAGAATATATACATAGATACTTACTACTGTTGATACACCCCTTATTTTGGTACCTGTACACCTATTGATTTGTATGTGTAACCATTTACTATAATCCAGGTATATTACCTGTAATTTTGACTAAATTGAAATACAGTCATGGTGTTGAAATTTAATTTTCTATTAATGTCTTTTTGTGTTGCGTTGGTCTATAGATATATTTTACATTTATATAGTTTCAAAGAAATAAGTTTCAGCATTATGACTGGTTAATGTATTACTATCTGTTATTCTTTTTTGACTAACATATGAAGAAATTCTAATATCTTTTTATTCCCCAAACCTGATGAATAATTTAATTGGTAATTAGCCTTCTTTTTTTTAAAAAATATAGTGGGTACTGATATTTTTATATGCTGTTTGATATTTATAAAAGATATGGTTAAAAAAAAAAATTGGTTAGCCGAAGAAGGGGTAGATAACTCTATTTTTAAAAAATCCTCTCTCCTCTCTCCTTTCAGCCTATGAGTGTTTGTATAAAAAATATGGTTTAAAAAAATGGTTAGAGAAAGAAGGGGTAAATAACTCTATTTTAAAAAATTCCTCTCTCCTTTCAGCCTATTAGTGTTTTATAAAAAATATGGTTTAAAAATAAATGGTTACAGAAAGGAGTAGATAACTCTATTTAAAAAAAAATCCTTTCTCCTCTCTCCTTTCAGCCTATGAGTGTTTTATAAAAAATATGGTTTAAAAAAAAAAATGGTTTGAGAAAGAAGGAGTAGATAACTCTATTTTAAAAAATCCTCTCTCCTCTCCTTTCAGCCTATGAGTTTTTTTAATAAAAAAATATGGTTTAAAAAAAAAAATGGTTAGAGAAAGAAGGGGTAGATAACTCTATTTTTTAAACTCCTCTCTCCTTTCAGCCTGTGAGTGTCTTTGTTTTGATTGTTTTGAATATATTCTTTTCTAATTCAAGTGTTTATTGAATGAGTTTATTATTAATGTGTGTTTCTAGGCAGTGACAGATCTAACGAGCTGGACTCTGACAGTGGCTCTCTTGGAGTAGACGTAGGAAATAGTAACGTATTCATCCCTGATGTTTCTGGAAATTTCTTGTGCTTACTACTTTGACTGCCAAACCATTTTATGTCATTGAATTGGTGTGCTGTGCCTGAGGATAAATTCCTCCCAGAACCTTCTCTGGCCTTTTTTTGCTCTGGTCTGCATGTTGTCTTTATCACTCCGAAACTCCAGGTGGCAAAAAAAAAAAAAAAATCAAGAATTTCAGTTGCAACATTGAATTAGCTTTGCTTTTCATTTTGGTATATTCATTTTTTTTTTTTTTTTTTTTTTTCAGTGATACATACCATTGACATCACCATTTTATATATATATATATATATATATATATATATATATATATATATATAAATAATCATCTACATTGTACAAGTTTTTTAATTATGACCTAAAGAAACCCATCGATAATTCACCTTGAAAATGTTCACTTTCCTTTTAAGATTTAAAAAAAAAAGAAAGATATCCTTATGAAATCTTTTTGAAAGCATTTGTAACAAGAAAAGGTGATAGAATTACTGGTTAATCATATAGTGGTTAGTGGGATTTTTAAACATGTATAATTATTAATTTTTGCTTTATTTCACATCAATATTGTTTACTTAATATTCATAAAACAATAAGTTGTGAAAAAAAAAAAAATCAATATTAAAATGAAAATGATTTTAGAACAATATGTTGTGATAAATTTTCATCACAACTTATTGTTGATTTTTATTGTGATTTTTTTTTATCACATTAAAATGGAAATGGTTTTATAATACTTTATAACAATAAAATTTTTCATTAAATATATTTCATTAAAATATAAATTCTTTATAACAATAGAATTTTTCAACAATAAGTTGTGATTTTTATTGTGAATTTTTATCACATTAAAATGGAAATGCTTCTATAATATTTTATAATTCATAAGTTGTGATAAAAATCAACAATAAAATAAAAATAACCATAAAAAAACAAATGAATACTCTCTCTTCTCAGCCTTGAAGAAAGAATTTAAAAATTCAAATAATTTGAGACTTATACTTTTACTCAGCAAGAATTAGATGAAGTAAAATCTAATTTTAATAATCACAATCTAAGAAATTCCTAGACTATTTATATATAAAATAATCCTTGGCAGTGAATGGTTTGTGTGGATGGTGAATGAGAAAACTATTGGAATATATAAACTTTTTGTTAAGTAAATAGTCCTGGCAGTTTAGTTTATTTTCATTTAACCTAATCTAATTTTAGCATGAGATTCACTGGAATATTTATCACTTTAAATTCTTGAATCAAAGAAAGAGAAAAAGAAAAACTTAGATGTTGTCTTACTTATATTCTAGACATCTGGTTTTTAAAAAAATTCCTTCTGTAGACTTGATATATTACAAACATGTCCTTATATAGGTCTGCTTTTTATTATCTTCTTACATATACTTATGTATTACTTATATTTCCATATTAGTTTTTGCCTTATAAACATATTCTTAATCTTGGCTGTTCATTTTACTATATGATAGAAGATGTTTATTATTGGGTAATGCTACTTCTGTTCCATAATAATTGTTATATTATGGAAACCTGTCAGTGAGGCTTAGAATATGTTGATTGTATCCCTGCAGAGTGGTAAGAATGCACCCCCTAAAAAAGAAGTGTCCTGGGTATGACACTAAACTGCATCTGATGGGGGATATTCCAGCTCTGAAGATCTTGAGAATGTGGCATATCCCTTCACAGACATTTCTCCCAGGTTGACTCCGCCTTAAGTGGTATTGCCTGTACGTGTCCCATATATATATATTTACCAACCCCTCCGCACAAGCAGGATGCAACACAAGGTCAATTTCTTAAGCGGAGTTTAACAGGTTTGAATTCAGAGTTTTCCTTCTCCTAGACTGGTTACCTAGCCATGGTTATAGAGCCCAGTCTGCCCTACTATTTATCCATAGCTGGAGGGAGAGTAGGATGCATACAAGTGAGTGTCCCTTATATGGGTCAAATAGATCTGTCTAAAATTATTCATATTTGAAAGAACCATCTTAAAAAACATCTCTCAGTTACAACTGCAAATATAAAAGAAATATATCACGTTTTTGGTTATTTCCTATAAGTCTAACATAAACAAAGGGAACCACTCTTGGCTGATAAATTATTTATTTATTTTCACAATAAAACTAACACTAAACATAACCCCTAACCATGTCTTCTTTTTTCCTAGTAGATCAATAAATAAATAAATAATTTATCAGTCAAGAGTGGTTCCCCTTGGTTTAAGTTAGATTTATAGGAAATAAGCAATTCAAAAAAAAATCTATATATGAATATAGATAAGAGATTTATTTTTAACGTTGGGTTGCTCTTCTAGTAAATATATAAATATTCCATCAAATTGGTTTTCACTTCTTATTTCTTTTTACTTATGTCTGATATTTTTCATATATTTATTCAGTATTAATTATTCAGTATTAATTATTCAGTATTAATTATCTGTATGTTCTTAATGTGTCAGATAATTTTTAAAATTTCATTATGTCTATTAGTTATTTAGATTACCAAGGTGTTATTTTCATCTTCAAGTTCATCTTCTTTCATCGATCATCTCGGACATTTGGCTGCTATTTTATTTATTTATTTGTTTTAGTATTTTATTATTTTCTCATTGTTTTACTTTAAATATTAGAAATGATTGAGAGAAAAAACAAACAGATATTTTTTTGCTTTGTGTCTGCCTTGATTAAATTGGCTTTAATGTGCTCATCCCATTTAAGGGTAATGTGTTTTTTCAGCTGTGAAAAACGTCACATACAATTGCTCAGCTATTGTTTCTCATGTGTGTATATATATATATATATGTGATAAGTATGTAAACACGATGTGTTTGGATATGGCTTTTTTGCCGACAATTTTTGGAGAATATGTGCTTAATTGAAGTTGTACCTAATTTTGAAATTAATTAATAATTAATTAATTAGGTGGGAATGCCTATTTAAATATAAGGCTAAACAAATCGAGAAAAATCAATCTCTGTATGTACATTTCGACCTATTAGGCCTCATCAGCAGAGCTATAGATAGGAAGACCGCCCTGTGCGTGATTTGAAACCGGACTGTCAAGCTGACATTTGTTTAGCCTTACATTTAAATAGGCATTCCCGCCTAATTAATTAATTATTAATTAATTAATTTTTAAAATTAGGTTATGACTTCAATTAAGCACATATTCTCCCCAAATATATATATATATATATATATATTTTTTTTTTTTTTCAATAAGAATTATGTTATCATGTGCTTCGAGAGGAACATTAAAAGAGGTTGATGGTTGTGTAATAGAATGTGCATTTGTAAATATGTATTCAAAAGTGGTGTAAGTTTTTTAAATTATTTTTACATTTTTTTTATTTAATCTTTTTTTTTTTTTTTTTTTTTCAAACTCTCCCCTCACTTTTTTAATTTTTAATTTTTTTAATTTTTTTTTTTTGGAGGCCTTTGCTCTATGCAGATCTCGGAGTTGAAAAAGACAGCAAGTAGCAAGTTGTAAATAAGGTGTTCCTTTTTTGGGGAGGGACTTCTGTTTGGAAGGTAATCTTTGATGTGGTATAGAAGATTGTCTTTCTCAAAAGTTCAATGGAGACTTTGTATATATATATATATATATATATATATATATATATATATATATATATGAGGTAAGTAAAAGGATAGTGAACAAGAAATGATAACTCAAAACAAATCTAAGAGTTGAAACGTTTCGTCCGATTTATACGGACATCATCAGCCAAATCATTTCAACTCTTAGATTTGTTTTGATTTATCATTTCTTGTTCACTATCCTTTTACCTACCTCATACTGTCGGATTCTACTACATCCATCCTATATATATATATATATATATATATATATATATATATAAAACAAACTGTTGGTGGTGTCGATCAGCTGTTTTTTGTCAATTTTTAATGTTATTTTCTGTTTTAACAGAAAACACTAATCATTGGTTGTGCATTAAAACTCTTAACATCCTGTTGAGAATTTTTTTTTAAGTCCAGAGCCCCATTCCTCTAAAGATTTATGAAGAAAAAAAGCCCTTTTCATTTAAAGTTACCTGAATTATTTCCCTTAAATCAAAGACTTGTAAATCTGATTAATATTACCTTTTAAACAAAGGCTATCATTTGGGATAGACTAGAAAAATGAATGTGACTTCTGGCTGGGTGGAATGAGGTGGTATAGGATGTTAAGAGTTAAGCTTACCACACTAAAAAGTGATTGACATACATACACACAGACAGGAAACCGCCACTAGTTTTCTAATTTGTATCATAAAACTACTTATCAAACTTTACTAATCTACTAAGCTATTTTAAGTGAATTGATTTACATAGATATAATGTATCTATATAACTTTTATTTTTAGATATAAACATATGCAATAGTTTAAATCAAGGGTGTTAACTTTTTATATATTAAATCAAACCATATCATAAAAGTTTTTTAAAGTTGATCACCAAATTTTTCAACATCTTTATTTTAATACAAATTACATATCTAGAAAGATTTTATTTTATTTTCAACCATATAAACATTAAGTTTGGGCCAGAAATACACGAGAAATTACGATTCAAACCGATTATGGTCTGAATTTGTCGATGTCCACGAAAATCAACAAAAGTGCTGGGGTTGTTATACTGTTGATACAACCCATTATTTAAAAACCTGTACACGAATTGATCTGCATATGTGTAGGGGGACCAATTTTCTGGAATCGTTAATCTTAAACGGAATCTGGGATTTTTAATGAAATTTTCAACAATAAATAAATTGATTTTTTGGTTTTCAAATTTTTGTTTTAATTCTTTTAAAACTTCACTGTCTCTCCGATTTTTTTGTTAAACGTTTTAATAAATAGAACATAACATAACGTAGTTATTTCCTTTTAAAATTGATTTTACAAATATGAGTTATTTTTCCTTTTAAGATCTGTAGATAAATTGTAAAGAATTTTTCCAGCATCTTATTAATCGCCTATTGGCTGGGGCAGAAGAAGAATACACTGACTGCACCTCTGCAGAAGGGTAAAATCCCCCCCCCCCCAACAAGGCCACCTGTTGGCCATGGGTGATTATTGGTGATGCTTAATGACAGAATCCTGGTGGCTGAGCAGTCCATGACATGCAACACTTCACTATGGCCCTTACTTAGGCTTGACAGGCGTTTGGAGAGGCCCCTTTTGATCAATTGGTTGCACTTATATGATCGTTCCAACCCTATTGCCCTTATGGCAAAACCTCAAACCCTTTTTATGATATATGTGCTAGAAGGCGGTGGCTTAGGGTCTTAGAGTTCCGGGTATGGCATTAAACTGCATCTAATGATGAAATTCCAATTCTGGAGCCATTACACCCAAGTACACTCTGACAGTGTGGTAGTACCTGTTAGGGTCCCATATCTATGGGTTAAATAGAAGAAAATAAGTTTTAAAAAATGTGTTTAAAAAAAATTGAGTTTAAAACAAAATAATTTTAGTACCCATCAAGAATGAATAAAACAAAATGTCTTCGGCATAAAATAACCCAAGAAGGGTTGACATACTGTAAAATCCAACCAACCAACCAACTAAACTTTACTAATCTGCTAAACGATTTTAAGTGAATTTATTTACTGATATATATGTATATAACTATTTTATTTTTAGGTATAAACATATGCAATAGTTTAAATGAAGGGTGTTAACTTTTTATGTATGAACACAAACCGTATCATAAATTCTTTCTGTAGAAATGTAAATTATCATTGAAGAATTTGTCCAACATTTTAAATTTAATGAACTACTTTACCAGAAAGAAGAATTAGAGGCGATTTATTTGAAACTTTCAAAATAATGGAATTTCTAATTATGGTCATCATTTTTTTTATATTTCTCCTCAAACTGGAAATTTACTGTCAAGGTAGATTTAAAAAAACTAAGTCTATTAACCAATTGGAATTTTTGGCTAATAGAATAATATATTTTTGGAACAAATTACGTAATCAGATCAAAAACAGCAATAGTATCAAAAAATTTAAATTAATTTGGATGATTTTGAGAAATAATAGCAAGAAGAATAATTTAAGAGAGAATTTTTGGGAATTATTGGATGAATTACTTTACAGAATTTGATTAGTATTATCTGCGTTATTCGGACTATTGTCCCCATCTTCATTGTTATTTGTACAACGTTTCGGCCGATATGCCCTCCGGCCTTCTTCAGGTATTTCTTTTCGGACTCGGGAACCTTCTTTTCGAACTCTGGGAACCTTCTCGGGAACCTTCTTTTCGAACTCGGGAACCTTCTTTTCAAACTCGGGAACTTTCTTGTCGTGAACGGGAGCCATCACGGAACTTTGAACCTAACCCTTTATTTATTCCACGGGGAGTATCCTGTTCTCATTCCACTAACCATAGTAAAGGGTCAGGTTCAAAGTTCCGTGATGACTCCCAATTACCACAAGAAAGTTCCTGAGTTCAAAAAAAAAGAAGGTTCCTGAGTCTGAGAAGAAATACCTGAAGAAGGCCGAAGGGCATATCGGCCGAAACGTTGTACAAATAACAGTGAAGATGGGGACAGTAGTCCGAATAACGCAGATAATACTAATCTTCAAGCCTCATCTCAAACATTCAGAGAAATAGAATTTGATTTGTATATAGTTATTGTATTAATAGTTTCTATGTTCTATGCTAAGATTCTTTTCTTGTTTTTTTTTTTTTTTTTTTTTTTTTTTTCTAAAGTTAATGTGAGAAGTTAGAAAAATGGGGGAGATTCTCAAGGAGGATTATTGGCATTTCAGTCTCGGAAAAACTATAATAAAGTTTTTTGCCCCTGAGGTTACAGCGCCTCCTGTGACTGTGAAGTCCGATGTTTGAAAAACATTCTCGACCACAGATGTCGCATTTGAAGGCTTTCCCTGAAGATGTTCATGTTCCGGTGCTTTGTTGCCGTTGCTTTCTTCTAGACCTCTTAGCTTCATGGTGTTGCATCAGGGTGACACTTTTTCTTCAAGAAGGATAAATGATAATAATAGATTTCAGAACTATTGAAAGCTTATTTTACAAAAAAGGTTATATACGTTGGTTATTAGATATTGATTATTCAATATAGAACTATTCTAGAAAAATAAATTATCTTTTTTCCCAAGAAACAGGCTGCACTACTAAAAAAAAAATTCCAAGTAATAAGATTTTTTTTTATATTTGTTTATTTTTTTTAGAAGCATTGCTGAATAAAGTATATATATTAAATATTTTATATTTTTGCTTGAAGGCAAATTGTTGCTTTAAGGCAAATATCGCATTCAATAATTATAGAAGATAACAATGACAAGTGAATTTCGCAAAGAATTACTCGGTGTGTAGAATATCGTACAGACTGTTTCAAAAGTTGAAACAGTCTGTACGATATTCTGTTTAAAAGTTGAAACAGTCCACTTGTCATTGTTATCTTCGATATTCGCATTGTAATTGCCTTCAAGCAAAAATATAAAATATTTAATATATATAATTTCCAGGTAATTTTAAATTAAAGGTAACTCAACCATTTTTACTACAGAAGACCAAAAGCATCTAAATAGGGAAACGTTGATTTCTTTTTCTCTCTTCTCTAAATTTCTGCCTAGGAAAAAAAAAAAAAAACGTTTATTTATCTTTAAACTATAAATATCTATCTATGGATCCACCCCTGAATCTTGATACAGGTCAGGGCAAAGTTGTATAGATGTGATTAGCAGTTGCCCATGCTGCTGATCTCCCTCTCTTCATGACACCGTTGTCTGTTCAAGAAAATGGCTAAAGTACTCTACAACTTGTTGCCAGAACAAAATTGAACACGCCATCAGCTGGAGATTTAACAGATTTGAATTCAGGGTTTTCCTTCTCCTAGACTGGTTGTGTAATCAAGGTTAAAGAGCCCAGTCTGTCCTACTATATACCCATAGCTGGAGGGGTAATAGTTGGATTGATACCTTTCCCAAGGTTATTCGCGCTATGTGAACTGTGTCCAGGATTTGAACTTGAGTCTACGAGTCTATTTCCTATGACTCTCCTTAAGAACTTAAGTCTGCCCTACTATTTACTCATAGCTGGAGGGGGAATAGTTGGATTCATACCTTTCCCAAGGGTATTCACACTGTGAACTGTGGCTGTGTCCAGGATTTGAACTCAAGTTTACAAGTCCATTTCCTACAACTCTTCTTAGAACTACTGTGTTTTCTCTAAATTAAATTAGATTATTTGTCTGGATTTTTGGGATGAGGCTTGATATTTTGTATTTATATTTTTTGGACTGTTTTCTTCACCTTTATAGTTATATACACAATGTTTTGGCTGATGTGCTTTCTGGCCATCTCCAGCTGGTGTGGTAGTACCTGTTAGGGTCCCATCTATGGGTTGAATAGAAGAAAATGAGTTCTAAAAGATGTTTAAAAGAAATTTGAGTATCCAACAAGAATGAATAAAACAAAACATTTTCGGCATAAAATAACCCAACAAGGGTTGACATGCCGTAAAATCTGACCAACCAACCCTGCCATATTGGTAGATATCTAAATTCAGGGTTTTTCTTCTAAACTGGTTTTCCCTTACCACAGCTGGGAAAAGAGATCAATTCAAACCTTTCTCTTGGCATTAAATGACCCACAGAGGTTGATATGCCGTTAAACAAAACTCAAACTCAAACCAAACCGATCTAAAGTTACCTGTTATTTCACTTAAATCAAAGACCCCTAATTATGTTTAATATTACATTTAAACAAAGGCTATTGTTTAGGGTAGATTAGGAAAATGAACACTCATCTAGAATTTGAATTTAGCCTGTTGAGTTTTTAAAAAAAAAATTTTTTTTGACAGCCCACACATACATGCAAAATAATGGATCTTTATAATATAGATTCTATGGAAAAAAAATCACCTCGTCTTTGTGCCTTAAAGTGCAATTTATATTCATTGGCTGCTTTGATTTTGTGTAGTAATGTCTGCTTTAATGGTTGTTATTTAGTAAGCTGTATCTAGTTTGGCACAAGGCCAGATATATGAAGCAGCAGGTGAAAATCACTCACTAACAATGGTCTACCTGCCTGGATCTCTAACCATTAATACAATATGAGTTACCCTTCAAGTACAAATTTAATCATTAAGTTGAGCCTTGTTTGGGAGAAAGGCAGATGTTGGGGCAGTCGGTGAGAATCAAACTCCTTCTGCTAGCCTATTTTGTTGAACATTATATATAAACATTTTATATATATGTTATATATAAACATTATATATATAAGTAAAGTAAAGTCGACGGGGCAGCCTAAAGTCGGTGTCAGCGAGGGAGTCTATCTCCTTTTCAATAGCGCTAGACCAAGGAGATTGTTTTAGCATCTGAGGTGGAGCGCCACACCTACCATCAGCTCCTTACTTTACCACACAGATCCCTGTGCTACTCATACGCTGAGTTGGCGAGGACTGGTATCAAACTAGGAACCTTGTGGTTTCTAGCCGAACGCTCTACCGACTGAGCTAACCCGGCCCGTTGAGCCTTGTTTGGGACAAAGGCAGATGTTTGGGGCAGTCGGTGAGAATCAAACTCCCTCTGCTAGCCTGGCTCGTTAAACATTATACCATTCAACAATGGGCCTCCCATCTTTGTGTAAGGGTTAGCAAGTTTGTCTTGCAGATCCATTACTACTGAATAGCGAGTTTGATCCTCACTGGATGCCCCTTATTTGAGACCTTGTGTCACATTCTACTGAACAGGTTGGGTAAACACCTACACAGAAGGCGCCTAGTGTCTGCTTTAATTTACTCGGATTTGAAATATAAATTTAATGTGATTTTTTTAATGCTGTAGTTGAATAACAAAAATAAATAAAAATGGTTTCTATTTATTCAAGTTTATAACATTTGATTTTGTAATATTTAAAGTGGAACCTCGGTTCTTGAGCATAAATCGTTTTAAAATTATGTTCGAGAACCAATTTGCTTGAAAACTGAAACAATGTTTCTCCTAAGAAATTGTGTAAAGTGGATTTATGCGTTCTTGTCCATTATCTGTGGCATTTGATTCTTTGTTTCTACTACCTTACCCTGCCTCATAAAGAACTGCTACATTTCGAAGCTTCCTAAGGAACTGGCTTCCACTGATTTCATGTAATTTCTGTAGGCCAAGTTTAAAGTGGTAGGCCTGAGAAAGGAAGAAGTGATAAATACTGACTAAGCAGCACATAACGTGACTTTGGTTCTACTACCTTATCCTCCCTCATAAAGAACTGCTATATTTCATGTAATTTCTGTAGGCCAAGTTTAGAGGCCTAAGAATGGAATAAGTGATATTTATTGTTTATTTGATTCCTAACAATACTTGTCACGCAACTTTTGCAACATCAGCTGCCTTTATCGCATCTTTATTCTTCAGAAAAGTCAGAATTGCTGATTTCACCATGTGGGTTGCAAGATGAGAGAGTCAAACACCATCCTATTGCCCTTATGGCAAACCCCAACCCCTTTTTATCATATGGGTGCTAGAAGGCAGTGGCTGCGGGTTTACATGTCCTGGGAATGACGTTAAACTCTATCTGATGGTGAGGTTCGAGTTTTGAAGGTTTGGGGAATGTGGAGCACCCCTTCATCACCATTGCTCCCTGGTCCACTCTGACCCGGAGTGGTAGTACCTGTTAGGGTCCCATCTATGGGTTAAATAGAAAAATGTATTTATAAAAAAATTGTATTATCCATTAAGAATTGATTTATTTCAAAACTTTATCGGCATTAAATGACCACTGAGGTTGATATGCCGTAAAACAAAACAAAACAAACAAACAAACATCAAACACCATTCTCAAATTGACAATTATCCCCTTCTTCAATTCTATTATTTTTCTCACAATTTTCCTCTTTCCGTTTCCAGTCGTATCACTTCTGCCTTTCCATCTAATAAGGGTTAATGTAGTCATAAAATAAAGAATTAACACAAACGAAGTGAAGAATTCGCACAAAAACAATATCAGACACTTGTTCAAGATAGCGACTGACGCTAACTGATGCTGCTTGGGTAGATTCGACCAGTTGTTTGGTTGTCTTCGGTTTTGCTCAGAAGTCATTCATGCGACTTCCATTTTCATAGGCTCGAATTGTGTGTTCGAAGTCCAAATATTTGTTTGACAACCGAGGCCTTTTTAACTCCAATTTTTTGTTTGAACTTTGAATTGTTCAACTTCAAAGTCGTTTGAGAAACAAAGTTCCACTGTATTCTTTTTGTATTTCCTTCTCTATAGAAACAATGTCTTGTTGCTGCTCTACTACAATGACTAAAAATGGAACATTTAATTTTTAAAAAATGAAAAGCTATTTTTTATTAATTTATTAATTTATTTTAATAATAATAGTTGACTTATATATATATATATATATATATATATATATATATATATATATATAATAATCTTATAGATGTGTATGTATATTATATATTATATATATATATATATATATATATATATATATATATATATACATCTAATATATAATGAATAGAGAATGAAAAAAATGAGAAGTATTGGCATGAAAAGGTGCTGAATGCTAATAAAGCAGAGCAGATTTATAATCAATGGTAATATTATGGATTTACACTCATAACTTAAAGTTTCATGGTAATCCAATCATCAATGAGTCCAATGGTTGAGATGTTAAAAACCATTTCACGACTGGTTTTTAACATCTCAACCATTGGTCTCATCTGATGATTGGATTACCATGAAACTTCAAGTTATGTGTGTAAATCCATAATATTACCATTGATTATATATTTTAGATCTATATATTTTTTTTAGATGTATATATTTTAAATATAACCTTTTATATTTTAATGTTTGTTTTGATTTTGGTTTCTTTTAGATTTGGATTAGAAAATTTTCCTCCCCTCAAATAATCTCGTTTTAATGGAGTTATTCAATTTTTGTTCCGTTAATTTTGTTGGCAGCTCTCCCCTACCCTCACCACCTTTTACTCCCAGACCCTGCCTGTCTACTAAGTGTGGAGTGGTGATTACTGAT
>CM042160.1:3127066-3177469 GCA_023376005.1 Doryteuthis pealeii
TTAAAAAAAGAAATTTAAAAAAATATATGACAAAACATAACTGAATACCTCCATAGAATCACTACTTTAAAGACTGAAATCCAAAATAAACCTTTTTGGCATTAAATGACCCACAGAGGCTGATATGCCGTTAAACAAAACTCAAACAAACAAACAAGACAAATATCTTGTGTGTTCTGGGTGTGATATTAAACGGCATCTAGTGGTGAAGTTCCAATTCTTCAAATACTTAGTGTGGTAGTATCTGTTAGGGTCTATGGGTTAAATAGAAAAAACTGTGTTAAAAAAAACTAGGTTTAAAAAAAAAAAAAAATTGAATACCCACAAGAATGAATCAAACAAAATGTCTTTGGCATAAAATAACCCAAACTGACTTTACATACTGTAAAAACCAACCAGCTAACCAACCAAGTATGTTGTATTGTGAAATTTTGAACCTTGCCTGGAGGTGGCATGTGCTTCCCTCTCATACATATCACATCCAGTGCTTGTGTACGAAGAGTTGTTCTATTCTGAGCCACACCCTGTACCCATTGAGTTTGAGTGAATTTCAGCAGCAATCTCATATTAGATGATCTCAGGAAGGTTGGAGGGTAGAGTGAGTAGTAATAATAATGAAGCAATTAGTCCAAATTACTCAAAATATTATTGATTAACTTTTAACATCCCGTTGAGAATTTTTCCAGAGCTCCAATCCTATAAGGATTTATTAAAAAAATGGTTAAAAATGACCTTTTCATTTCAAGTTACCTGTTATTTCCATTTAACTTAAGACTTTTAAATATGTTTAATATTACATATAAACAAAAGCTAATCGTTTGGGGCGGATTAGGAAAACGAATTTGACTTCCGGACGGGCGGAATGAGGCGGTATAGGATGTTAAGAGTTAAAACATCGTTTAAAAAAAAAAAAAAAAAAAAAAAAAATGAAGCAAGAAAGTGAAATATACAAAATACTTAAAACTAGCTTAAAAGCCACCCTATTGGGTGGCAATTAAGCTAGCTCTTGGGGCATTGATTGCACTTTCGGACCAGGAATAACGATTCATTCATTGAGTACATATTAAATTTTATTGTACAAAAGAATTTGTCAGATAAAAAAAAAAAAAAAAAAAATTCAGATTAAAAAAAATTGCCCAAAACAATCACAGTAATTAAAAGTTGAGAATCCAAAATTTCAGGATTGCGGATCCGGATTCGGTCCAGAATATTTTTAATTTGCTCACAGAGTAATCCTTGATTCTAAAACGGGATGATGTGATTATACAATGGGTACCTCCTAAACTAAGTTCTGAAAACTTGATTGTCATCTAGCTATCCCCCACCACTAAAAAAAAAGAAAGAAAAAAAAAAAAGCACTTTTGAAAAAAGCTAATTCCATCTTAGCCACCACAAACTTCTTGATAAATTGTAAGGAATTAATTCTGAGTGATAAAGTTAGTAGAAACATGTTTGCCTGTGCAAATAATACCAGATTTCATTTATTCTAACATGTGAAAATTCTATTCAAAGATTATATATATATATATATATATATATATATATGGGAGGACGTTAATCTGACAGTATGTGGAGAAAGGTAGACAAACATGGGATGTTATGGAAACTTGATGTTTATTGTCGACGATTCAACATTCCGGTCACTTATTAGACCATCTTCAGGACTTGGATATAGTACTTGCTTCAATGATGGATATTCTCAAAAAAAAAAAAAAAAAAAAAAAAAAAAAAAAAAAAAGCAAGTACTATATCCAAGTCCTAAAGATGGTCTAATAAGAGACCGAAATGCTGCATCGTCGACAATAAACATCCAGTTTCCATAACATCCCGTGTTTGTCTACCTTTCTCCACACACATATATATATATATATATATATATATATATAAAATTTGTATTATCAACTAAAACAATTCTATGTGTTGTAGTTGGGCAATTGTGTTTTTTTTTTTTAAATGTTGGTATATGGAACTAGGTGTAGAGTAAACCTCCTTGATAATTTTGTTGTGGTATAGCAAAATATTAAGAGTTACATTGGCTATACCACAACTAAATTATCAATTATTCTAGCTCCATTTTCCAACATTTAAGAAAGCATGATTGTCTTATGATAACATATAGAAATATTTTAGTTGATAATATAATATAATACAATATATATATATATATATATATATATATATATATATAGTAAAGATATGTGGAACAAAACTCAGACAAGTGTATGTAGGAGATATATTTCGCTAAGCATTAAGTTCAGCTTCATCAGTCATTATTTGATCATTAAAGAATCATACCAGCGTTTTATAGAAGAGAAAGTGGATGGGAGAGGGGTGGATTAGGGGATGAAGTCAGGTGGGTGGTATAGATTTCCTCCTGACCATTCAAATTCTCCTCACAAATGCTATCCCATCCACCTGACTTCATCCCCAAATCCACCCCTCTCCCGTCCACTTTCTCTTCTATAAAACACATATATGATGCTTTAATGATAAAATAAACGTCTGATGAAGCTGAGCTTAATGCTTAGCGAAATATATCTCCTACATGCACTTGTCTGAGTTTTGTTCCTTTGTTCCACATATCTTTACTACATTCTGTTGGATTTACTCCAATCCTCATATATATATTATATATATATATATATATATTATATAAACTTGTTATTTAGAAAATTTGTATTTAATGTGTGTCTAATGCTTTTATTTTTATTAAAAACAGCAAAATAAACCCTACTTACCTATTGTATGTACTTATTAGAAAAGAAAATCGGTATCTGCTGTAAAAGCAAAATAATTATCGAGTAGGGGATGCTGAAAAGTTCTTGGCCTTTATAATTATTGTTTAGGTCAGATTAAATGAAGAATTGGAAGATTGTGTAGTGTGATTATTTCTATTGGGAAGAGTTGACCTGCATTGTAAGTTGACAATTGGCATTCAAAATTCTGACTCCTTATTGAGAACCTCTTGTCTTTCTAATCATCTCAAAGGGATGCTGATAGCATGCATTCTCTTGCCTCTCTCTTGCCATCTGTCTCTATCAACATTAGAATGCACCGACTGCACCTCTGCAGAGGGGTAAGACTCGTTGGTCGTAGGTGGTGACCCATGATGCTTAAGGATAGAACCCAGGTGGTTGAGCAGTCCATGACTTGTAATACTCCACTTTGGCCCTTTCTTTGGCTAGACGGGCAGTTGGAGAGGCCCCCTCCGATCAATCAGCTGGTCACGTCAAGCACTAGCACCTATATGATTGCCCCAACCCTATTGCCCTTATGGCAAGCCCCAACCCTTTTTATCATGTGGGTGCTAGAAGGCGGTGGCTGCGGGTCTACATGTCCTGGGAATGACGTTAAACTCTCTGATGGTGAGGTTCCAGTTTTGGAGGTTTGGGGAATGTGGAGCACCCCTTCATCACCATTGCTCCCTGGTCCATTCTAACCCGGAGTGGTAGTACGTGTTAGGATCCCATCTATGGGTTAAATAGAAAAATGTATTTATAAAAAAACATTGTGTATCCATTAAGAATGACTTTATTTGAAAACTTTATCGGCATTAAATGACCCACTGAGGTTGATATGCCGTAAAACAAAACAAACCAAACCTATCAACCATCACTTTTGGTAATTCCTCTAGAAGGCATCCAGTGTCTATACAGAGCAGATGGATATAAGTTGTTGTTGGTTTGATAGTGCTAGTGTGTCCTTCTGTAGGAGTCTATAGTTCCTCCTTCCTTCTCCAACAGCGTCCAGCATGTCTTGTCTTACTTGGATGGTTTGTGTGATGGGAGGTATGTGGCTTTACAGCCACTGTTTTGTTGGGTACTGGTTCCAGGATTTATTCAAAACAGCTTGCGAAATACTTGTGTAGTTTCCATCAAGCTTTTTCTTTAATTGTTTTCTTAAAATTCAAGTGGTACAGCCATACAATAGTATTAACATAGCTATAGCATGGAGGAATTCCCGTTTTTTTTATTTATTTATTTTTTTAAATTATTATCAAAGAGATCAGATTTCCATATAGTTGTTAACATCTCAATAGCTGTTCATGTCTTTCTTTATTGTGCGTATGTTGATATTGGTTTCAATAGATGAGATATTGCTACCAAGGTATGTGAACTGGTCTACTAATTTCAGAGGCTTGTCAGTTAATGAGGAGATGGCACCATCTTGATTAAAACACATAAATTCTGTCACCTCACCATTGTTAGTGAGTTTGATTCTCATTGGGCGCCCATTATGGCAATGAAGGGGCACTCCACACTCTCTAAATCTGGAGCCTCACCATGGTTTGTGTGATAGGAGTCAAGTGGCCATACAGCTTCTTTTTTTGCAGAGTGCTGCTTCCAGGATTTGTTCAAAACAGTACACAGCATCCTTTGTTTTATCTGAGTTCACGTATAAAAACAATCCATTTCTAGTGGGTACTTTTTTTTTTTTTTTTTTTTTTAAATAATACTAAATTCACTTTGACTAATTTAAGAAAAAAACTATAGTGAATTATTGTGTTCTCTTTATATCTAATAGATTTTAAGTTATATTTGATTTTTTTGTTACTTTATCTGGTAAATTTGTGTGGTTAATTTGACAGTAAATTATGATTTGGTAAATTTGTCGCAAGTGAATTATTTGTGGGTAAATTCAGAATTTTTAATCATTACTTTTAAGAATTTAATAAAAAGAGCTAAATAGTTAAGGAAACCCTATATTATAAGACAATACTATTTACCACGCATCTGGGTTAGGCACTAGGTCCTATTAATGTGGGACCACCCACAAACCGTGACACATGGGTGGTGGGTGCAAAAAATCTGTTGATCCTGTTAGCATTCCCTCTCAAGGGGGCACCTCGGCACTGGGCAATAAACCCAGCCCTGCCCCTTTCAATCAAAGGGCAGGGCTGGGTTTATTGCCATACCTTTGCCTGGGAGGATAGCCCCCTGGGATCAACGACATTAGCTTGTAAGGTCCAGGGCCGAAGCCACTGGACACACAGCTCCAAAAGAGCCATGTCTACATATATATTATAAGAATTAATCTCATACAATGAATTTATCTGTGCTAAATTTATCATTGTATGGTAACTTTATTGTGGCTAATTTCAGACGTTAATCGTTGCTTTTAAGAATTTAATAAAAAGAGCTAAAGGTTTAGGGTTAGGGAAATCCTTTATTATAAAAGCAATTAATCCAATACGATGAATTTATTCGTGATAAACTTACTATCGCATGGTAACTTTATCACTGGTAAATCTTTTGTGGTTAAATTCAGAAATTAATCATTGCTACTTTTCTGAATTTTTGAGATGAGGCTTGATGATTAATATTCTTTGGATTATTCGGACTATTGTCCTCATCTTCATTGTTATCTGTACAATGTTTCGGCCGATGTGCCCTCCGGCCTTCTTCAGGTATTTCTTGTCGGACTTGGGAACCTTCTCGGACTCGGGAACCTTCTTTTTGAGAAGGTTCCTGGGTCTGACAAGAAATACCTGAAGAAGGCCTGAAGAGCATATTGGCCGAAACATTGTACAGATAACAATGAAGATGAGGGCAATAGTCTGAATAATACAAATGATATTAATCAATGCTTTTAAGAATTTAATATAAAGAATTACTGGGTTAGGGTAAACCTATATTATAAGAACATTTAACTCTTAACATCCTGTTGAGAATTTTCTAAGTCCAAAGCCCAATTCCTATAAGGATTTATCCAAAAATGGCTAAAAATGGCCTTTTCATTTAAAGTTACCTGTTATTTCCCTTTAATCAAAGACTTCTAAATATGTTTAATATTACAGTTAAACAAAGGCTATTATTTGGGGTAGATTAGGAAAATGAATGTGACTTCAGGACGGGTGGAATGAGCCGGTATAGGACGTTCAGAGTTAATATGATACAATATATTTGATTGTGATGAATTTACCAACATTGAACTTACAGCAAATCTTTTTTTATCACTACAGTATCTAACAGATTTTTTCTGGTTGTTGTTTTTGGCTTTGTCTTGGGGTGTGTGTTTTTTTTTGATAGACTAACCAAAATTAATTTGTATATGAGAGTGTATACTGCATGAAGGATTTCCATTTCAGTTTCTAACCTGGACATTTCTTTTTGTTTATTCTAAAACATTTCTTTTTTTTTTGGCTGACTTATTTGAATGATGCTTCTTTTGTTTCATGTCAGTTCTTTGAGAAGTGTATATTTTATGATCATTTCCTTCATTTCTCTATTTCAGCAAAAGAATTGTTGTTCTTATTTTCTTTTGATTTTTGTTTCTTGTTAATTGGTAAAATTCTTTGATCTTTAGAAAATACTTGTCTTATAATTGTAAGGATTTTACATGTATTGTTAGGTATGTGTGTATGTATGTAGGTATATATGTTTGTATGTATGTATAAAAAAGAATTTTCAGATCATAACTTTTGTATTCATTTTTTTCTTGGAACTAAAATATTTTCATCATTTCAAGTTGTGGATGGCATTTTTTGTTAATTTGAATTCTTGAAATATTACATGAAGAAAATGCAAATAAATAAATAGATAAATAAATATATATATATATATATATATATATATATATATATATATATAAAGGTGGAATGAAAACATCACACAATGCTGTTAAAGAGAAAACAATTTATAATATAATAACAGCATTGTGTGATGTTTTCATTCCACCTTTTTATACTCATATTGTCGGATTCATTTCCTTTCTTTTAACTTATATATATATATATAATAAATGAATAAATAAAGGAAAGAAAATGTTGAATGGATAAAAATTGTCTAATAGAGTGCCAACACATGTTTTGGCCAAGAGTATGTCCTTGTACACAATGTATTTTATTTATTAATTTTAAATGCAAAATGAAATAATAATAATAGAAAAATATATTTAAAAGTTTTTTTTTAAGTATACAGAAGAATACATTGTGTACAAAGACATCCTCTCAGCCGAAAACACATGTCGGCACTCCATTAAACAATTTTTATCCATTCAACATTTTTTTCCTTTATTTATTTATTATTTCAACATATTGTCAGATTCACTTCCATTTTTTCACCTTACACACACACATATATATATATATATATAATATAATATATATATATATATATAGCATTTACCACTAAATCCACCAAGCAAATAAATATAAAATCTTATTTACTTCTGGATTTTTTCCTAAAACCGATAAAAAAAAAAAAAAAAAAAAAATGCCTAATATAAAGAGCTAAATAGACAATTGAAATCAAATGGTTTATATACTACCGACTTAAGTTTCTCGCAGTAGCGCAAATCTTCAGGGTATTAAGTTGGTAGTTTTTAAACCATTCGATTTTAATCGTGTATTTATATATATAATGATGAGAGCCTTTTTTTTTAAATCAACCTGGTTCTCCCATTTCTTTTAGAATGTGGTTTGATTACCAAATAACCTATTAGCTATCATCACCCTCACCACTGTATGTGTAGAGGTGATCATGCATTGAATGAGAATATTTTGTTATAAAATATACTATGGTTTCTTTTACATATTTTCTGTAAATTCTTTTCTTCTCTTACAGCTGTATAAAAAGTATTGTTAAAATGTATATTTATTCTGAGATATCTTGTTGTAATTATGAAGAATAATTGGTGGTTCTTGAAATATTGGTTCTGAATTCATCACAAGGATTTAGGCATTTTTGTAATTAGTTTTGTATAATATACACCCCTAACATTCAATTTTGAAACTCTGGGGGAAAAAAACATTCCTTGTGTATAATATACATAGATTTCTTAAAAATTTGTAGCCATTAAGTTTATACTAGACTAGCTTTAAAGCTGCCCTCACTGTCATCGGCATTGTAGTCTTGGGAGACTATATAATTCTTGTGCCCCTGAAGTTACAGCGCCCCCTTGTGACTGACTGTGAAGTTCAATGGTCAAAAAACACTCGACCACAAATATCACATGTGAACATGTTGATGTTCCGGTGCTTTCTTGCTGCTGCTTTCTTCTGAACCTCTTGGCTTCATGGTGTTGTGCCAGGGTGACTTCAGACATGAACAGTCCACTATGGAGAGCCTGCCGCCACCAAGGGCGGTCCTGAGCCAAATCAAAGTTGCCCTATCAGGTGGAAATTAAGTTAGCTCCTGTGGAGGGATCTTGATTGGATCTTCGGCCCAACAATGACTGTTGATTTTAAGAGAGTTTAATGTATGTAAGGTTTTTACTTACTGTACAAACGACTCCATTTCATGGGTGACTTTCATTGGATTTTGCAATTGATTTTGATTATTTTCAAGTTATAAAAATTAGCATACAAAAAAATTTGTAGCCAAATATTCACATTTGAAAAAAAAAAAAGAAAAGAAAAAAAAATATTTTTTAAAAAATTCAAATTTAACATACAATAATAAAAAAAAAAAAATTCTGAAAATTGAGATTTTTGACACAAAAGTTTCGAAATGCAAAAAAAAAAAAACACACCGTCAAAAACAATCACAGTAATTAAAACTTGATAATCAAAAAAAATATTTTAAAAAATTCAAATTTAACATACAATAATAAAAAAAAATTGTAAAAAATACAAAAAAAACCCACACCGTCAAAAACAATCACAGTAATTAAAACTTGGTAATCCAAAATTTCAGAATTGCGGATCTGGATTTGGATTCAGCCTGAAATATTTAAAATTTTCTCACGGAATCTTTCTTATTCCCAAATGGTATGATATTTTGGGCCGCAGCCTCTAGGAGTAAAGTTGAAAAAAAAGTTAAGAAACTTTAATCTTTGGTCTTTTCTCTCTCTCTCTCCAGTTTGTATTTCTTCCATTGCTATTTGATAAGATTTGTTAATCAAAACATTATGGAAAAAATAATTAACGGATGAATGTAGTGTGTAATATATAAGTAATGAAAAAATATGATAATTAAAAAAATAAAAAACAATGAGATGAAAGAAATTAACAAAGTAGTTAATACTAATTTCTTTCAAGGAAAAGAAAATGAAAATGAAAATGAAATTTCGAAGGAAAGAGAAGGGACGAGAAGGCAAAAATATGCCCAGCTGAGCTGTCGATTGAAATCCAGGCATTTAAAATGTGAGTGGAGAGCTACACTTTGAGGCCCTGAGTTGCTCCCCTTTTTGGTTGCCTCTGTGGTTGAAGCTTTCTTTGGCATTCTGGGATGCATGAAGGGGGAGTGGACTCTCCTGGATTTGAACCATTGCTTATCAAAAACTGTATGCCTCAATCTGAGACCATTACTAACAAATTTATAAGCCTTTTGCAAAATGATGACTTGGAATTTTTTTTTTTTTTTACACTTTTTAAAATTTTTTTTTATTGCTGTTCAGGCATTTGTTGTTTTTATGCATTTATAAGATTGTTTTTTTGCTTGTTTTATTTTTTATTTTATGGTTTATGTGTTTATGAAAGTGCAGCAGAAATTTATTTGTGTGTGTGTGTGTGTCATATATATATATATATATATATATATATATATATATATATATTCCTTGTACCCCTAAAATGTTTCTTAAACTAACATAGATAACTTTCTTTATTTTATATTTGGAAAAAAAAAAAAAAAATTTTAGAATTTGGGTTTAAAAAAGAAAATATTTGTAGATGTTATTTGTGTGATTCTGTGTCATATATATTTATTTATATTCCCTGTCCCCTAAAAGAATTTTCTAACATAGATAACTTTCTGTTTATTTTATATTTGAAAAAAAAAATTTTAGAATTTGGGATTAAAAAAAAGAAAATAGTTGTAGAAGATGTTATTTGTGTGAGTGTGTGTCATATATATATATATATATATATATATATATTCCTTGTACCCTAAAATGTTTCTTAAACTAACATAGATAACTTTCTGTTTATTTTATATTTGAAAAAAAAAAGAAAAGATGTTTTAGAATTTGGGATTAAGAAAAAAAGAAAATAGTTGTAAAAGATATTTCTTTTATTTTATATCTGAGATGATCCTTGCTGTCGCAGAATAATAACTGAAGTTGGGATACCTCTCCCCCCCATCAAAAGGGTTGATACTATTGAGATATAAAACAGTAACATCAAATATGGAACCAAGAGAGTTTGAAAACCGAATAAGGGATGACTGTATACATTTAATTTAAGAACATATAGATAAATTTCTATTTATTTTATTTAAAAAAAAAAGATTTTAGAATATGGGACTGAAAATTTTTGGGGAAAATAAAATAAAACAAAAAACAAAAACTGCAATTGAAGTTAAGATGAAATGCCATATATACTTGAGTATCATCCGATTAACTATTAACTTCTGCAACTGGAAATTGTAGGCATACCCGTTGGCCTAGGCCTAGCCTTGGCCAACTATTTACACATGCAAAATTTGCATCTTGCATTTGGTGGGATCCTCTTAATATTAGACCAAAATTTATGTCTCAGAAAGTCACATGATATGCGAGTATATATGGCACTAGTAAAAAAAATTGATAATAACTGACAATGTTTCCTGTAATATATCTGAATACTAATTAAAAAAAAAAAAAAAAAAAAAAAATATTGAAATTGAATGAGCAACGGCTATTACCAATAATACCACGACCTTCCGCGTGGCTTAAAAAAAAAAAAAACACCTCAAGACGCGTGTTTATAACATAAGAGGAGAAAAAAGAAAGAAAAAATATAACGACACAAAAAAAAAAAAAAAAGAAAAGAAACGCGTTTCATTTCTGAAAACAGTCTCTGAAGATAAAGTTTACTTTGAAATCGATAAGACAAAAAGCATCTTTTTGTTTTTATTTTATATGCATTGTAATTGCCTTCCAATCATTATTATATAATAGAATACTAATTACTTCCTAGCTGTGTAAACTTCTGCCTATTGGTCTGCATCTAAATTTGCTTTTGTCTGTCTCTCTTATCTGATCTTGCTTGGTTGCAAGAAAAGCATGAAAATGTCAGGGGAAAAAAAAAAATCTACTTCTCAAGAAATCTATAAGTTTGCCTGTACTAAGAGGAATTATACACTGTGAGCTCAAAAGACCAAACTGAAAAGATAATTGGGCTAGTTGGGTGGTTGGAGAGGCTCCCTCTGATTATCAGATGGTCATATCAAGCCTAGCACCTATTTGATTGTTCCAACCCTATTGCCCTGATGGCAAGACCCCCAACCATTTTTATCTTATATATGCTGGAAGGCAGTGACTGAGGGTCTTAGAGTCCTGGGTATGACATTAAACTGCATCTAATTTCATTTTTGGAGCTGTGAGGATTGTGGAGTACCCCTTCATCACCATTACTACCAGCTCTATTCTGACCCAGAGTGGTAGTACCTGTTAAGGTCCCATGTATGGGTTAAATAGAAAAAAAATGAGTTTAAAAAATGTATTTAAAAAAAAAAAAAATTAATACCCATCAAGAATGAATAAAACGAAATGTCTTTAGCATAAAATAACCCCAAAAGTGTTGAAATGCTGTAAAACCCAACCAACCAATCAACAGAGTGTGCATGACCTTGTGCCAAACAAGGCTAATATTTGTAAAATATCAGGACAGATAATGTTCTAATCGAAATTTCAATCATTCAATCTGGTCCTATTAAGTGAGTGGATAGTTAATTTGTGTCAAATATTTTATTGAAGATTAAGTTTACTTTAATTAATAGAATAGTTCTTTCTGAATGAACATCTTAATGAGGATATAATTCTAAAAATAATTCTAATTAAACAATAAGATTTTTATACATGTTGTTGACACATTTTTAGGAGAAAAGGCCAAGGTGCAAAATAACATTTTTGGATTATACGGACTATTGTCCTCATCTTCATTGTCATCTGTACAACATTTCGGCCGATGTGCCCTCCGGCCTTCTTCAAGTATTTCTTGTCGGACTCTGGAACCTTCTTTTCGAACTTGGGAGCTATCACGGAACTTTGAACCTAACCCTTTATTCAGTCCATGGAGGTATCCTGTTCTCATTATTCTAACCATACTGGGGTATAGGCGTTAAGCTGTGTTAATTATTATTCTATGTTACTGCTGCCCCTAACCAGGATTGAACTTGCAGTCTAGAGATAAGTATCAAATTGTGATTTAGAAAACTGTCTTAGCCTAGTGGATAACGGGGTTAGGTTATGTGTCGAATTGGAAGGTTCCCGAGTCCAAGAAGCAATACCTGAAGAAAGCCGGAGGGCACATCAGCCGAAACGTTGTACAGATAACAATGAAGATGAGGACAATAGTCTGAATAATCCAAATAATACTAATTATCAAATCACCTCTCAAAAATTCAGAGAAATAACATTTTTGTGTTGATCAAATCTTATGTAAATCCTTCAAAAAGCACTGGTTAAGCAGCAATGAGCCTGTTCACTACTTAACTGGGTGACTACTCAGAGATGCTGATAGGTACACGTCCTGCATCCCCGACACACAAAAATCTAAAAGGATGCAGTAAAAAATGTATCCATGCATCCCAGTGTTTTTCTTTTTTCTTCCCTCACCATTTCAAGTTAACTGTAAATACATTTCAATAGTCTTTTTAAAAACGAATTACACAGGATAGGTTATAATAAGGTAGGAGTTAGAAGGCTTTAGTTAGGACCCATAAATTTTCCCGGGGACTCCTTCAAAGCAAATATGTGTGTCCCAGGACGTAATAAATCAAAAAGCTATCAGCATCAATTAAGTACTGTATTAGTTAGTACTGTATTAATTAAGTAATAGTTAGTACTGTGTTAGTTAAGTAATAGTTAGTACTGTATTAGTTAGTACTGTGTTAGTTAAGTAATGGTTAGTACTGGTTAGTACTGTTAGTTAAGTAATGGTTAGTACTGTATTAGTACTGTGTTAGTTAAGTAATAGTTAGTACTGTATTAGTACTGTGTTAGTTAAGTAAATTAGTACTGTATTAGTTAAGTAATAGTACTGTATTAGTTAGTTAGTACTGTATTAGTTAAGTAATAGTTAGTACTGTATACAACGAGAGTCCAAGAGTTGACATGCCGTAAAATCCAACCAACCCCCCTTAAATCTTCTGTGCATGTACATTATGAAAAATAATCAGATTGAAGTGAAATGATTTCTTTTTCAAACGCTGCTTTGCCATTGGTCAGTTTGTTGACTTGGTGTGTTACCCTACCCCACCCATCTCAAACACCCACTTCTGACCCCCACAACAAAAAAAAAAAAAATGTGTGTCCCCCCCCCCCATTTCCATGCACCTTCCTATTTGCTTTCACTACAATATTTCTGTCCATTTATGGTCAGTCTTCAAGTCTGATTGACCTTTTGAATTTAACCCTTTATCTACCACTTCCATCCACAATAGGGTAGGTCGATTTTTCACTTTTAAAAAAAATATCAAATTGTCCATCTATGCGAAAGTTGTGTGTTACTATACTGAATACTGATGAGGAAGCGCGTGGTGTAATGGTTAAAGTCATGGGAAATGGACTCGTCGCCTCGAGTTCAAATCCTGGACATGGTAATTGCATTTCACTTAGCGCTAATACCCTTGGGAAAGGTATGGATCCTACTCTCCCACCAGCTATGGGTAAATAGTAGGGCAGACTGGGCTCTTTAACCATGGCTAGGTAACCAGTCTAGGAGAAGGAAAACTCTGAATTCAAACCTGTTGAACTCCGCTTAAGAAATTGACCTTGTGTCGTATCCTGCTCGTGCGGGGGAGTTGGTAAATATATATACTGGATACTGATACCAAAAATTAGATCTTTTACTTGCACCATTGTTAAAGGAAATAGCATAAAAAATCATCTACTAAAATGCACTAAAAATCCTTGTTTTCTAAAGGCTAAATTTTGCAAAAATGAGGATTTTTAGTGCATTTAATAGATGATCTTTGATGCTATTTCCTCAAACAATGGTGCAAGTAAAAGATCTAATTTTTGGTATCAGTATTCAGTATACTAACACATAACTTTCGCATAGATGGACAATTTGATATTTTGAAAAAGTGAAAAATCAACCTACCCTAATCTGCAATAGCAAGGTGAAATGGTTGACAACCTAGTATCATATTGCTGATCCTTTACTACTGAATTAAAATGTATTCATTTAATTCATTTCTCTTTTCTTTTTTTTTTTTTTTTTTTTTTTTTAAACTCTAAACCATTTTCTAAGAGCTGACGATCTCCAGCATTTTTGGGGAGTTCTGCATTTTGATCATGAAGCGGTTTTGGGGCGCTCTTATAGATAAAGGGTTAAAGTGTGAAGTAAAAGTTCATAAAGTGGATTTCCTTAAAGATTTTGGATAATTGAAAATGTCTTAACGAATAAGCTTACTGTGGAAGAATTTGAGTCCAACCAAATTAAACACCAAAAATTGAAGCGGGCTATTAGAAAGGTAATTTTCAGCCCAGCAACATTCAAAGTGGAGAAGTTCTAACATGTAGTTTATGTGGAAGAGTATGTCTCGCCAGGGCTGGCCTGGTGAGTCATCTGAGAAAGCACCAATTTTGGAGCCCTGGGGAGTGTGGAATACCCCTTCATCGCCATTACTCCCAGGTTCACCCTGAACTAGGGTGGTAGTACCTGTTATGGTTCTATGGGTTAAATAGGAGAAAAAAAAGTTTTTTAAAAAATGGGTTAAAAACATTGAGTTTAAAAATTTTTTTTTTGAATACCATCAAGTATGTATAGAACAAAAACATCTTGGGCATAAAATAACCCAACAATAGTTGACATGCCGTAAAATACAAGAAGCAAATCATGCTGTTTGGCTGATATTGACAATAAGTTACTGAACAGACTTTACTAATTTATGTGTGTCTAAGCCGTTGGAGTTTCATTCGTTTATTTTCCCTGTCTGATTTTTATGTTAATGTCTAATATTGTATATACAAACACAAAAATTATTATGGGACAATTTTAAATTTCAAAAGGACATATTCTTATTTCAGGTTTCTATTTATTCATTTATTTTCTCGGAGCTATTCGCAGAATTGCGTCCTGGCCTCCTGCCTTAAAAAACGCTAGGCGGTGATAGCTGAAAAAAACCCAACCCTCCCTGCGAATGAATATGAATTTGTAATTGATTGTTGGAAATAAAATATATTAAAATAAATAAAAAAATTTGATGGCGTCAAGAAAGCCATATTTTTATCGACAAGTAAATGTAAATAATTAGCACCCCCCCCCCAAATATTTTAAAGATTGGGGGGGGTTTAAAATATTTACATTTACTTGTTGAAAAAAAGACTGGGGGGAGTCTTTATTATTGGAAATAAATATATTAAAATAAAATAAAAAGTGGTTTGACGGCGTCAAGTAAGCCATATTTTTTATTGACTGAAATGTAAATAATTAGCCCCCCCTCCAAAAAAAAATATTTTAAAGATTGGGGGGATTAAAATTTTACATTTACTTGTTGAAAAAAAAAAAGACTGGCGGGAGTAAAAATATCACATTAACTTTTTGGGAAAAACGCCTTAAGCACTTTTTTTTTTTTTTTCAGCAGGCACCGCTTCAGCTAGGGATTTCGTTCGTAGGGAGGGTTGTTTTTTCAAGCTGTCACCGCCTAGCGTTTTTTAAGGCTGCAAGCCAGGATACAATTCTGCAATTTTTTTTTTTTTTTCAATTAAATGTTTGTTGTTTTGTTATGGATTACTGGATAAATTTTTATTTAATGATATTGGTAAACGTATATTTGTGTATGTCTGTCTGTGTGTATGTGTGTATTTTTCTGTCGGTAGTTAACTGTGGCCTTTGTCATTTTGTGCTGTTTTAGTGCCAATGCTATAGATGCCTCTGTCACTTAAAAAAACAAACCCAGTATGTATATCTCAAAGTGGTCGTCATTTATTTCTTGTCTTCTTTTTGCTAGAAGTCCATTCATCCTGCCTGCAATGCCAAACTCCTTGCTATCATTGGTGCTATTGCAGTATTAAAAAATGTGAAGGTACTTTCACCTTTCACCTCTTTTCTTATTGATTTATTCTCTTATTGATTTTATAAATGACCTAATTGTATCTTAAATATCACATAGGTGTTTACTTATCTTCTACGTTTCTCTTAAAAGTGTCGTGCGGTGCTCAGGGGAAACAATTTTCGGGACAGTTTTCCAATTTGAGTTGTCTCCCTTGCACTCTTACTATAAAAACAAGGAACATGCAATTTATTTATTTATTTTTTCTCCTTTTCTTTTTTTTGAAAATTTTCTTTTTCAACGGGTTCAATGGATTAGACAAGGTCTGAACCAATTTACCATCTTACCTTTTTTAAAAGATCAGATTAATGAATCCATTGAAGGATTGGGTCGCCTTCTGTGACTTGTCTACTTTGTTGGTTGTTTAACATGTGATAATGAATTTAAAAAAAAAAAAAATGTTTTTACACTATGCATTCTGTTTTCCCCTATTTTTTTATTTTCTATTACCAATTCTGGGATCATTATCTCTGGCTAAAGAACTCTGTTTACTTTTGTTTTGTCTTTAGATGTCTTAATTGAGCTGATGTGATATTAATGACACTCTTGTAGTTCTACACTCTGGAGTTGTATTTCATATATTGTAGTGCAATAAAATCTGGTTTGTTTAGTAATTAAAGCTGATTTATATTTTCAAATGATATTTCTAGCATTTATCATTAGTGCAATTTTACAGTTGTGGTCCGAAAGTCTTGTCACCCATTTTTAAAGTCTCTTTTCTGGGTTTTTTTCCAGGGGTAAAATAATTACATAACATTATTAAAACAAAAAATAATGTAAGTTAAAACAATATGTTGGTGTGACAAGACTTTCTTTTTTTGTTTTAATAATATAATGTATAAGTTATGTGATTATTTTACCTCTATAAAAAACAAACAAAAAAAAAACGTAAGGGTGTCAAGACTTTCCCCGTAGATTAATGTACAATGTTATCAAAAAGTCTTGTCACCTGTATATTTTTTTTTTCAGAGGTAAAATAATTACATAACTTATATATTATATTATTCAAACAAAAAATAATGAAAGTTGAAACAATATGTAGATATGATGACTTTCGGACCACCCTGTAATATTCTTTTATTAATGCTTAGAACCTCTATCCACCCCCAACCACTGTATTTGTTGGTCTCTCTATCCTAGACTCCTGGCTGAAAATGTAAAATGTTTTAATCTATTATTTATCAGTCTAAATAACAATATAAAAATAGAGATATCCCAGTAAGAATTCATATTTTTTAGGTCGTAGCTCAAATATTGGTGGCTCAGGTTCTGAGGGTTTAAATAAAAATTGAATAAAAATTTATATTGCAAAAGAAAAACAGGAAAAAAAAAAAAAAAGTTATATTAAAGAAAAATAAAGAAAACATAAACAAAATAGTTTGACTCATACCAGAAATTATTTTAATAAAAACTGAAATACTCAAGTTATTTTCCTTAAGGTTAGGGTAATAATAGAGTTTTACTCTAAATATTAGACCACAACTTTATTTTTTAAAGTAATTATTATATAAAAATAATTATTTAATATAATGATAATTATAAATTTAAAAAGAAAATTTTCAACAATGAAGATTACATGGAGACAGCCTAGATGGTTTACAATAGTTAAAAGCCATCTTCTATGGAAGTCTTCTCAAAAATAGCATCACAAATTTTTATTGTGTGTGTGTAGGGGGATACTATTCTGTTCATTTTAGAGTTTCTATGCAGATATTCTGTATTAAAATTAAATGTAGATATATTTGTTATTCTAGCATATAATGAAGATTTAATACAGAAAATGTTAATTCAAATTACTTTTTATTACTCAGCATATCACAATACAATACAAGGGAAGTAACTTTTAATCTTATTATTTAATCTTGAATGTGAAATCACATATGTTATTATTAATCTTTTTGCGTGAGCAATATTTTTCTCCTTTATTGCCAATCTTTAAACATTCGCAAATTGATGGGTACATGAAAATGTAAGGTTGAAATTTTAATCAATCATCAAAAATTGTGTTGAATACGAATTCCTTTATTTTTATGAAGATGAATTGTAAATTTATAATTTGTAATTCATTCTCACCACACTAGCAAATAAGTTCATCATTTTCCTATTAAAATGAAAAATTTTTTTTTTTTTTTAAATATTTTATATTTTTTGCCACTGGATGTAAAAAAAAAATGTTAAAGAAAATTAAAGATAAATTTAACCTTTTAAAATCCACGTCATACCTGCATATAATGATTCAGAAGATGAAATGATTATATTTATTAATAATTTTAATTTAATTTTAATATTGAAAATTAATATTTAAAAAAAATTTCATTGGCAAAATTTCAATGAAATGGTCATTTTTGTCAGAAATTGCTTTCATGGTATTTACTTAATTTATTTCTGAATTGTTTTTGTCATGTTGAAAATCCAAAGTTTAACTCATTTCATTAGGATGGACTTATCTCAATGCAACTCTACTGTATATTCATTTAACTTTTTATCAAATTTTCTTGTTCTTTTAGCAAAAGAAATATTTGAAATTATGATTTTGAGGTCCTTTTTTTCTCCTTGATTTTCTGTTAAATATTGTTTTACCAAATATATCATTAAGAAAATTTTCTTTATTCAAATTTAAAAAAAAAAAACACACAAAAAAAAACCTACAAATTATTGATTATTACAGATCTTTATTTCATTATAGCAAAAAGAAAAATGAACCGTCTGTTTTTTGTTTAAACACTTAAAGAAATGGATTTAAAATTGTTATCTAAGATATTTTGTCTTTTCCAGTTCTATTGTTTTTCCAGTAAAATTTGTATATATAATCCTGAATATATTTGCCAACATAGCTTTTGTGATATATTCAACATTTTTGGTTATTTATCTTTTGTTTTTTGAAATTTTCTTTTTATAGTTCTGTTGCATTGTCTTCAAATTAAAAGAATATTTGGCTGGGCAGAGTTTAAAAAAAAAAAAAAAAAACTGTGTGTGTGCCTACCAAATTTCCCTGGTATTTTTTACCTGTTTGATGGGATATTTCAAAGTTCACTATCTATTCACCTCAGAACTCATTCTATTCAAATAAAGTCCTATTTTTATTGTAATCTGAGTTCTTCTGTGAGAGTCACTGCCAGTAGTTTATGGTAAGATCACAGTAGTGGGAGAGCTGCTGTAAGCAGTTTAAAGTAGACAAAGAGTTGATTGTAATTTAAAAAAAATATTTTTCCACAGTATTTAAACATTTGTAATATTATCCACACACACAGATACACACACACACATATATATATATATAAAACCCAACATGATGTTTGTATCCATACCTTTCTAAAACATCAAAGTATTTTATTGCCAAAAAATGGCTACCCTGTCAGCTGGGGCTGTAGAATAAGCTGACTGCACCTCTGCAGAGAGGTAAGAGCGCCTCCCCCCCCTCCAATGGAGCCACATGTTGGCTGTGAGTGGTGCTTAAGGATAGAATCCTGGTGGCTGAGCAGATTAGCCCTCATAGGCGGTTGGGGAGGTCCTCTCCGATCAATCAGGTAGTCATATCAACACCTAGCACCTATATTGAATTTAGAGTTTTCCTTCTCATAGATTGGTTGTCATTTCCTATGCTGATAACCATTACACCATCTCTTTTGAGAACATTGAAACATATTAGAGACACTGATGAATTATGTTTTGTTTATATATTTCTCAATTTACATGTTGTCTTTATTGGTTAAATAAATGTTACTTTGTATCAGACAAGACTTTCATTCCAATCCTAATGATAAAAAAATTAGTATTAAAACATGTTTAAAAAAATTGTTTGAAAAAAAGAAAGAAAAAAAAAAACTAACAAAAGACAATTGAATATCCATCTAGAATAAATAAAACTATAATAAAAATAATAAAATAATAAAAAATGTCTTTGGCATAAAATAACCCAACAAGGGTTAGCATGCCGTAAAATTGTTTAAAAAAAAAAAAAAAAAAAAAAAAAAAAAAAACGAAAGAAAAACAAACAATTGAATACCCATCTAGAATAAATAAAACAAAATGTCTTTGGCATAAAATAACCCAACAAGAGTTGGCATGCCGTAAAATCCAACAAACCAAAGACAATGCAGAGGAGATAATTTGACAGTCTTTCTACAATTTGTCGCCTCTCACCAATCAAAATTTCTTGCCTCTTCAGAAAGAGATAATTATCAATTGTTCTCTCACTAATTGCTTGATTGAAGGGTTAAGAAAATTAAAGATTTTGTCCGTTTTCTTTCTGAGACAAAGGTGTAACAATATGGCATCTTCCCAGAAACACCCAAACTAAACATTCTCTCTTTGTAATCTGATTTCAATTTGCGAATAATCTCGTATAATTATTCATTAAATTAAAGTAGGTAAAAATCTAATAGGTAATCATTAATTCAGGATAGTTTTCATTGTCTTTATTTAGGAACAATAAGAAAATGTTTGAACCGCTCTGTCGCCTGGAGCTGTAGAATACACCGACTGCACCTCTGTAGAGGGGTAAAATCCCCCTAATGGGGTCACCTGTTGGATGACGTAATACTCATACCTGGATATCATCTACAATACTCTGCAAGAATGATATTCTAAAAATGAATACATCTTTATTACAAACTGTTCCATATTATATATATATATGTGTGTGTGTGTGTGGAAAAAAATGATTGTAAGAAAAATATACATACTTAGGTATGGAAGTAAGATGAGGAAATTAATCCGACAATATGTGGAGGAAGTTTAGAAACAGACACGGGTTGTTATAATGAATGGAAATTTATAGTTGATACTCGAGCATTTCGATTTACAATGGAAACCTTCTTCAGGACTGTGAAAATGAGAAGAAAACAAGGACTTATGTGGATAAAAGTTGATGGATGTTTTGTATGCATTGAATTAGAAAAAATTTCAATGCATTCAAAACATCCATCATATTTATTTGAGAGACACTCCACAGCAGTGTATATATATATATATATATATATATTTATAAAAATGAGCTGCTGCCCAAAATGTTGATGCCTTGTCGGCTGGGGCGTTAGAATGCACCTCTGCAGAGGGGTAAGACTCCCCCAATGGGGCCATCTGTTGGCCGTGGATGGTGACCCTTGATACTTAAGGATAGAACCCAGGTGGATGAGCAGTTCATGACTTGCAATACTCCACTTTGGCCCTATCTTGGGCTAGACGGGCGGTCAGAGAGGCCCCCTCTGATCAATCGGCTGGTTATGTCAAGTCCTAGCACCTATATGATTTTCCCAACCCTATTGCCCTTATGGCAAGCCCCAACCCCTCTTTATCATATGGGTGCTAGAAGGCGGTGACTGAGTGTCTACATGTCCTGGGAATGACGTTAAACTCTATCTGATGGTGAGGGTTCCAGTTTTGGAAGTTTGGGGAATGTGGAGCACCCCTTCATCACCATTGCTGCCTGGTCCACTCTGACCCGGAGTGGTAGTACCTGTTAGGGTCCCATCTATGGGTTGAATAGAAAAACATGAGTTGATAAACAAAATTTGATTATCCGTTAAGAATTGATTTATTTCAAAACTTTAATCGGCATTAAATGACCCACTGAGGTTGATATGCCGTAAAACAAACCAAACCAAAATGTTGAGGAATTTGTACAAATCTATTCATTTGTCAAATTGCTCAGTTTTTATCTTAACTATGGATTGACATGCTGTAAAATCCAACCACCCAACCAGTTTCTTTTTGTCTCTCCACAGATTTTCCATATTTCTTGAAATTCTTCCAGCAGGAAATTAAAAAAAAAAAACTTCTTAAAAAAAAAATCATTTTTTTAATTCTTTTTCACTTTCAATCCATAAGTTTCCTGAACTTTTGGGTAACACTTTGTTGTGTGCATGAAGTACCCCCTAAAAAAGAACAAAATAAATTAAACAATATGATTTTATTTCTCGTAATTTTTTGAGATGAGGCTTGATAATTATTATTATCTAGATTATTTAGACTATTGTCCTCATCTTCATTGTTATCTGTACAACATCTCAGCCAATGTGCCCTCCGGTCTTCTTCAGAGTATGAGAAAGTTCCAGAGTCTGACAACAAATACCTGAAGAAGGTCGGAGGGCACATTGGCCGAAACATTGTACAGATAACAATGAAGATGAAGACAATAGTCCAAATAATATGATTTTAATGAATGTTTCAGAAAATATACCAGTAAAAACAATGTTTTTTTTTTCTCCTATTCTCTGTTGATTTCTCGTATGATTTAATGCAAATGCTCGTGAGAATAGTTGGCTGATTGCTATGAGAATGGTCTGTGAAGATCTTTGCTTTCTATAAATACGCTTGTTAACTCTTATCATCCTGTTGAGAATTTTCCAAGTCCAGAGCCCAATTCCTATAAGATGTTTCAAAAATGGCTAAAAATAGCCTTTTCATTTAAAGTTACCTGTTGTTTCCCTTAAATTAAAGATTTCTAAATATGTTTAATATTACATTTAAACAAAAGTTATCATTTGGAGTGGATTATGAAAACAAATGTGACTTCTGGCCTGGTGGAATGAGGTGGTATAAGATGTTAAGAGTTAAAGTAGACTGCTAAGCCACCTGTACAGATTATTTATTTATTTTTTTTTTTGGACACCACGCCATCGTCATTTGTGGACACAGAATGGTGCCAACAACATAACCGTATCTAGTTCTGTTCCTTTTTCTATTTTAATTATTTTCTGTCATATATATATACATTTACCAACCCCTCCGCTCGAGCAGGATGTGACACAAGATCAGTTTCTTAAGCGGAGATTAACAGGTTTTGAATTAAGAGTTTTCCTTCTCCTAGACCGGTTGCTTAACCAAGGTTAAAGAGCCCAGTCTGCCCTACTATTTGTCCATAGCTGGAGGGAGAGTAGGATTCATACCTTGCCCAAGGGCATTAGCGCTAAGTGAAATGCAATTACCACATCCAGGATTTGAACTCTGGGCGACGAGTCCATTTCCCATGACTTTAACCATTACACCATGCGCTTCCATATTATTTTCTATTATAAGTTTGGATTTCTTCCTGTAACTCCTTTTATTTATTTATTTATTTATTTATTTTTGCTTTTTCATTTACTTGAAATGTTGATGTTAGTTCACATCAACATTACTCAAAACCAAACCTTTTCTCACAGTAAAGGCATGTAATAAATTATTATGTGCTTTACCAAGTTGTGTTGGTAAATATATTCTTTGAAATATAATTTTAAAAAATATACTTGTTTTATTGGAGTTTTTTTCTCCTCCAAATGATATAATTGAAATAGTTGTTTAAGAAAATCATGATCAACCCTTTTGCTGGCAGATAATTTTTTTTATCCTTGTCGAGTGGGCAAATTATTTTCAGAAAATTTGCAAAATAAATTGTATGTTCAAACATCTTGATTAATCATATTAGCAACAAAAACAAAACAATAGTTTAGACCAATAATAAGCAGTCTTGATAATGGTTCAGTAAAGAACCGAAAGTACTTGGTTTAATAATAACTTTTTGGACAATTCATTAACTCCTTTCAAGATAACAGAAAAAAAAAAAAAAAAAAAAAAAAAAAAATTGTTAGAAGACATGAAAGAAAAAATTCAAAAATAAGAATTGTATTAATTTAAACCAAATTATTTTAAATAAAAAAGATGCTGCCTAAATATACCTATTTCATATATATATATATATATATATATATATATATATATAAAAAACAAACAAATATGATAATTGATAAATGATAATGGTTCAGTAAAGAACCGAAAGAAATAACAAATGTTAGAAGACATGAAAGAAAAAATTAAAAAATAAGAATTGTATTAATTTAAACCAAACTATTTTAAATAAAAAAGATGCTGCCTAAATATACCTATTTCATATATATATATATATATATATATATATATATATAAAAACAAAATATGATAAATTGATCAGGAATTGTGTGTCACCGTACAATAACATGAGAACAATAAAGCAGTTATTTTTAAAAATGATATTTTTCAAAAACAACATTTACACAATCTTACACCACAGTGGGGTCTCTTAGCAATGTTTCTATACATTAACATTGAATTGGTCAACAAGCACCAATAGGAAAATGCCTTACATTGAGCTACCAAAAAAAGATGTTTCTCTGTCTGCAAAAGGGTTAATTCAGGTTAATAAAAGAACAAAGGAGTTAACTCTTATTGCTTCATCAGTTAATTCATTTTATGTAGGCACTACTAAAGTTAACCCCTTGTTCTTTTTCCGAGAAGAAGCTTGTAAACAATGGCAGCCATCTTTGGTTCAACGTAATTTTCATGGAGAAAACATGACACTTTTCAAATCCATTTTAATACAGGTTTTTAACTCCAAAATATCATAAAATGTCTTTTAATAACAATTAAGTTCATTTCAAATAATGCACAAGTACAATTTTATGGTAGGAATTTAGTCACTTAAAGTTCAAGATTACTGAAATATCATTTGATGAAATTAAATTCACAAATAATCTTTCAATATTCATTATTTGAAAGAGTGGTTTTTTAAGATAATTGTTCATTTTTTTTTATTGTCGTAATGATGGCATCTGTTCGTCTTGCAAGGCTGTGGATCTGGGTTCAAGCTTGGGCGAGGTTGTATGGAATACCGGTTATTGTCCATGCTGCAAGTCTCCCTTCTTTATACCAAGGACATTGTCCGACTTGGCTAATTTTTAGTCATTTTGTGCTGATATGGGTACAGATAGGAAGTAGTGTATTTTAGTAGCATGTAGAGTATTGGAAAATGGCTCTGCAAATACCGAGGCTTTTACAAATGTGCTGGAAATGTACCAAATTTAGTAGTGGCTGTCGATCAGCTTGTGTACTTCATTTTCATCTTGTAGACTTGCATCTGTGTAAGTATAATTTGTTTTTTTGTTTGTTTGTTTGTTCTTATTGTGTGACTAAATCTAACATTTTGAAGTTGAGCCAAAACGATCTCCTCCCCAATGCATGTTTTTTTTCCTTTTTGATTTCAAGAGATTCCGATTATCAAGGATTCTGATTTTATTGGCCTGATGTTTTCAGTAAGTTTCTCTGCTATTTTCAGTGATTCTTGAGAAGCCAATTCGTATTCCACGATCTGTGTCTGTGAAAGCTGCTTCAGTCCTGAAAGGATTCCTCAACAAGGTAAGCGCCAAATTCTTACAATTGATTACCAAAGTTGTCCAAGAATTTTTTAAATTATTTATCTGGCTTTGTTGCATAAGGCGTGCTGGAATCCACCACTTAAACTTATAGACTCAACATGATATTGTGGATTAAACCACAGCCAATCAACAGCTCAAATACCTTGTTAGTTAACTATTTAATCGCCAGTATGGACAGCTGTTTATTTGCACGTTATTCGACATTGATGAACGGACCTGCAACCAAAGGATCATACCCAACACCAAGGAACAAGCAAAGGATCATACCCAACACCAAGGAACAAGCAAAGGATCATACCCAACACCAAGGAACAAGCAAAGGATCATACCCAACACCAAGGAACAAGCAAAGGATCATACCCAACACCAAGGAACAAGCAAAGGATCATACCCAACACAAGGAACAAGCAAAGGATCATACCCAACACTGAGAGACACGAAGGAGCAACCAAATGTTTCTTCACTAAGGATCGCGCTCTGCTTAACACAAGTCATCTCCGCTAGCCTAAGGATGGCCCAAAAAATCTTAAGTTATTTTCAACATCTTTAACCCTTTATCTACCACTGCGATTCACAATTGCCATGTCCTAAATATATTTACCAACCCCTCTGCACGAGCAGGATGCGGCACAAGGCCAATTTCTTAAGCGGAGTTTAACAGGTTTAAATTCAGAGTTTTCCTTCTCCTAGACTGGTTACCTAGCCATAGTTAAATAGCCTAGTCTGCCCTGTTATTTATCCAAGCTGTAGGGATAATTGGATTCATACCTTTCTCAAGGGTGTTAGCGCCATGTAAAATGTAAACAGCCTCATCCAGGAATTGAACTCGGGGTGACGAGTCGATTTCCTATGACTCTAACCATTACACCATGCGCCTCCACATGTCCCAAATGGTTGATAAGTTCATATGATATCGCTGATCCTTTGACTATTGAATAGAAATGTATTCATTAATTCATTTCTCTCTTTTTTTTTTTTTTCTTTTTCTTTTTTTATAACTCTAAATCATTTTCTAAGAGCTGACGATCTTGGGCATTTTGGGGAGGTTCGGTAGATAAAGGGTTAAAAAAAAATTATATAACACTGACGGATTAGCTTCATTTTTGTACCTTTTTTCAAAGTACGAGGGAGAATAAAAAATTATCTGCACTCCTGTTTTATGGAACCTGAGCTCATCATGGATGATTTGATAGGCAAAACCATGACTAATCTACAGAGAAGCTACCTTATATATACAAGGGGTATTAAAAAATTATCTGCACTCCTGTTTTATGGAAGCCAAGCTCATCTTGGATGATTTGATAGGCACAACCACGGATAATCTGCAGAGGAACAAGCTACCTTATATATACAAGGAGGATCAAAAAATTATCTGCACTCCTGTTTTATGGAAGCCAAGCTCATCTTGGATGATTTGATAGGCACAACCACGGATAATCTGCAGAGGAACAAGCTACCTTATATATACAAGGAGGATCAAAAAATTATCTGCACTCCTGTTTTATGGAAGCCGAACTCATCTTGGATGATTTGATAGGCACAACCACGGATAATCTGCAGAGGAACAAGCTACCTTATATATACAAGGAGGATCAAAAAATTATCTGGACTCCTGTTTTATGGAAGCCGAACTCATTGTGGATGATTTGATAGGCATAACCATTACTTATCTGCAGAGAACAAGCTACCTCATATATACAAGGAGGATCAAAAAATTATCTGGACTCCTGTTTTATGGTAGCCAAGCTCATCATGGATAATTTGATTGGCATAACCATTACTTATCTGCAGAGAACAAGCTACTTCATCAATGATAACTCACTGGTTTGCCATTACCATCTCTCAAGCTTGCTGAATCTTCTCATCAATGGTGGAAGTTGATGGGTGTCTGGTTCTGTCTCTTCACATGTCATTCTTTTCCAGCCACTTTTAAACTTCTCTATCCACTCACACACTCTTCTATACAGTCGTGCATTGTTCTGGTAGTCTACTAAAAGCCCCTAATGAATTTCAGCCCCCGACACTCCTTCTGACCAGAGAAATCTGGTCACTTCCTCGGTGTATACTACTAGTAGATTGACCATGTTTACACTGAAAAGACAGCAAGCAAAAAGAGTGCAGTCAGGCTCAAACTTCGATCTGTTGGAATATTTTGATTTATAAGGTGTGCTGAAGTTCACCACTTAAACTTATAGACTCACTGTGGACGCATGGATTAAAGCCAGCCAATCAACAGCTCAAATACGTGGTTAGTTAACTATTTAATCGCCGATCTTGAAAGCCGTTCATTTGCATGTACTTGCCACAGTCTAACAGATATGCAACCAAGGACTCTGCTCGACCAAAGGATTCTACCCAACACTAAAGGACACCGAAGAACAACCAAAGGTTTCTTCACTTAGGATCAGCCTCTGATTAACATAAAGGATCTCCACTGTAAAGTGCTCTCACTTGGAAGCCTAAAGATGGCCACAAAAATCCTAACATGATCGCATGACCACAACAGTGCCAACTATGAGCACTCATGCAGAGAACGCAGTGTAACAATAATAAAGATATGGGTAATTTATGAGGCAGTGCGTCCTGGTCTCCTGCCTCAAGAGTTGCTGCCCGGTGACTATTAAAATATCAACCCCAGCTCAGTCTATTCAAAACTATCCATCTATCTCAATTTGTTCATATTTATCTATATTACTTTAAACACTAAGATTTTTTTTATTCATGTTTGTTTAATGTCTTGTTTTTAGTTTGAATAAACAAGAATTACGAAAAAAAAAGAAGCGACCACCCCCCAAATACATTTACTTGTTGAAAATATCTATCTATCTCTATTTGTTCGTATCTATCTATATTATTTTGTTTGTTTATCTATCTATCTATCTCAGTCTATTCCAAACTATATATCCATCTTCATATCTAAACAAGAATTATGACAAATTAAGATAAATAAACAAGAATTACGACGAGCTGGGGTTGTTATTTTGATAGTCACCGGGTAGCGGTTTTTGAAGCAGGAGACCGGGACGCACGTCCTCATAAATTACCAAGATATGTTATGGTGAAAGTGTGGATAATTTTTGACTCTCCCTAGTATATTTTTCTTTTGGTATATTGGTGAAATATGAGGGTTAATTCAATAATGTGAATTTTGCCAAAAGTGTTGTAATAAACACTTTACAGTTGTACCATCAAAAGAAATGAGTCCATGTCTCAGAAGACTGTCAGCATGACCTTCTTTACTGACTGCTATGCCCAGAACTTTTTCTGGCTGAACTTGCACAAAGGTGTCAAAATTAGGTGACCCAGAAAAAACAGAACCCAACAAATTTTGTAATAAAACTTTTAATTTTAACTATGGGATCTAGGGTTAGGGTTGGGGTTTAGGGTTAGTTTAATGGGAAAATGAATAAATAATTTAGGTTCTGTTTTTTCTGGGTCACCCTGTATACTGGTGACCTAGAAAAAACAGAACCCACAATTTTTGTAATAAAACTGTTAATTTTAACTAGGGAGGCTTATGGGTTGGGGTTGGGGTTTAAAGTTAGTTTAATGGGGAAAATAAATAAATAATTTGGGTTCTGTTTTTTTCTGGGTCAACTAATTTTGACACCTTTGTACACGTTCAGCCCTTGTTCTTTACTGGAGAGTCAGTATCTTTCCACTTCACTTTGGACTGTCTTTTTTATTGAGGCTCATAGTGGCAAATCTGTGTTTAGCCTATTTGTAAAGATTTTTTAATTTTTTTTTTTACTAAAACATGCGTCTCCATTCACATTGCACATTATTTTATAAATTTCACATTGTTTGCATTTCTCAGCCACCCAAAATTTCATACCAGACCTCTGTTTTTTGCCACCATTTTGAATAGCTTCAAAACAAATATTTTTGTGAGATTAAAATAATTTTTGCTATAAACCAATACCAAACAATGCAGAGTTTACATTTATGGGAAAAGAATTCTGAACAAAACCCTCAAAAAAAAAAAAAAAAAAAAAAAAAAATTACCTTTATATATTGAACAATCATTGTATAATAATACTAATGCTCTACATTAGAAGTGGTCATTAAAAACTCCTACAGTAAATATAGTTAAATTTATTGTTCTGTTACTTTTCTAAAAAAAAAAAAAAAAAAAACCAACAACAATAACAAAAGACATCTCAGAGAAATTGAAACTTTTTTTAATGGGTAATAAATAAGTAAAGTCGTTAGGGTAGCCTAAAGTCGGTATCAGCCAATCAGCTAGGGAGTCTATCCTCTTTTCACTTGCGCTAGACTAAGGAGATTGTTTTTGCGTCTGAGGTGGAACGCCACACCTACCATCAACTCCTTACTTTACCGCACAGATCCCTGTGTTACTCATACGCTGTGTTGGTGAGAGCCGGTATCGAACTATGAACCTTGTGGTTTCTAGCCAAACGCACTGGCTTGGTCACATCAGGCGGATGGACAAAGGCTGCATCCCCAAAGACCTACTTTATGGCGAATTAGTAGAAGGCACCCAACCGATAGGGAGACCAGGCTTACGCCGTAAAGATGTCTGCAAGAGGGACATGAAGACATGCCACATCAACACCAACACATGGGAGTCTTGTGCAGAAGATCGTGCGTTTGGCGCCTCCTCGTCAAACAAGGACAAAAAGGAGTGAAAAAGAGAGGAAAGAAGCTGCCACATAGAAGAGAGCCAGAAGGAAGGAGAGACAACAGCAACTTCAGCAAGCATCACTGTTTGTTTGCAGTCACTGCACCAGAGATTGCCATTCAAAAATTAGTCTATTCAGCCACTTACACAGTTGCAGATAAAAAAAAATTTTAAAAAGTGGACACTACACCATTGTCTTTAGTAGATGGAAGGATGTCGACACACCCAACACAGAAACAACTAAGAATATTTGTAGTGTTTATGGCCAAGATGTCATTACTGACAGCCAAGTCCAAAACTGTTTTTCATCATTGAGAGAGATGAACCCAGACCAGGACGCTCATCAGACCTTGATCTAGATACTTGAAGAGAATTGGTGGAATGCAATCCATACAAAAGTACTTGAGAGTTAGTACTTGACCTCAATAACATTCCAATTTACAATTTGCTGCCACTTGGTAAAGATAGGGAAGATGAGCAAGCTGGGCATTTGGCTTTCTCATACTCTTAGTGAGAAGAATAAAGAAGATTGCATATCCATAGTAACAAGTCTTTTTTTAAGGCAGAGAAATGACTCGTTTCTCAAAATATCATTACAAGTTTTCTAATACCATTGATTTATTTCAAAACTTTATCGGCATTAAATGACCCACTGAAGTTGATATGCCGTAAAACAAAACAAACCAAACTATCAGGAGATAAAAAATCTTTATAAAATTTTTAAAAATTTTTTATAAAGATTTTTTTATCTCCTGTCATCTATAAAACATCCATCAATTTCTTCACCCCATAATACATCCTGATGAAGGTTTAAAGAAACCGAAACGTTTAAGCGTCGATAAATAAATTCATCTTATTTTTGGAATACTTGTTTTTTTTTTTTTAAATTTCTTAATATATTAGTAAAGACAAAAAGTTTAAAAATTGGGTATTAAGTGATTATGATCCATTTCCACCCATGGGTATCTGAAAACCCTACAAGTTTCTTCAGATCACATTCTTTATTAAAAATGATATACATATAAATTCTGTTTGCTTTTATACATTCTCTCCTGATCCCTGTGATGGTATCGGGTTTCAATTCATCTTATCTTTTTAGGGGGTGGCAGTGCTTTTGTTCTTGTGGAAGCTATTTATCTGGGGGCTTGTGGCATTCCTTTTTCCTGGGTGCTGTCACCTGGGTATAATGTATATATAATATGGGTGCGATATTTTTAATCAGCCAGTGTTCAATATCATTGATGGAGTGTTTATATTTGAGTTAAGGTAGCTTGGACATGGAGACAGCACCTGGTTACTGGCAGTTTCTTGCCTATACAATATATATGTATAGAATGGGGGAAAATATATGGGGCAAAATAGACCTTCGAATCAACAAGCTCCCGCCAAGGGGGAACCAAAAACAAGCGAGTTCTCAGTCTTCTGACAAGTCAGACCCTCTGTTGGTCAACACATTCTTCATCTAGCAGCTGGAAAAATCCGTTGTCGTAGTTGAAATAATCTTTAGCAGTTCAAAATCACGTTTCCTATTTTGTTTTGTTGACTAAAATCCATTTCTTTACTGAAAAGCGCTTCGTCGTCGACTGCTGCTGCTGACTGCCCAGCGCTTGACTCACTTGTTATTTTATGGGCATATTAGCCAAACATCTGGGCACGTCAGTCAAACCTCGCGTCCTTCCAGTTCCTGCATCGCATCCGTTTTTGCATGCGGGAGGACGCGGGTTCGATCTCAGCAGGCAAGACAATGTCTTGCTCCCTTTCTTTCTCGTTCTCTGTCACAAAATGTTATATACTCGTTCCTCATCGATTACAAACGGGGAGAGTCATCTTGGGTGTATAATAGAGAGAGGGACAGAGAGATAGGAGATGATGAGAGATGATTGTTCTTACTGTTGTGGGGTTGTTAAGGGTCACAAATAAAGACAATAAACTGGTGAAAGTTAACACAAGTGTATTGAACAGAGAAAGTAGAATTTACAGAAGGAAGGTGAAGTTACGTCCGACAATACAGTCTAGAACTGAATCCCGTCGCTTACCCCAAGCTACAATTGTCTTTGCTACTTGTAGTAGTAGTAGGATCATTCCATTATGTAGATAGGTTATATCACCTATAACACTTACTTTGTTACTCTTCTTGCTGATTCTTCATCTAGGTCTGGCCCCCATTTTCTTTGGGCTGACTTCTATTAAGGGCTGGTCTTCTTCTTTGTTGTTCTGTTAGTACTTCTTTGGGCTGGGCTAGTCATTGTTTTCAATATTTAATTAACAAACACAACAACTTGGTGTTACTTGATCAAGTTTTATTTCTTAGCCCATATTGATTCTGCTGTGGTGAAGAGATGGACTCCGGGAGAGCTGACAATCATGTCTCTCACAATATTTGAAGATCAACAAAAGTAGCCACACACCAAAAGCAGAGGCTAATAATTTATTTTTACTTAAACCAATGAAAGCCCTGAGGAAGGTTTGTTAAACAAACCGAAACACTGCAGCGTTGGTTTATTAAACATCATTCGTTAATGAAATGTGTTTTCTTTCAATTTTTATAAAATTACATTGTCGGATTTATTTCCACTTTTTCTTATATATATATATATATATGTGTGTGTGTGTGTATACGAGGGTGAGTCATATTTCTCATATATATATATTAATAGTAACTATAAATGATTTAAATTTTTTAAATTTTATCTTATTTTTTTATTTTACTTAAAAAAATTTTATTTGTTTTTTTTTTTTTTAATCTTTTTAATCCAGAATCCCAAAGAAAGGTTAGGCTGTGTTCCTGATGCTGGATTTGAAGATATCCGAGTTCATTCTTTCTTTCGTCAAATTGACTGGGAGATGTTGGAACAGAAACAGATCGCCCCGCCTTACAAACCTGAATTGCACTCAGATCGAGACCTGCGGCGTTTCGATGAGTTGTTTACCAATGAACCAGTGCAACTTACTCCTGACGATGTGTATGTATTTTCTTTTTGCAATTTTGTTTCTGAATCTACTATAAATTGCTCAGTCGGTTGAGCGTCCACTTACGAATCACAAGGTTCCAGGTTCAATTCTTCTAATGCCACTTGATTTAAAGACAATTTGACGTATGTTGGTCCTTATTACCAAACAAACAATTATTTCTATTTCATGGCTGATTTTCATTGGATTTTGCAATTAATTTTGATTACTCTCAAATTTATTTCCAAGTTATAAAATCTTTCATACAAAAAATTTGGCACAAAAAAATCATATAATTAAAATTTGGGAATCTAAAAATTTCTGAATTTTCAATTTGCTTACAGTCGACCTGATTCCAAAATGGTATGATATGTTGAGCTATGGCCTCTAGAAGTAAAATCGAAAAAATCTGATACACTGACATTTGCATTCATTATTAGAAATTATTGATAATATTAATAATAATATTAATAATATTGCCTATTATTAATAGTTTTGTAGGGCTGTTAAATCAATTACATTTTACTGTTTTAAGCCAGTGACCCTGGCATAGGGATGCTGTTGTGCATATTGATTCTAAAGATTTTTATTTAACTGATAAGTAAAGTCGTCGGGGTGGCCTAAAGTCGGTATCAGCCAATCAGCAAGGGAGTCTATCCCCTTTTCACTAGCGCTAAACCAAGGAGATTGTTTTTGAGTCTGAGGCGGAGCGCTATACCTACCATCAGCTCCTTACTTTACCGCATAGATACCTGTGCTACTCATGCGCTGAGTTGGCGAGGGCTGGTATCGAACTAGGAACCTTGTGGTTTCTAGCCGAACACTCTACCGACTGAGCTAACTCGGCCTTTATTTCCCCTAATCAGACCATCCACATCACTGTTGACCCACAAATATCAGCTGATTCTTTACTGACCTTCGTAATATCTAAACAACTGTTAATTATTGGATGTTTTCATTCCAAAGTATTTCTCTAGCATGTTTTAATTTGTAAACAACCGTCTATACTCTGATTGTTTACATTCCAAAGTCTTAATTTGTAAACGGCTGTATATTCTCTAGCATTTTTTGTTTTGAATCAAAAAACCTAAATTACTAAAATGATTAATTGAGATATTCGACAAGTGTGCAAACAATTAATATTTTCTATGGCTTTCTTTTGCAGGAGTATTATTGACAAAATCGACCAATCAGAATTTGATGGCTTTGAATATGTGAATCCATTGCTGATGTCCATGGAAGATCCCGTCTGAGAAGAAACAAGAGAATCAGAAATAAACAGAAAGGAAATATAAAACTAACCCTATTATCATTATAATTATTTTATTATACCTGCATTCCATTTGACAACAATGCTATTTGACCAGTGGTCAGCCTGTGTTCCATGACAGTCTGTTTGGCTGGCTGTTACATTCCTGTCCTTGTGTTAAGGTTGACCACTGGTTGGTTGTATTCTTTTCCTTCTCTCCTCCCCAATCCTTTTTTTCTATTTTATTTTTCAAAAAAAAAAATTTTTTTTCCAAATTTTTTTTTCATATTTTTTTTCAATTTTTTTTTTTTCCAAATTTTTTTTTATTTTTTTCAATTTTTTTTTTTTTCAAATTTTTTTTTTTTTTCAATTTTTTTTTTTTTTTTCAAATTTTTTTTTTTTTTTTTTTTTTTTTCAAATTTTTTTTTTTTTTTTTTCAATTTTTTTTCTTTTCTTTTTTTCATAAACCTTCTGTCTGCTCCCATACACCATTTTTTCATACCTTGGAATAAATCCCATCATTCAGCAGTGGCGAATTCTGAATGTTTTTTTTTTTTCTATAATATATATTTATTTTTTCCAACTAACAGAACAAATATAGTTGTTTTTTGTTTTTTTTTAATTGATTATATTTTTATTTCCATGTTATTCTTCATTACTCAGTTTATTCATTTAATTTTAGCTTGGCATTCAGTGTCTCTTTTTTTGTTACAGCCAGAAACTGTTTTCATAGCTTTTTTTACCTCATTGATTTAATAGTTTGTTGTATTAGGTTTGTAAAAGAAATGGCCGATTTTATATTTAAATATGTAAAAAATATGGTCATTATTTTCAAAAGAACCTAATAATTATGGTATTAGGTCAGTTCTGCTGGCTGTATTGGTCTGTTTGAAAGACCTATGCATTCATTGTGTGTGTGTGTGGGTGTGTGTGTTTTGGTGGATTTTCTACAGAGCTGCCTGAATTAATTTTACTTTAAAATGTTACTGCCTGTCGTATTTTAAAACTTCAGTTTGGGTCTCTACACTGGCTCTTTTGGCACCAACAAAGTGGAACATTTCCTTCCATTTTTATTGTAACACTTAAAATGATTAATCTTTAAAAAAAAAAAAGAATAAACAAACAAAAAAAACCTCCGTATCCAACTTCACCACTTTAGAATGCCACCAGAAGATGTGCTATTTCAGAGCAGGTTGTTGCCAGGTGTACAAATTACATATAAAGATAGGTAACCTGGGTAATTGTGAACTTTTGTCTAGTAAATTAGGGTGTCCCAGAAAAAACAGAACCCACAATTTTTAAAAATAAAACTGTTAATTTTAACTAGTGGGGGTTAGGGTTAGTTTAATGGGAAAATGAATAATTTGGGTTCTGTTTTTTTTTCCTGGGTCACCCTGTACAGGATGACTCGAAATAACAGAACCCAATCCTAACTCTAACCCCAACCCTAACCCTAGTTAAAATTAACAGTTTTATTACAAAATTTGTGGGTTCTATTTTTTCTGGGACACACTAATTTACTAAACAAAAGTTCATAATTACCGGTAACCTGTTGGTACAATGGGTCATTTTTTTATGCACACCTTTTTTTTTTTTTTTTTTTTTTTCGTGCCTATCTCTAATAACATGCTGAGTTGTGCACACACATACACGTTTTTTGTATGCATGCATGTTCACACCCTTTTTTAATTGTCATTTCCGTGTGCACATTTACTCATATATAGATATAGACTCAGTTATCAAAAGATATTTTAGATTTTAGATAATAAACAGAAAAAAAAAAAAATTCCGTTCTTTTTTTAAAACTGACCTGTATTTGTTTATTATTCAATCAAGAATTGTTTGCCCAATGAGTGTAAAATTATCTGTCGGAATTTTTGAGATGAGACTATTGAAAAGGGAATAGACTCCCTCGCTGTCTGGCTGATACCAATATTAGGCCACCCTGACGACTTACTTTCTTTGTCCTACATCTAAAATGTCCACAGCCATTCATTGACACAGATTGTTTTTTCACACTCTAGAGAAATAATTTTGTTGTGATATGTCTGAATTTTTGAGATGAGGCTTGATAATTTGTATCAATTAGATTTTTTAGACTGTTGACCTTATCTTTATTGTTATACAGACAACGCTTCAGCCGATGTGCCCTCTGGCCTTCTTTAGGAGTTTCTTGTCGGACTCAGGAGCCCTCATGGAACTTTGAACTGAACCCTTTATTTAATTCATTGGGGTCGATTGCTCTTATTTCATTAACCATGAGTTCGACAAAAAACACCTGAAGAAGGCCAGAGGATACATTGGATGAAACGTTGTGTATATAACAATGAAGATGAGGACAACAGTCTGAAAAATCTAAATAATACAAGTATAAAGTTGTTTTTAAAATGGCTATAAGAAAAAGAGATTTTGATTCTGTACAGTTTACAAGTGATATATATATATATATATATATATATATATATATATAATTTTTTTTTTTTTTTTTTCCCAAGTTGGGATCTAGCACTATTTCTGAAACCCTCCCCCATGAAATTTGCGTGTATATAGATGTCAGAAGCTAGCAGCTTTTGATTTTATTTTTTCCTTTTATATTAATAATAATTCGTCCTAAAAACAAAAAAATTATAAGTTAATCTCTTCAGGAATTGTAAGCCAATTCTTGTCGTCCTAAAAAAAAAAAAAAAAGAAAACATCTTCTCTGAGAGTTATCTCCCTTGACATCTACTCTCACACCTAAAAGATTTTTTTTCTGTAAAACTGAGATTTGTTTTTTTTGTTGGTTTATTTTTTGTATTTTTTTTGTTTTGTTTTTTGTTTTGTCTAATAATCATTGTTTACTTGACATATTGTTGAATTCATTGATGATTTTCTGTGGCCGTTGAGTGAAGGGGGGTGGGGTTCCTGTCTTTGTTTGAATAAATAAATAAATGAATGAATAAAATAATCAAGAGGTTTTCTGATTACCGCAACATATATGGAACTTATAATTTATTTTTATTGTATTTTTTTCTCGGATCAATTTTACAGCTAGAATAAAGATTCAACATATTTTGGGAAAAATGGTTTTTATTCATCACCATAACATCTTTCATATCCGTTTCAATAAACGTAAAGCCTAGTATGTTTTTTTTTTTTTAAATGTTTTTTTAATGTTTTTTTAATACAATCTTGTGTGATACAAGTTTTTGGCTTTTTAAATTACAGGAAATGTAGAATAACAAAGTAGCATTGTACAATAATCTTGCATCTTGTACCATAGGAGCTTGCTATGTAATATAGCAACATTTGTGGCCGCCAGAGTTCTTCTTTCTAATTTAATTGCTTTAACCTCTTACCAACCAATCCTGAGTATGTACTATTTCTTGGATTTTCTCTTGGGTGTCTCATCAGGGCGTAATGGTTAGCAAGCTAGTCTTGCAGATCCATTACTATGGAATAGCGTGTTTGATCCTTGGTGGATGCCCTATACTTGTGTCCCTGTGCCGCATCCTATCCGTTGAAAAAAGGTTGGGTAAATACCTTAGAGCATTTCATTGTGGTGTAATGGTTCGCAAGCTAGTCTCGCAGATCCATTACTACTGAATAGCAGGTTTGATCCTTGCTGGATGCCCTATACTCATGACCGTGTGTCACATCCTACTAGTGACGAACGGATTGGAATACCTAATTGGATACCTAAGTGTATCCCATCATGGTGTAATGGTTAGCAAGCTAGTCTCGCAGCTTAGTTCGATCCTTGCTGGATGCTCTATACATGTGAGATATTGAGCTTCTTACTACTGAATAGCAGGTTCGATCCTTGCTGGATGCCCGTGTGTCATCCTACTAGTGATGAAAGGATTGGATACCTCCATCATTGGTAGGTGATCCTCATGGTGTAATGGTTAGCAAGCTAGTCTTTAGATCCATTACTACTGAATAGCGGTTCCATCCTTGTTGGATGATCTATACCTGTGACCTTGTGTCACATACTATCCATGGTGAATGGGTTGGGTACTCCTTAATAAACTTACCTGTATATTATTCATCGTACAACTATCACGTGTTTAATGTTCTGAGATGCAGGGTATGCTTTTTTTTTTTTTTTTTCAACCTGCATACCTGTTGCAGCAGCAGTACATTTGACATGTGCATTAGGGCAGCTCGATTTTTCACTTTTTAAAAATATCAAATTGTACACCTATGCGAAAGTTGTGGGTTAGTATACTGAATACTGACACCAAAAATTAGATCTTTTACTTGTGACACATCCTATCTGTGGTGAACAGGTTTTTGGCCTCTCCCTGTTTGAGGAAATAGCATCAAAGTTCATCTACTAAAATGCACTAAAAATCATCATTTTCACAAAATTAAGCCTTTAGAAAACAAGGATTTTTAGGGCGTTTTAGTAGACGATCTTTTATGCTATTTCCTAAAACAATGGTGCAAGGAAAAAATCTAATTTTTGGTATCAGTATTCAGTATAGTAACACACAACTTTCGCATAGATGGACAATTTGATATTTTTAAAAAGTGAAAAATCGACCTACCCTAATGTGTATATTCTGTAGATAAAGGGTTAATTACTTAACATATTATTTCAAGATGCCTGATGTTGTGAGGTTAAGTATTTTCATCCCTCCACACATTTCTTTTTACAACTTATATCTTTTCTCAGCTATGGTTAAATGGTATCACTACTGTTCTTCTACAAGGGTGACCTCGACATTAAATAACCCACAATGATTGATATGCCATTAAACAAAGAAACCAAACCTTGTATTTTTTGTCTGAATTTTTGAGATGACGCTTGATATGTGTTATTTTGATATTTTTTTTTTTACTGTTATCCTTATTTTTATTGTGAAATATACATTTCAGACAATTTTCCCTCCGATCTTCTTCAAGTGTGAGAGCATTTTGCCACAATAGATTACAAGGAACACCTGAAGAAGGCTGGAGGGTATATCTGTTGAAACGTTGTGTATGTATATCTATACATATATAAAGGGCAGTTGGTGTGTATGTACGTCCTGATGAAACTACAAAAATAAAACAATTAACGACAAAGTATATATATATATATATATATATATATATTAAATATCACTGGTTCTTGCTTTTTGTACAAAAATTATGAAGATTTGATTCATATTTGAAGATATTTAAAAATTAAAATATACATAGAAATAGCATTGAAATTCTAATTAAAAAATGTCCAGCATTTGTGAATCTCAAAAGTAAATAAATCAATACACTAGGTATTTTTGGGCCTCTCCCTACCCAGGTGACAGTGGGTAGCTGCTTCTAGTTTCACAATAAAGATAAGGCCAACAGTCCGAAAAATCAAAGTAATACTTGTATTTTTTGTATTGAAAATATGAAAATACTTAATTTCAAAACTTCAGATATTTTAATATGAAAAATTATTGGAATTTTTGTCGTTGGCAAAAAATTAGAAAACAGATTTAGAGTTTAGATTCTTAGAAACCTTGTTTTCTTATATATGCTTACAATAAAATGCCCCTTTTAAGTATATGAATATGATAATTCCCCAATGATACCTGCATCAAAAAAAAGTTCTATAAAAAAAAAAAAATTAAAAAAAATCTTTTTTTTTTTTTTTTTTTTTTTTTTTTAACTTTGACTTCAGGCCACCCTTACTATATATGTAAATTAATCTGAACTAAAATAGATATTAAAAAACATAATTAAAAGTGCATTAGTATATATATATATATTAGTCCAGTTTAAAAGTGCATATATATATATATATATATATATATATATATATATACACACAAACACATTAGTCCAGTTTTAAAGTGCATTATATATATATATATATATATATATATACATTAATTAAAAGTGCATTAGTATATATATATATATATATGTATGTATATATAATATAATAAATATATAAAGGTTTTACATATCTATTTATTAAGTGACAAAGGAACATTCACGACCATGAATGTCATGAATTGTCACCTAATAAATAGTTATGTAAAACCTTTATATATTTATTTTATTATATTATATAACAGCTCTATTTTATATTGAGCACTCTACCAATAATACTGCCTTTGGTACGCCATTCCAGCAAAAGCTGAAACAGTGACCATCTCACACTATATATATATATATATATACACACACACACACATTAGTCGAGGTTAAAAGTACATTAGTTTATATATATATATATATATATATATTATATATATAATAGTATATTGAATGTTACTAATAAATATATGTAAAACCTTATATATTTATTTATTGTATTATATAACAGCTCTATTTTATATTGATCACTCTACCAATAATACTGCCTTTGGTACGCCATTCCAGCAAAAGCTGAAACAGTGACCATCTCACACTATAGTATATATATATATATACACACACACACACACATTAGTCGAGGTTAAAAGTACATTAGTTATATATATATATACACACACACACACACACACACAAGGTGTGTCATAATAGTATCGAGATTGAAGCTGTAATTTACTAAGATAGAAAGGAACAAAGAATGAAGTGTTAATTTTTTCAGAATACAAGGTGTGTCAAAAAGAAAAAAAAAAAAAGAAAAAAGTGCAGTAAGGGTAACTCGAAACCAAATATTTCTAAACCTTATTTTTCCGATGCAGTTATCATATTTATATATTTTAATATATAGAACCATTCAATCATGCAGTTAATAGATTTTTTTTTTTAATGCCATTTCTCTATTTTTTCTATTTAAATGATACAGTGTTGATTTTTATTTTTGTTGGTTATTTTGCCATTCCTGTACCCTGCTTGTTACAAAAAAAAAAAAAAAATCTCTCACCATCTATGTGTTTGTTATTTATGTGTTTAATTACTTACATGTTTTACTATGCTTTTTTAATGTTATATTACACCTGCAACTAGATGTTGTTGTTAATTTACACAAGTCGTTCCAGTAAAATCTCCCCACCCTCACAAAAAGGTGAAACTAGCCGTTGAGATCTTGTTTTAAAACTGATTTTTAAATTAATCACGGAAATTCTTCAGGAACGTATAAAATCTATTTAGATAAAAATCACATGTTTCATGACAGATTTTTTAGCTTATAAAATCGCCAGGGTTATTGTGGCAAAAAAAGTCTTTCTTATAAAGTGTTTTAAGATTAATTTTTAAATTAATCATGGAAATTCTTTAGGAACATTTATAAATCTATTTAGATAAAAATCACATATTTCATGACAGATTTTTAAGCTTATAAAATTGCCAGGGTTTTGTGGCAAAAAAATGTTTCTTATAAAGTGTTTTAAAATTAATTTTAAAATTAATCATGTAACTTCTTTAGGAATGTCTATAAATCTATTTAGATAAAAATTACATGTTTCGTGACAGATTTTTAAGCTCATAAAATTGCCAGGGTTATTGTGGCAAAAAAAGTCTTTCTTATAAAGGGTTTTAAAATTAATTTTTAAATTAATCATGGAAATTCTTTAGGAACATCTATAAATCTATTTAGATAAAAATCACGTTTCATGACAGATTTTTAAGCTTATGAAATTGCCAGGGTTATTGTGGCAAAAAAAAGTGTTTCTTATAAAGTGTTTTAAAATTAATTTTAAAATTAATCATGTAACTTCTTTAGGAACGTCTATAAATCTATTTAGATAAAAATCACGTTTCATGACAGATTTTTAAGCTTATAAAATCGCCAGGGTTATTGTGGCAAAAAACACAGAAATTCCTTCCCCTAATCACGGAAATTTTTCAGGAACGTCTAAAATCTATTTAGATTCACACGTTTCATAGCGTTATTGTAAAATGTTTCATCACGGAAATTCTTTAGGAACGTATATAAATCTATTTAGATAAAAATCGCATGTTTCATGACAGATTTTAAGCTTATAAAATTTATTGTGGCAAAAAAAGTCTTTCTTATAAAGTGTTTAATTAATCACGGAAATTCTTTAGGAACGTCTATAAATCTATTTAGATAAAAATCACATGTTTCATGACAGATTTTTTAGCTCATAAAATTGCCAGGGTTATTGTGGCAAACAAAGTGTTTCTTATAAAGTGTTTTAAAATTATTTTTAAATTAATCACGGAAATTCTTTAGGAACGTCTATAAATCTATTTAGATAAAAATCATGTTTCATGACAGATTTTTTAGCTCATAAAATTGCCAGGGTTTTGAGGCAAACAAAGTGTTTCTTATAAAGTGTTTTTAAAATTAATTTTTAAATTAATCATGTAACTTCTTTAGGAACGTCTATAAATCTATTTAGATAAAAATCGCATGTTTCATGACAGATTTTTAAGCTTATAAAATCGCCAGGGTTATTGTGGCAAAAAAAGTGTTTCTTATAAAGTGTTTTAAAATTAATTTTTAAATTAATCACGGAAATTCTTCAGGAACATCTATAAATCTATTTAGATAAAAATCACATGTTTCATGACAGATTTTTTAGCTCATAAAATTGCCAGGGTTATTGTGGCAAACAAAGTGTTTCTCATAAAGTGTTTTAAAATTAATTTTTAAATTAATCATGTAACTTCTTTAGGAATGTCTATAAATCTATTTAGATAAAAATCACATGTTTCATGACAGATTTTTAAGCTTATAAAATTGCCAGGGTTATTGTGGCAAAAAAAAGTCTTTATTATAAAGTGTTTTAAAATTAATTTTTAAATTAATCACGGAACTTCTTTAGGAACATCTATAAATCTATTTAGATAAAAGTCACGTTTCATGACAAATTTTTAAGCTTATAAAATTGCCAGGGTTATTGTGGCAAAAAAAAGTCTTTCTTATAAAGTGTTTTAAAATTAATTTTTAAATTAATCACGGAAATTCTTTAGGAACGTCTATAAATCTATTTAGATAAAAATCACATGTTTCATGACAGATTTTTAAGCTTATAAAATCGCCAGGGTTATTGTGGCAAAAAAAGTGTTTCTTATAAAGTGTTTTAAAATTAATTTTTAAATTAATCATGGAAATTTTTCAGGAATGTCTATAAATCTATTTAGATAAAAATTGCATGTTTCATGACAGATTTTTAAGCTTATAAAATTGCCAGGGTTATTGTGGCAAAAAAACGTGTTTCTTATAACCTTCTATTGTGCAGGGTGGTCTGAAAGTCTTATTATCCCTTGTAATGACAAAAGCGTTAATACCAATAGACTTTGGAAAGCTTTATTCTACTTAGAATAATTGGTACACTGATTGAGAGTTTATATAGTCTAGTATTCAATAGAGAGTTCTCCAAAGGGGAGGTAATCATAAAATAGGGGAGGTAACTCTCAATTACTTATTACACCCCTGCATATTGTTTAAACTTTTATTATCTTATGTTTTAATCATATAATATTATTAATTATGATAATAATGATGATCATTATTATTATATTATTATTATAATTAATGATATTATTATTATAGAAACAAAAAAAACGGAAAGTTAAAACAATATGTAGGGGTGACAAGACTTTCGGACCATCCCTGTAGTTTAGTTATATTGGTTTCTGGCATAGATTAAAAAATGTATCCACATATATATATATATATATACACCCTTTTATCTATACATATATAATAAACACTTATGCAGCAATACTCTTAATAAATGTAGTTAATGTGTTTGAAGATTTTGTCCCTGCTGTTCAAAACCAGATTGTTCAAGGTCTTATTAAATTAATAAATAAATCTTATCCTTCATAATTGATACACTTTAGTTATATATATATATACATGCATACACACATATATATATACACACACACACACACACACAAGGTGTGTCATAAAAGTATCGAGATTGAAGCTGTATTTACTAAGATAGAAAGGAACAATGAATAGAATGTTAATTTTTTCAGAATACAAGGTGTGTCAAAAAGTACAAAAATCTTGATACCTTTTTGACACACCTTGTGTATGGGTGTATATATATATATATATAATGCATATGAAACATTAAAAGAAGATTAATAAAGAAAAACATGGCTTACATTTTGAATAAACAAACAAATCTTTTTCAAAAGAAATGATCATTGCCCTATCTTAAAAGTGGCACAACTAAAATAAAATGCACACTATTTAAGGTTAACCTGTATATTCTGAGTGACTATTCTTGTCTAGATAATTCATAATAGTACAGTTCCTTGATTAAGTTGTGCATGTGTATCATTTCCATTAGTTTTAAGTTTTTTTTTCTTCTTTCCATTCCTAGACAAAATATCAAGACTTCTATTAAGAAATTCACTTAACAGCTACAGAAACTATGTATATATTGGTCGTAATTGATAGGCTCGCTGATTATTGTTAATGAGTTTGATTCTCACTGGGTGTCCCAGTCTTCTCCTTGTGCTAAAATAAGCTAAGTTTTATAAATGACTATACAAACCATATTTATAGCAGCTAACACAAATTATCATAACACACACATGTCACATTTAATATATATATATATATATATATATATATATATATATATATAAGTAAAGAAATAACAAAAGACTTAGAGGATTAGCATTATAGTCTATTTCAGGGAGCTTAGACCAAGTGTCTAACTCTCCCGACTCATCAGATGCGAATCTGATGAGTCGGAAGGGTTAGACACTTTGTCTAAGCTCCCTGAAATAGACTATAAGGCTAAATCTCTAAGTTTTTTGTTATTTCTTTACTTATATATTTGCTCTGTGACTCTAACTTTAAGAGTACACGTTGAGCTCTCAAACTGCGACAGGTTTTTTTTAAATAAAACTCTTGTGTCGTAAGGAAGATTTCTTCTCTGGTCTTTTGGATTATATATACTAGCAAATATATGCACCCTCCGGGTGCAAGTATTTAAGTTTAAATGTAATAAAATATTAGATTAAATCAGAAAGGCTAATGAAACTAATTAGGAATTCAGATAAAAAGATTTGAAACGGAGGGGGTATAATCGGAAAATAGAACAACTGAAACTTACTCTTTCATCATTTCCGTTTTTCAATGCTAAATTTTCCTAATTTAACTATTTAGTTAAAATAGGAAGTAAAGAATAAAATTAGTTATTTCTTCTTGTTAATGAATTTCTTTTAGGATTTATTGAAGAGATTTTTACTCATATTCATTAAGATAAAACCAAACAATTAGAAATCAATAATACCAAGCACATTTTTATTAAAATCAGTTTTTTTTTAATATCAATATGCAAATTAGCTTTACGTTTACACTGAAAACTTGTATTTTGTTGTATATATAAATACAATTGCATGTTATTAGTATTTAGGTAAGGCCAACAGTATTAATAATGTCAAACAGTTTTATTATTAATTGAGGTTTAAATAGAAATAGAATCATGGAGAAAGTGTCGTTAATAACTAAGAAAATTGTGACTTGAGTAGTAATATAGTTTCGGTTACAGACAGAAAAACACACAATCTCCATTATAATAAGATATATATGTGTGTGTGTGTATGCAATTTGCATATGCTTCTAAATTATTACAAAGGTAAGACATCCATTTAATTCTATTAATTTTGATTTTTAAGTTTTAAATTTCTTATCTTCTCCAATAACTTCATGCATAAATTATATTAATTTAATGCTTCAAAAGAGTCCAGTAAAATGAAAAAGATTTTCCATTAACGATTTCTCTTAAAAATGTATTTTTTTCCCTTGAGAGAGGTTCTTTGGAAAGATTTTTTCATTAATTCTTAAATATATGTATATTAATAAGTCATCCACAGACACGTATTTCGGCGTCTCACACCTCTTCAGTGTGGCTAGACACAACTATCCTTGGCTAGGGTCGAACTCTTACTGACTGTTTGCCAGCCTGCATTCTTATCCCCTCGGCCACTGACAGCTGCTGTAGCGGGGCTGGTGTTTAAACTATTAAAGAAATAGGTTTGTTTATATATTTTACGATTACAGAGAGATCTAGTTTTTGAGCAAACGATCATTGCTTATATACTTAGAGTGAAAGTTAATTTAAATCACCCCTTAGAGAGCTCATACCAAATTTATGGGAGCATATATATAGACAATTAATGTTTCATGTTATTTAGCAGTTCATAATTGTGCTTGATATCTATGATAGAGCTACATGAATAGTAAAATTACTTTGCTAGTGGTTCTAAGGCAGATGCTCTACTGAAAGGTGTGGGGATTTTTGTCCCTGGAAAAGCACTGTTTAAACCCTACGTTTTGTAGGAGGATAAACTGTACTTTGGCCGCAGTGAGGGTTTTATTTAAACCTCCACAGGCCGCCCCCAGCGTCCGGTGAAAGAGGATCACCGTTTCTTTAATGAATTTTCGCAAAGGAAATATATAAATTTTTCTTTATTTTTAAGAGATAAAGAAGAAGAAAAAATGATGGTACTACACAAGTTCCAATGATAGGTCTCTTGTTATTAATTTTGATTTTTAATCCTGAAAATGACTAACTTTACTCTGAACCATCTTTTGGGGTTGGTATATATTTAGTACTAAACCAGTGACTAAAATTTGGGTACTCTTTTATTAGAGTCATCCTAGATTCCTGCCTTTTAATAAACAATGACGCTATGTCACTTTCTGTTTGTTACTCGGTACTGAATTGAATAAAAATCTTTTTGAAAAAGTAAGAAGAAGAATTGCATTGGTCAATAATCTGATGGAGCGAACCTAATAAAACAATGATAATGAATATAGGTAATCCTTAACTTGTTCCTCGTAAATTCCTACCATAAAATAAACCTTCATTTTATGTCTGTGTTTTTGCAATAAATTTTTTTTTTTTTGCACCCGTTATTTTACAATACTGAATATATTTTCTTTATTTAAAAACATTTATTGCAAACATATATATTTTCTTTATTTAAAACATTCATTTCAAAAACACGGACATAAAATGAGGGTTCAGTTTATTTTATAGTAGGAATTTACGAGGAACAAGTTGAAGATTACCTGAATATAAATGCTTTGATTGATATTATTTTCCCTGATAAACTTTATAAACTTTAAGTCATTTGCATCTTAACAAATAAATACAATAGAAAAAAGATTTAATGTCCAAATAGTCAAAAAAAAACAATCGATGAAGACAATGCTTTTAGAATTTCATTCATCTCCTGAAATACGAAAGAAACAAAGAAAAAACGTTCTACCAGTTAAATTAAAAATTCTGAATTTAAATAATTCTACCAAGAAATTTCTTACCGTTCAATGAAATCAAATAATGTATATAAATGGCTTTTCATCAAAGGTAGACAAGTTTATAGCAATTTGCAAATCCGTCAATTTCCTTCAAGAACTTATTAGGAATATAGTGGCAATTGTTTTTGTGAAAAATGTGTCATTAAAGGCGTCGTTAATGGTGCCAAGTATTATGAGGTCATTTTAAGTTGATTTTAGAGATTCATCCATATTCAAAATTTAATGGCTTTTTTAAAAAAAATTCTGATGTCATTTCAGTGATTTAAATTTTTTTTTCAATTTATATATTTACCCTGTGGTCTTTCTCGCTTTTTATTTACAAAATAATATAGACATTTTTTTTGTTCTACAATCCCCCCTCCCCCATAAAATACAAATAAGAACTCTGACAACATAAATAAATTTAAACTTGGTCATTTTTTAAATTTTTAATTTTTAATTTTAAAAAAATTTTTTATTGAATTTTTACAATATATTTTTATGTATACAAAGAGCAGGAAGGAATTTGTTAACAAGGAGGCTTTGAGTACAGCTAGGTGTAAATTGTTGGTTGAGGGTGCCAAGATAGTGAATATTGAGGGCTTATATGCTGCAGCACAATCAGGATTATCCAAAAGGTGTCACCCAATGGCGGAAGGTGAATATGGATTGCTTGGTGGAGAAGAGCGGTCAAAGTTATTGTTGCAGATAACAGATGAAATATGTTGGTTTATTCTAACCTCAAATCTTTGGATAGTGCGCCCAATGTAGCAAACACTACATTTGCGTTTAAATTGATAAATTAGACACCCATCTAATGGGTTAAATAGAAAAACATGAGTTGATAAATGAAATTGTATTATTCATTAAGAATTGGTTTATTTCAAAACTTTATCGGCATTAAATGACCCACCGAGGTTGATATGCCGTAAAACAAAACCAACCAATGATAAATTAGACAAAAAAATTACAAAAACAATTACAAAAAACCCAAACAAACTCAAATTTCTAAACAATTAAAAAAAAAAGATATCTAAATGTTTATAGGTTATTAATAACAGAAAACTCGAAATTCAAAAAATTGTAAAAATTCAAATGAAAACAAAAATGCATGAGTTTAAATTTATTTATATTGTCCGAGTTTGTATTTGTATTTTATTCAAGGGTAGGCATTGTAAAACAAAAAAAATCTAAATTATTTTGTTGATAAAAAGTGAAAAAGAGCACATAGTAAATATCTTATGTGGTGCGTTTTTGCGCCGGTAACCAGCAAAGAAAAAATGGAAGTAGCATAAGACAACTCTAGTAAAATAATCCTAAAATTTGCTACTGATAGCAGTATTGTAGCTGATAAGTTTTTAAAATGTCTGAATTATTTTTTTTTTTTAACTGGTTGAGAGCATATATATATATATATATGCACATATCTGTAAAATATGGCTATTCTACTTTGCACCCTTTCTTCAGCTTTTTTTTCTTTTCTTCCCAGGTTGCATTTCTCTCTTCAGCTGTCCCCTCCTTATATTTTTTCTTTTTTTTATTAAACTCTTTTGTTTTGTGTTTGTTTTTAATTTGTTTTTTGGGTGGGTGGGAGGGGATTTTATAAATTGTTATTTGAAACAAAACAGAAAAATTAAAAAAAAAAAATTTGTTTATTTTTTTTCTCCATTTTTTTTTTTTCCTTCATTTCGTTTTTTTTTTTTTTTTTTTTAAATATAAGAATATTTTACAAAATAAAAAATTCTAAAAAAAAAAAAAAGTTTGATTTTGTTCATAATTTTTGATAATTTTTGTTTTCATATATTTTAAAAAAAAAATCACTTTCTTCATTGTAAGGTTGAATATTTATTTGTTTTGTTGAAAATTATTTTCTTATTTTGACAGGTTTTGTGTTTCTGGTAAGTCTTTATTGAAAATTTTATGGTTCATTTTTTTTTAATTGATTCATTTTGAAATTTATTATTCTATAATCTATGAAGATATAAAATGGAAGTATACATCAATAAACGAAACAATAAAAATATCAGTGACAAAAAAGTATACTTAGGGTCCACAGTGAGAAAAAAGTATACTTAGGGTCCACACAAGAAGCTTTTAAAATCAGATATTATAACCACAAAAGTAGTTTCGTAAACAAAAAGTATAGACATAATACAAGCCTTCCAATTATGTGTGGAAAATAAAATAAAAACTAGGAATAGATTCATCTTAAAATGGGAAATAATAAAGAAATGCAATAAATACAAAGGAGATAAATTTTGCCGGAGGAAAACTTGCAATAATTGATTATAAAAAAAACAAGTGAGCTACTAAACCAAAGATCAGAAATCCTAAACACATGTAAACATAAAAAAATCATTGCTCTTTAGCCAATAAGATCCCTTATGGCAAGCCCCTACCCCTTTTTATCATATGGGTGCTAGAAGGTGGTGACTAAGGGTCTACATGTCCTGGGAATGACGTTAAACTCTATCTGATGGTGAGGTTCCTGTTTTGGAGGTTTGGGGAATGTGGAGCACCCCTTCATCACCATTGCTCCCTGGTCCACTCTGACCTGGAGTGGTAGTACCTGTTAGGTCCCATCTATGGGTTAAATAGAAAAAAATGTATTTATAAAAAAAATTGTATTGTCCATTAAGAAATAATTTATTTCAAAACTTTATCGGCATTAAATGACCCACTGAGGTTGATATGCCATAAAACAAACCAAACCAAACCCTAAACCATTGATTACAGCAAATAAACCCCTATAAATTTTTGAATACCTAATTGCCAATAGAAGTATTCGGCATAAAATAACCCAAGGGGTTGACATGCCATAAAACCCAACCAACCAATAAAGATAAAATAAAAATAAAAACCAAAAAATAATTGTAACAAAAATTCTTACGAAATGCTAATTTTTACCCAATCAGATACCTGATACAACAATAAAAAAACGTTTGTGACAACCACCTTCAGTCAGAATTATCCTGAAGAACCATTCGGGTGAAACCTAGATAGATAGTGTCTGACTCATGCAGGTCCTTATAATCATGCTCTACTTAATGTATTGAGCACTTTTTACATAGATAACTTTGAAAACTCCCCCAGGGTTTTTCTTTTCTTTTGGCCACTACATCCGATACTGATGATTATTTTCAGAAAGTATTGATGTGTCAGTCTTTTCTTTTTAAAATTTTTTTTTCCCCAGATGTCAGTTTGAAAATTTTTTTTATTTTGAAAAACTGAATTACCTGGGTTTTTTTCCACACCAGTAGAGTTTAGAGGATAACTGGTATATAATTAAAAAATATGGGAGATTTATGTGCTAATCTCTC
>CM042160.1:3177569-3182569 GCA_023376005.1 Doryteuthis pealeii
CCCTATTGAGGGGGAGGCTATTCGGAAGTATCAAGTTCTAGCATATATTCGGTATGGCTTTTCCCCTTGAAGTTTTTAAGATATGACACGCGTCAAACTTTGCCTGCAGAAAATTGTATTAACTTCATCTGTATTAAGTTTCTGCGTTAGGCCACACAATTCTATCAGGCATATGATTAAAAGTTAGGTGTTTTGCCATAAGCATCAATTTGTTGGTTGTTGTATTTTACGACATGTCAACCCTTGTTGGGTTATTTTATGGGAAGACGTTTTATTCATTCTTGATAGGAACTGAATTTTTCAAACTTAGTTTATTTTAAACACATTCAAAATTTTTTCCATTTTACCCATGATGGACGTTAACAGGTACTACCACTGCGGGCCAGGGTGACCTAGGGTAATGCCAATAAGGAGCGTATTTGGTTTTTGATTATTAATCTTTTTAAAACCAAGTGGAACCCTAACGGGTACTACACTCCGACTCAAGGTTTACACCACACTCCAGAATTGGAACTCCATTAGATGCAGTCTTAACGCATCCTAGGACATCCAAAACCCTCAGCCTTCTAGCCACCATAAGATTTAGGGATTTTACACAAGAGGCAATAGGGTCTGAAAATCATAGGGCTTGAACGTGACCAGCCGATGTCAAAGGCGGTCTCTCGGACCGCCCGTCTAGCCTAAGTAAAGTTAAATCAGAATGTTGCATGTCATGGGAACACTCGACCGTCTCCAAGATTCAGGTCACTTTTTTCTCAACTTATGGCCAACAAGTTAAACTCCATGGGGATTTAATCTCTGCCCAGAGGTGCAGTCGCCGTATCTTACTACCCCAGTTCGATAGGGTAAGTACCGATTTCTAGCACAGTCGCAAAAATCTATAGTTGCTAGGGATTGACATACCAGCGGATTGATCGGTTGGATCTACCCGGCCTGCTCGTATAGCCCAAGTAATGTTCAGATGTTAGAGCGTTTCCAGGTCACGGGGATCACCTAGTATCCGCGACCACTTAGCCACTACACCTTATTGTCATGCATTATGGTCGCCACCTATGGCCAACTGTGATTCCAATCCCTCTTCAGAGGTGCACTGGATTGCGTTTGGTTTTACGGCATATCAACCTCAGTGGGTCATTTAAACCATAAAGTTTTGAAATAATCAATTCTTAATGGATAATACAATTGTTTATAAACTCAGTTTTTCTATTCAACCCATAGATGGGACTTTAACAGTTACTACCACTCCGGGTCAGAGTGGACCAGGGAGCAATGGGATGAAGGGTGCTTTTTTTACTCACATTCCCCAAACCTCCAAAACTGGAACCTTCACCATCAGATAGAGTTAACGTCATTTCCAGACATTGTTAGACAATCCTCAGTCACCGCCTTCTAGCACCCATATGATAAAAGGGTTAGGGCTTGCCATAAGGGCAATAGGGTTGAGAAAATCATATTAGGGTGCTAGGGCTCTGACATGACCAGCCGATTGATCGGAGGGCGGGCCTCTCCGACCGCCCGTCTAGCCCAAGATAGCAGCCAAAGTGGAATATTGCAATTCCATGAACTGCTCATCCACCTGCGCGTTCTATCCTTAAGCATCACGGTCGCCACCCACGGCTCAAGAGGTGGTCCATTGAGGGAGTCTTACCCCTCTGCATGAGGTGCAGTCGCGTGCCATTCTAACGTCACAGGCGCGACAGGCGGAGGATGCATTTAGACAAAATCATGCTAAAATTTATAGAGAACGTGTTGATTCAACATATGCTCGGAGCGAGATTGTCCAACACTTGAAATTTTTCACGATCAATAGTGACTATCATTTGAACTTGAGTTAAGACTATATTGAGTGCTTGGATGCATAAACTTTTTTCCTTTACTTAAGCTCTAAGATGACGACATCAAGGCTGGCTCCTCCCCCTTAGAAAATAACTTCAGAAAAACTGTTGATCAGAGAACTTTCGGAAAACAAAGTTAGGCATCGTTCATAGCCAGCAGCATACGAAATTACTGTCCAATTTTTGGATGAGCCAATAAAGGAAACGAAATTAATTGAAAAATAAGATTCAATTAAACGCGAATCTTTTGTGGATTCCTCAGCAAGGAGCTCAGAGATTTCGAATTTTTTTTATTAACGCTGAAGTCAATTTAATGACATGTCAACCCTTATGGCTTATTTAATGCCAAGTCTTGTCACACAATATTTGATTTGTAAGCGAATAGTTTGTAGATAAATATTGGTTTTTTAAACGAATTTTTTTAAAGCGCGAGACACGGGTTTAGTTTGTTTTACGGCACATCAACCTCAGTGGGTCATTTAATGCCCGGCAAAGTTTTGAAATAAATAAATTCTTAAATAAATACTCAATTCTTACAAACTCATGTTTTTTTCTATTTAACCCATAGATGGACCCTAACAGTTACTACCAACTCCAGGTCAGAGTGGTCCAGGGAGCAATGGTAATGTAGGGTACTTTACATTTCCCAAACCTGCGAACTCAGAGTTTAACGCCATTCCCAGGACATGGAAAAGACTCAGACAGCCTAATATGAAAAAATACATTACCCCCCCCACCGATTGAAAGAAAGTTACTAAAAAAAAAAAAAAAAAAAAAAAAAATTAAAAAAAAAAAATCAGTGAATAATCCGGTTTTAATGAAATTTTAAGTGTTGATTTATCAATGAATGAATTTTATAATGCTTAAGTCATTTCATTTCAAAAACTCACTGATTTTTTTTTCAGGTCACTTAAAATTAATAAAAGTAATTAAAGATCTAGATACCTGTGCTACTTATACGATGAATTGGCGAGGGCCAGTATCGCAACAAGAACAGTGAGGCTTCCAGCCGAACCACTATTACCATAGACTGCAGTAAATAAATGAGAACAAATTTGAATATTAAAAATTCAGAATACATGTCTGATTTTAACATGATTATTAAACTTATAAAAATATTTCATGTGGTTAAAAAAAAAAAAAAAAAAAAAAAAGAAAAAAAAAAAAAAAGCAACGTGACTACCCCCACCATTTAAGTGAAAGTAGTGTTCGGGCTTAAAATAAAACAAACTAAAAGAATACATTGCTGAATAACATGCTAAAAATCTCATTGAAATTGGATAATTTCTTGATTTTTGGTAATTTATCTATCTTAAATCTAAAACAGTACAAGTTTTTCATTACTAAATCAGAATCAATCAAATTATTTGGTAAGTAGATAATTTATCTTTGATTCCCTTTTCCGAAAAATTAAAATAATTTTTAGCTGCGAAATATTCAAAAATCAGCTTATTTATCTATCTTTAGTGTTAGTTTGATGAGAAAATAAATAATTTGGGCTCTGTTTTTTCTAACCCACAAAAAAACAGAACCCAGGAATTTTGTAATAAAACTTAATTTTGACTAGGAGTGGAGTTAGGGTTAGGGTTAGGGTTGGGTTTTCGGAAAACGCCCTAATCCCAATCATCTAGCGAGAGCTTAATGGGTGACCCAACGGGTCATTTCTTGTCTAGTATATATATATATGTTTTTATTCTAAATCCCCAGTACAAAGCTGCCTAAACGGTAATCGCGAAGTGGTATTTGGACTCGGTTGTTAAAAAAAAAAAAAAAAAGGTATGAGTTGGCTTTATTGCTCGTGTAGTATTCGAAAGTAACTCGAAACTTACAATTCCCTAGTTATTTACGTCACATTCTCCATGATTTTATTTTAGCCTCAATTATTAATAAATTTGTTTTACATTAATACTGTTGGCCTTGCCATACACCCTAATGACATGCAAGTGATATATATAATATTATATATATAATATATATATATATATATATATAACACGACAAATTAGCGGTTTACAGTGTCAACAGAAATGCTAATTTGCATATTGATATTAAATTTTGATACTAGTAGGTTTTATTTTAATAATATGAACTAAAGTCTCATAAATCTTAGAAGAAATTCATTAAGAAATAGCTAATGTTATTGTTTTAGTTTTTTTTATTTAACTATTATTTAAATAAGAAAATTTAGTAGTAAAAAACGGGATTGATGGAAAAATGACGGAAGAGTTAATTCGGAAAGTTCTATTTTCGATTATAAACCCCTGTTATTAATCATTTTATCTGCATTCTTAGTTTCATTAGTCTTTCTAATCTATTTATTTACATTAGAAATTGAATACTTGCGCCTCGCGGGGGGGATATTTTTTGCTAGTTAATGGAATGGATAATATTAGTTTATCACATAAGAAAGTGGATTATTATACCATGTGTATCAAGAAGAAAATAAAGATTACCTTTCAATTTATTCCGGCTTCTGTTTTTCATTACAATTGGTTGGATCTTTACAGCATGTCAATCCTTGTCTGGGTTATATGCCGAAAAGGTTTGTTGTTTTCTCTTGGCAAGTATAAGAGTTTTAACGCTTTAAAAAATTGTATGTTTAATCCATAGATTGGACCCTGTCAGGTATTACCACGCCGGGTTAGAATGCACATGGTAGTAATGGCAATTGAGGGGGTACTCTACACTGCCAGAGTTCAAGAATTGGCTACCTTACCACTAGATGTAGTTTAAAGTTATTTACATGACACTAAACCCCTCGGCCCCTGCCTTCTAGCACATTCATAATGAAAGGGTTGAAGGCTTGCCATAATCTTGGAACAATCATACAGGTGCTAGGATTGACGTAAAGTGCCAATTATCAGAGGGAGCCTGTCCGACCGCCCGTCTAGCGGAAGTAAGGGTCGAATTAAAGTGTTGCAGGCCATGGACTGCTCAGCCACCGGAATTCCGTCCTTAAGCATCACGGTTGTCATCCACGACCAACAGATGGTTCCATTGAATGGGATTTTACCCTTCTGTAAATAAGGAGTCATTTGTTTGTTTTACGGCATTCGACTTCAGCTGGGTTATTACTGCCGACAAAGTTTTGAAATAATATTCATTCTGAATGGATACTCAATTTTTGTATAAACTCAGGTTTTTCTATTTAACCCATAGATGAGA
>CM042160.1:3185069-3302569 GCA_023376005.1 Doryteuthis pealeii
ATGATTGCCCCAAAACCTATTGCTTATAGCAAGCCCCAACACTTTTTATCATATGGGTGCTAGATGGCGGTGGCTGCGGGTCTACATGTCCTGGGAATGACGTTAAACTCTATCTGATGGTGAGGTTCTAGTTTTGGAGGTTTGGGTAATGGGAGCACCCCTTCATCACCATTGCTCCCTGGTCCACTCTGACCCGGAGTGGTAGTACCTGTTAGGGTCCCATCTATGGGTTAAATAGAAAAATGTGTTTATAAAAAAATTGTATTATCCATTAAGAATTGATTTATTTCAAAACTTTATCAGCATTAAATGACCCACTGAGGTTGATATGCCGTAAAACAAATCAAACCAAACCAATCTACCATATTTGTAATATATTTACTAGAAGGTGGTGGGTGAGGGTCTTAGTGTCCTGGGTACGATGTTGAACTGCATATAATGGTTCCAAATTTAGAGCTTTTGCGAGTGTGGAGTACCCCTTCGGCATCACTCCCAGGTCGACTCTGACCCGGTGTGGGTTGCATCTATGGAATAAATAGAAAATGTGTTTTATAATAATAATATGATTTTAGAATAAAACAAAACTTCTTCGGCATAAAATAACCCAGCAATGGTTGACCTGCCGTAAAATCCAACCAACCAAACAACCAACCAACCAACCAACCAACCAGCCAACGATATATTAACACAATTTTCAATGAATATTTCAAAGTATTGTGTATTAAAAAGTGAAAAAATCTTTACAGTGAGATATTCATCATCATCATCATCATCATCATCATCATCGAGGTGTGCCAACAGCACGGATCCATTTGGCCCTTTTCTCTTTACCCGTCCCTATCGGCCATCGCTTTTGCAAGTTATTTTAGACGGCACCCAATGTTGATGAATGTATTTTTAAAAATTATTTGGTTTGTTTAATGGTATACCAACCCTGTGGGTTATTTAATGCCAACTCTATAATATTTATAAAATGTACAGCATAATATAAAGTCGTCGAGGTGGCCTGAAGTCGGTACCAGCCAGACATCGAGGGAGTCTATCCCCTTTTTACTAGCGCTAGACAAAGGAGATTGCTCTTTGCATCTGAAGTGGAGCGCCACACCTACCATCAGCTCCTTACTTTACCGCACATATCCCTGTGCTACTCATACGCTGAGTTGGCGAAGGCCGGTATCGAAACCGGAACCTTATGGTTTCTAGGCTGACGCTCTACCGGCTGAGCTAAACCGGCACTTTAAACATAATCTATACATATTTAAAGGGCAGTTGTGTGTATACGTATGTCCGGAGGAAACTTCGAAAATAAAACAATTAACGACAAAGTAAATATATATACACATTAAATATCAACAGGGCTTGGTTTTTAGCAAAAATAATAGAGATTTGATTTATATTCGTGAAGATAATTAAAAAATAAAATTTAAATGGTAACAACATGGAGTTTTTTCATTTGATATTTTAAATAGTAGACATTAACATTTCTTTTCAGAGTAGCTGGATCAATGCAAGGTCTATTTTTTTTACTCAGGGATTTAAATGGGCATCATACGAGGATTCAACTCACGATTCAGTAATAATGGATCTGCGGGACTAACTTTAAAATCTCCCTCTACCTAGGCAACGCCGGGTAGCCGCTGATAGTATAATATAATAACGAATAATGTAACAACAAATAATATAACATTATATCTAGCATAACACAATATATATTTTATCTTTTTTTGCATATTTTTATCTTTTTTTTAATACCCCTGGACCGGTGGCAGAAGCTGCTTTTGGTAGCTCTTGGAGTGGCAGTCCTGCCTTAGCTACAGAAACTGTGTTATCACTCCTTGTTGGCAGCTGATGAGGGCAGGCTATCGCACGTGCTATCACACGTTGTATGACGAAAAAAAAAAAAGAATATATACATTATATACAAATGTATGTTTTGTAAGGGATAATTGTGTGAATATATTTTTCTTCGAAAAACATTGTCAGGGTGCGAGCTTACAGTAATGTATTTTATCTTTCAGTTGCGTTCCCGCAAATTGTATTGTGGGCGTATTTCATATCAGATACCTAATTTTCGATATATTTTTTATTTCTCGCAAGAAGGACAAAATGATATTTATGTTAACATTTTCAAACAAATCTGTTGTATCGTTGAGGTGGTAAAAGATTCACAGAGATATTGTGTACTTGATATATATATTATTCGGCACTTGTATCTGGTGCTAACAGATACTTATAACATAGAACACGAAGTCGTACAATTCACAAAACAAGCGTACAAGAATGAGGAGGGTCAAATGTCTGTAGTCAACCGCTGTAGTGATTTCGTCCGAATATATTTTCCCCGACTTTATCACTGCTACGTTGACTCTTATAAGGCTTATGAGCCAGGTCCATCTTGTAGGGGTGTTAACTCCTCTACAACAAAAATGATTCACGTAATCTTCTGGTTTGACTTGTTTTTTTTTACGGTATATCAACCTCGGTGGGTCATTTTAATGCGACAAAGGTTTTAAAATAAATTCATTCTTAAAACATAGTCTTAAACCAGTAAAAATACAGTGCATATTATGTTAAAATTTATGAGCAGTCATAAATTGTAAACGATCTGTAGTTAAGCGAGATGGTGAATATCCTGAGTTTTGCGAGGACTACTATTAGAAAAGAGAGGAAGAAGAAATAAGAGATAGTAATGGCTTTAAAAAAAGTGATGACATAAAACAGGTTGTCGTGAGTTTGACCGGTGCATGACCCCGAATGGAGAATTGGAAGTCACGTGGTGACGTGGAACGACGAAGAAAAATACCGCTTTCTTTTTGCCTTTCCGAGGCCTAGGGAACGGACGGGCATCTGATCCCTAGTGTGGGATACAGTAATTTAACAGTGTTCTCCTCTTTCTCTCTGTCTTTCCTCCTCTCCGACACAGCCCACGAGACTAGCCCTGGAAATAAAAGCTAAGCAGCTTGTGACGATATATTTCTCGCGTTGTACTTTTTTTATCAACAAGATGACCGCCACGTGCCGAACACCTTTTTAGTGTCGTGAATTTGGAGGCACGTTGACAAGACCCGATATACGACGTATAAAGCTATTAGAACGTTACGTATATCCGTTTTGGTACGGTGAATATACCGCTACGTTACAGTAGCTAGGAATTTGAATTAGGCCATTAAAAATAACGGGGCCCCATGGAAAATTACCGGGACGTTTAATAACCCTTTGACCCCTTAAAATGCACCATTACAGAGGCGTGAGAATAAGATAGTTTAGTTTAGCCCGGCTTTCAAGGAGCGTAGACGTATTGTCAGCTCCGGGGTCGATCTCTATCCGCGGTGGAATCATGGGCTAAGAAATAAAACTTGATCAAGAAACAAACGGCTTTCAAGGAGCGTAGACGTATTGTCAGCTCCGCGGGTCGATCTCTATCGCGGCGGAATCATGGGCTAAGAAATAAAACTTGATCAAGAAAACAACGGCTTTCAAGGAGCGTAGACGTATTGTCAGCTCCGGGGGTCGATCTCTATCCGCGGCGGAATCATGGGCTAAGAAATAAACTTGATCAAGAAACAAACGGCTTTCAAGGAGCGTAGACGTATTGTCAGCTCCGGGTCGATCTCTATCCGCGTGGAATCATGGGCTAATAAAATAAAAACTTGATCAAGAAACAAACAAGTTGTTGTGTTTGTTAATTATATTTATTAAACAAGCAATATCTATCCAGCACAACGAGAGAAAGCAAGAAAGAAAATAGCACACGCTGATGGTTTCGAGATTAATTCTAAAAAGAGAGAACCATTAGAAGATACAGTTATTGCTTCACTGCACTGCTTCTTCTGATTCTTTGTCCTCTGACTCGTCTGACGCCATTTTCTTTGGGCTGACTTCTATCTGCTGTGGGTTGATTTTCTTTCTTGCTTTCTTCGTTGTGCTGGGATAGATATTGCTTGTTTAATAATATAATTAACAAACACAACAACTTGTTTGTTCTTGATCAAGTTTTATTTATTAGCCCATGATTCCACCGCGGATAGAGATCGACCCCGGAAGCTGACAATACGTCTACGCTCCTTGAAAGCCTTTGTTTCTTGATCAAGTTTTATTTCTTAGCCCATGATTCCGCCGCGGATAGAGATCGACCCCGGAGCTGACAATACGTCTACGCTCCTTGAAAGCCGTTTGTTTCTTGATCAAGTTTTATTTCTTAGCCCATGATTCCGCCGCGGATAGAGATCGACCCCGGAGCTGACAATACGTCTACGCTCCTTGAAAGCCGTTTGTTTCTTGATCAAGTTTTATTTCTTAGCCCATGATTCCACCGCGGATAGAGATCGACCCGGAGCTGACAATACGTCTACGCTCCTTGGAAAGCCGGGCTAAACTAAACTATCTTATTCTCACGCCTCTGTAATGGTGCATTTTAAGGGGTCAAAGGGTTATTAAACGTCCGGTAATTTTCCATGGGGGCCCCGTTATTTTTAATGGCCTAATTCAAATTCCTAGCTACTGTAACGTAGCGGTATATTCACCGTACCAACGGATATACGTAACGTTCTAATAGCTTTATACGTCGTATATCGGTCTTGTCAACGTGCCTCCAAATTCACGACACTAAAAAGGTGTTCGGCACGTGGCGGTCATCTTGTTGATAAAAAAAAGTACAACGCGAGAAATATATCGTCACAAGCTGCTTAGCTTTTATTTCCAGGGGCTAGTCTCGTGGGCTGTGTCGGAGAGGAGGAAAGACAGAGAGAAGAGAGAGAGAACACTGTTTAAATTACTGTATCCCACACTAGGATCAGATGCCCGTCCGTTCCCCTAGGTCGGAAAGCAAAAAGAAAGCGGTATTTTTCTTCGTCGTTCCACGTCACCACGTGACTTCCAATTCTCCATTCGGGGGGTCATGCACCGGTCAAACTCACGACAACCTGTTTTATGTTCATCACTTTTTTTAAAGCCATTACTATCTCTTATTTCTTCTTCCTCTCTTTTCTAATAGTAGTCCTCGCAAAACTCAGGATATTCACCATCTCGCTTAACTACAGATACGTTTACAATTTATGACTGCTCATAAATTTTAACAATAATATGCACTGTATTTTACTGGTTTAAGACTATGTTTAAGAATGAATTTATTTTAAAACTTTGTCGGCATTAAATGACCCACCGAGGTTGATATACCGTAAAAAAAACAAGTCAAACCAGAAGATTACGTGAATCATTTTGTTGTAGAGGAGTTAACACCCCTACAAGATGGACTGGCTCATAAGCCTTATAAGAGTCAACGTAGCAGTGATAAAGTCGGGGAAAATATATTCGGACGAAATCACTACAGCGGTTGACTACAGACATTTGACCCTCCTCATTCTTGTACGCTTGTTTTGTGAATTGTACGACTTCGTGTTCTATGTTATAAGTATCTGTAGCCACCAGATACAAGTGCCGAATAATATATATATCAAGTACACAATATCTCAGTGAATCTTTTACCACCTCAACGATACAACAGATTTGTTTGAAAATGTTAACATAAATATTCATTTTGTCCTTCTTGCGAGAAATAAAAATAATTCGAAAATTAGGGTATCTGATATGAAATACGCCCACAATACAATTTGCGGGAACGCAACTGAAAGATAAATACATTACTGTAAGCTCGCACCCTGACAATGTTTTTCGAAGAAAAATATATTCACACAATTATCCCTTACAAAACATACATGTATATAATGTATATATTTTCTTCTTTTTTTTTCGTCATACAACGTGTGATAGCACGTGCGATAGCCTGCCCTCATCAGCTGCCAACAAGGAGTGATAACACAGTTTCTGTAGCTAAGGCAGGACTGCCACTCCCAGAGCTACCAAGCAGCTTCTGCCACCGGTCAGGGTATTAAAAAAAAGATAAAATAATGCAAAAAAAAGATAAAATATATATTGTGTTATGCTAGATATTATGTTATATTATTTGTTGTTACATTATTCGTTATTATATTATACTATCAGCGGCTACCCGGCGTTGCCTAGGTAGAGGGAGATTTTTAAAGTTAGTCCCGCAGATCCATTATTACTGAATCGTGAGTTGAATCCTCGTATGATGCCCCATTTAAATCCCTGAGTAAAAAAAATAGACCTTGCATTGATCCAGCTACTCTGAAAAGAAATGTTAATGTCTACTATTTAAAATATCAAATGAAAAAACTCATGTTGTACCATTTAAATTTTATTTTTTAATTATCTTCACGAATATAAATCAAATCTCTATTATTTTGCTAAAAACCAAGCCCTGTTGATATTTAATGTGTATAATTATATTTACTTTGTCGTTAATTGTTTTATTTTCGAAGTTTCCTCCGGACATACGTTATACACACAACTGCCCTTTAAATATGTATAGATTATGTTTAAAGTGCCGTTTAGCTCAGCCGGTAGAGCGTCAGCCTAGAAACCATAAGGTTCCGGTTTCGATACCGCCTTCGCCAACTCAGCGTATGAGTAGCACAGGGATATGGCGGTAAAGTAAGGAGCTGATGGTAGGTGTGGCGCTCCACTTCAGATGCAAAGAGCAATCTCCTTTGTCTAGCGCTAGTAAAAAGGGGATAGACTCCCTCGATGTCTGGCTGGTACCGACTTCAGGCCACCTCGACGACTTTATATTATGCTGTACATTTTATAAATATTATAGAGTTGGCATTAAATAACCCACAGGGTTGGTATACCATTAAACCAAACCAAATAATTTTTAAAAAATACATTCATCAACATTGGTGCCGTCTAAAATAACTTGCCAAAAGCGATGGCCGATAGGGACGGGTAAAGAGAAAAGGGCCAAATGGATCCGTGCTGTTGGCACACCTCGATGATGATGATGATGATGATGATGATGATGAATATCTCACTGTAAAGATTTTTTCACTTTTTAATACACCAATACTTTGAAATATTCATTGAAAATTGTGTTAATATATCGTTGGCTGGTTGGTTGGTTGGTTGGTTGGTTGTTTGGTTGGTTGGATTTTACGGCAGGTCAACCATTGCTGGGTATTTTATGCCGAAGAAGTTTTGTTTTATTCTAAAATCATATTATTATTATAAAACACATTTTCTATTTATTCCATAGATGCAACCCACACCGGGTCAGAGGTCGACCTGGGAGTGATGCCGAAGGGTACTCCACACTCGCAAAAGCTTAAATTTGGAACCATTATATGCAGTTCAACATCGTACCCAGGACACTAAGACCCTCACCCACCACCTTCTAGTAAATATATTACAAATATGGTAGATTGGTTTGGTTTGATTTGTTTTACGGCATATCAACCTCAGTGGGTCATTTAATGCTGATAAAGTTTGAAAATAAATCAATTCTTAAGGATAATACAATTTTTTTATAAACACATTTTTCTATTTAACCCATAGATGGGACCCCTAAGGTACTACCACTCCGGGTCAGAGTGGACCAGGAGCAATGTGATGAAGGGGTGCTCCACATTACCCAAACCTCCAAAACTAGAACCTCACCATCAGATAGAGTTTAACGTCATTCCCAGGACATGTAGACCCGCAGCCACCGCCATCTAGCACCCATATGATAAAAAGTGTTGGGGCTTGCTATAAGAGCAATAGGGTTGGGGCAATCATATAGGTGCTAGGGCTTGACGTGACCAGTCGATTGATCGGAGGGAGCCTCTCCGACCGGCCGTCTAGCATAAGTAAGGTTCTAAGTGGAGTCCTTAAGCATCACGGGTCGCCACCCACGGCCAACAGGTGGCCCAATTTGGGGGAATCTTACCCCTCTACAGAGGTACAGTCGGTGCATTCCAACGCCCCAGCTGACATGGCAGAAAAATGGTAGATGGTTTTCTATAAGAGGAATAGGTTGGGACAATCATGTATGTACAAGGGCTTGACATTATGGAGGGGGCTCTACGGGGGGGGGGCTAGTTGCTCTAGTTTGACCAACTAGCCTAAGTAAAGGCCAAAATGGAGTGTTGTATGTCAGGGACAGTTCAGCTACTAGGATTCTGTCCTTAAGCATCACGGGTCGCTAACCACGGTCAACAGGTAGCTCCATTGGTGGGGAGGAGTCTTATCTCTCTGTAGAGGCGCAGTCGGTGTATTCTTCGGTCCCAGACGTTAATATATGATAAACATTGATACTTGCTACCCGACTTTTTCGATTATTCTCTTTCTTCTTCTTAAAATGTAGGAAAACAATTTTATGTGTAAAAGGACCCAACAATTTCGCCGTTGGAGTCAGAAGGAAACAAAAGAATAAACAATCAAACAAGGATATCGTTTTTAAAGTCTGACAAGTCTTCAACCTTGTTCTTGCCAAATCTATGCCGACCATCATTCTTTCTCTTGGACAACCTTAGTGGAGTAGAGAGGGGAGACGTGCTGCTAAGGCAACTTGTGTCTTTCAGACAACTTTGCTCAGGCCAAACCCTTTTAGTGGAAACAGAGAAAACAGATATACACACACACACACACACATTATATATAATATATATATATATATATATATATATATATATATATATATAGGCATATATGTGTGAGTGTGTATGTGTGTATCTAGTTCTCAGTGTGAATAAATTATATATATATATATATATATATATATATATATATAATCTATTCACACTGAGAACTAGATACACACATACACACATATATGCCTATAATATATATATATATATATATATATAATATATATATATATATATATATATATATAATTTGATATACAAACTTGTTGCTAAATCCTGGCGGTGAGAAAAAACCCAGCAAATAGTTTGATTGTAAAAATATACTACCAAACATACCCGGGAAGAAAAAAATTTGGGGGGAGAAAAGACCAAGATAATCGTACCAACCAAAAATAATCTATTGGTACAATATTTTGGCCAAAAGAAAAAAACAATTTATATATATCTATATCTATCTATCTATCTATCTATCTATATATATATTATATATATATATATATATATTCATACAAAACCGCCTGGAAACTAAAGCTAATACGTAAAAAGTGCTCAATACCTAAGTAGAGCAAAATAATTAGTTTTATCTTATTATATATATATATATATATATATATATATATATAATATATATATATATATGTATACATGGGAGACGCGTGGTTTAATGGTTTCGTCGACACGAGTTCAATTTCTGGACGAAGCTGTTTGCATTTCACATGGTGCTAATACCCTTGAGAAAAGTATGAATCCAATTTCCCTCCAGCTATGGTAATAGCAGGACAGACTGGGCTCTTTAATCTTGGCTAGGTAACCGCTCTAGGAGAAGGAAAACTGAATTCAACCTGTTTAAACTCCGCTTAAGAAATTGATCTTGTGTCGCATCCTGCTCATGCGAAGGGGTTGGTATATATATATATATATATATATATATATATATATATATATATTACTGAAATTAGATGTACGTACCCGTATTATATACGTGTTTTAAGATAGCTAGGCTTAATGATCAGCAAATCCATTACTACTGAATAGCCAGTTCGAAATTGGCTGGTTGCTCCTAAACTTACGACCTTTTGTCACATCCTACCCGTGGCGAACGAGTCGGGTAAATACTTTCCCTTTCTAAAACTATTAACGCTCTAAACACCCTTTCCCGGATTTGAACTCACAATGGTCGGCCAATCGATCTTGCTAAGCATTGCGCCACGTCAGGCGCTCGTATGAAATTCTATAACATCCGGTTATTGAATGACGTTATATTCTTTTCTTTCACGTGCCAGACGACTATAAATGTTTCTGTCTTCAATGCAATGTAGTAAATTTTGGGTAGTTTAGTATGGCAATGGTATTATTAGAAGAAGAAGAAGAAGAAAAAAAAAATTTGGTAGACATTATCTAACGTGCTTCAACCACTGACAATGCTTGGATAGATTCCACTTATTTCTTTACCAAGATACCATTTCGTTCATCCAATCACATAATACTATTGGTGTTACACAATATACTTTATAATGGAGCAAACACAGACCGAGAAGTCTTAAGTACAGTACCCAAAACTGCTTCGAGCCCTGTCGGTTTCGACTGTAGAATACGCCGACCCCTCCTCTGCAAACTGAATGGTAGTACCTGTTAGGGTCTCATCTATGGGTTAAATAGAAAAACCTGAGTTTATACAAAAAATTGAGTATCCATTCAGAATGAATTTATTTCAAAACTTTGTCGGCAGTAAATAACCCACTGAAGTCGAATGCCGTAAAACAAAACAAACTGACTCCTTATTTACAGAAGGGTAAAATCCCATTCAATGGAACCATCTGTTGGTCGTGGATGACAACCCGTGATGCTTAAGGACGGAATTCCGGTGGCTGAGCAGTCCATGGCCTGCAACACTTTAATTCGACCCTTACTTCCGCTAGACGGGCGGTCGGACAGGCTCCCTCTGATAAATTGGCACTTTACGTCAAATCCTAGCACCTGTATGATTGTTCCAAGATTATGGCAAGCCTTCAACCCTTTCATTATGAATGTGCTAGAAGGCAGGGGCCGAGGGGTTTAGTGTCATGTAAATAACTTTAAACTACATCTAGTGGTAAGGTACCAATTCTTGAACTCTGGGCAGTGTAGAGTACCCCCTCAATTGCCATTACTACCATGTGCATTCTAACCCGGCGTGGTAATACCTGACAGGGTCCAATCTATGGATTAAACATACAATTTTTTTAAAGCGTTAAAACTCTTTATACTTGCCAAGAGAAAACAACAAAACCTTTTCGGCATAAAATAACCAGACAAGGATTGACATGCTGTAAGATCCAACCAATTGTAATGAAAACAGAAGCCGGAATAAATTGAAAGGTAATCTTTATTTTCTTCTTGATACACATGGTATAATAATCCACTTTCTTATGTGATAAACTAATATTATCCATTCCATTAACTAGCAAAAATATCCCCCCCCCGCGAGGCGCAAGTATTCAATTTCTAATGTAAATAAATAGATTAGAAAGACTAATGAAACTAAGAATGCAGATAAAATGATTTATAACAGGGGTTATAATCGAAAAATGAACTTTCCGAATTAACTCTTCCGTCATTTTCCATCAATCCCGTTTTTTACTACTAAATTTTCCTTATTTAAATAAATAGTTAAATAAAAAAAAAAACTAAACAATAACATTAGCTATTTCTTAATGAATTTCTTCTAAGATTTATGAGACTTTAGTTCATATTATTAAAATAAAACCTACTAGTATCAAATTTTAATATCAATATGCAAATTAGCATTTCTGTTGACACTGTAAACGCTAATTTGTCGTATATATATATATATATATATATATATATATATATATATATATATCACTTGCATGTCATTAGGGTGTAGGGCAAGGCCAACAGTATTAATGTAAAACAAATTTATTAATAATTGAGGCTAAAATAAAATCATGGAGAATGGACGTAAATAACTAAGGAATTGTAAGTTTCGAGTACTTTCGATACTACACCGAGCAATAAAGCCAACTCATACCTTTTTTTTTTTTTTTTTTAACAACCGAGTCCAAATACCACTTCGCGATTACCGTTTAGGCAGCTTTGTACTGGGATTTAGAATAAAACATATATATACTAGACAAGAAATGACCCGTTGGGTCACCCATTAAGCTCTCGCTAGATGATTGGGATTAGGGCGTTTTTCCCGAAAACCCAACCCTAACCCTAACCCTAACTCCACTCCTAGTCAAAATTAAGTTTTATTACAAAATTCCTGGGTTCTGTTTTTTGTGGGTTAGAAAAAACAGAGCCCAAATTATTTATTTTCTCATCAAACTAACACTAAAGATAGATAAAATAAGCTGATTTGAATTATTTCGCAGCTAAAAATTATTTTAATTTTTCGGAAAAGGGAATCAAAGATAAATTATCTACTTACCAAATAATTTGATTGATTCTGATTTAGTAATGAAAAACTTGTACTGTTTTAGATTTAAGATAGATAAATTACCAAAAATCAAGAAATTATCCAATTTCAATGAGATTTTTAGCATGTTATTCAGCAATGTATTCTTTTAGTTTGTTTTATTTAAAGCCCGAACACTACTTTCACTTAAATGGTGGGGGTAGTCAACGTTTGCTTTTTTTTTTTTTTCTTTTTTTTTTTTTTTTTTTTTTTAACCAACATGAAATATTTTTATAAGTTTAATAATCATGTTAAATCAGACATGTATTCTGAATTTTTTATATTCAAATTTGTTCTCATTTATTTACTGCAGTCTATGGTATAGTGTTCGCTGGAAGCCTCACTGTTCTTGGTTCGATACTGGCCCTCGCCAATTCATCGTATAAGTAGCACAGGTATCTAGATCTTTAATTACTTTTATTAATTTTAAGTGACCTGAAAAAAAAATCAGTGAGTTTTGAAATGAAATGACTTAAGCATTATAAAATTCATTCATTGATAAATCAACACTTAAAATTTCATTAAAACCGGATTTATTCACTGATTTTTTTTTTTTTTTTTTTTTTTTTTTTTTTTTTTAGTAACTTTCTTTCAATCGGTGGGGGGGTAATGTATTTTTTCATATTAGGCTGTCTGAGTCTTCATGTCCTGGGAATGGCGTTAAACTCTGAGTTCCAGGTTTGGGAAATGTAAAGTACCCTACATCACCATTGCTCCCTGGACCACTCTGACCTGGAGTGGTAGTAACTGTTAGGGTCCCATCTATGGGTTAAATAGAAAAAAACATGAGTTTGTAAGAATTGAGTATTTATTTAAGAATTTATTTATTTCAAAACTTTGCCGGCATTAAATGACCCACTGAGGTTGATGTGCCGTAAAACAAACTAAACCCGTGTCTCGCGCTTTAAAAATTCGTTTAAAAACCAATATTTATCTACAAACTATTCGCTTACAAATCAAATATTGTGTGACAAGACTTGGCATTAAATAAGCCATAAGGGTTGACATGTCATTAAATTGACTTCAGCGTTAATAAAAAAAAAATTCGAATCTCTGAGCTCCTTGCTGAGGAATCCAACAAAAGATTCCGTTTAATTGGAATCTTATTTTTCAATTATTTCGTCTTTATTGGCTCATCAAAATTGGACAGTATTTCGTATGCTGCTGGCTATGAACGATGCTAACTTGTTTTCCGAAAGTTCTCTGATCAACAGGTTTTCTGAAGTTATTTCTAAGGGGGAAGGAGCCAGCTTGATGCGTCATCTTAGAGACTTCAAGTAAAGGAAAAAAAAGTTTATGCATCCAAGCACTTCAAATAGTCTTAACTCCAAGTTCTAATGAAGTTCACTATTGATGTGAAAAATTTCAAGTGTTGGACAATCTCGCTCCGAGCATATGTTGAAATCACACGTTCTCTATAAATTTTACGATTTTGTCTAATGCACCTCCGCCCTGTCGGCTGTGACGTTAGAATGCACCGACTGCACCTCTGCAGAGGGGTAAGACTCCCTCAATGGACCACTCTTGGCCGTGGGTGGCGACTCGTGATGCTTAAGGATAGAACCCAGGTGGATGAGCAGTTCATGAATTGCAATATTCCACTTTGGCTCTATCTTGGGCTAGACGGCGGTCGGAGAGGCCCCCCTCGATCAATCGGCTGGTCATGTCAAACCCCTAGCACCTATATGATTTTTCTCAACCCTATTGCCTTATGGCAAGCCCTAACCCTTTTTATCATATGGGTGCTAGAAGGCGGTGACTGAGGGTCTACATGTCCGGAATGACGTTAAACTCTATCTGATGTGAGTTCCTTTTGGAGGTTTGGGGAATGTGGAGCAACCCTTCATCACCATTGCTCCTGGTCCACTCTGACCCGGAGTGGTAGTAACTGTTAAAGTCCCATCTATGGGTTGAATAGAAAAACATGATTTATAAACAATTGTATTATCCATTAAGAATTGATTTATTTCAAAACTTTATCGGTATTAAATGACCACTGAGGTTGATATGCCGTAAAACCAAACCAATCCAGTGCACCTCTGAAGAGGGATTGAATCACCAGTTGGCCATAGGTGGCGACACATAATGCATGACAATAAGGGTGTAGTGGCTAAGTGGTCCGGATACTAGGTGATCCCGTGACCGGAAACCTCTCTACATCTGACATTACTTGGGCTATACGAGCAGCCGGGTAGATCCAACCGATCAATCCGCTGGTAATGTCAATCCCTAGCAACTATAGGATTTTTGCGACTGTGCTAGAAATCGGTATCTTACCCTATCGACTGGGGTAGTAAGATACGGCGACTGCACCTCTGCAGAGGGATAAAATCCCCAATGGAGTTACTTGTTGGCCATAAGTGATGAAAAAGTGACTGAATCTTGGAGACCGAGCAGTCCATGACATGCAACATTCTGATTTAACCTTTACTTAGGCTAGACGGGCGGTCGGAGAGACCCCTTTGATCAATCGGCTGGTCACGTCAAGCCCTATGATTTTCACGACCCTATTGCTCTTGTGTAAAATCCCTAAATCTTATGTGCTAGAAGGCTGAGGGTTTTGATGTCCTGAGGATGACGTTAAACTGCATCTAATGGAGTTCCAATTCTGGAGTGTGGTGTAAACCTTGAGTCGGAGTGGTAGTACCCGTTAGGGTTCCACCTATGGTTTTAAAAAAAAAATTAAAATCAAAACCAAATACCCCCTTATTGGCATTACTCCTAGGTCCACCCTGGCCCGCAGTGGTAGTACCTGTTAACGTCCCATCAATGGGTAAAATGGAAAAAAATTTTGAATGTGTTTAAAATAAACTAAGTTTGAAAAATTCAGTGCCTATCAAGAATGAATAAAACGTCTTCCGCATAAAATAACCCAACAAGGGTTGACATGTCGTAAAATACAACCAACCAACAAATTGATCTTATGGCAAACACCTAACCTTTTATCATATGCCTGATAGAATTGTGTGGCTACCAGAACTTAATACAGATGAAGTTAATACAATTTTTCTGCACAAGTTTGACGCGTGTCATATCTTAAAAACTTCAAGGGGAAAAGCATACCGAATATATGCTAGAACTTGAATACTTCCGAATAGCCTCCCCTCAATAGGTCACCTGTTGGTCGTGGTGGACCCTGACGGCTGAGCAGTCCATGGCATGCAACACTCTACTTTGATCCTTACTTAGGCTTGACGGTCGGTCGGAGAGGCCTCTTTCGGTCATCGGGTGTCACGTCAAGCCTAGCACCTATATGGTTATCCAGACCAACCTTTTTTTTATGTGCTAGAAGGCGGTGATTGAGGTTCTTGATGTCCTGAGAATGACGTTACTTTATTAATGGTGAGGTTCCGGACTCGGGAATGTGGTCCACCTTCATCCCCATTAGTCCAGGGTCCATTCTGACCCGTGCGGTAGTACGTGTTAGGGTCCCATCTGTGAGTTAAATAGAAATGAGTTAAGAAAATGTGTTTAATAAAGAAAAATTGAAAGAAACATTAAACACCAGTTTTGCTATTACGTTCACTTTCAGATTAATATCCTTGGGAAAGGTATGAACCCTATCATTCACCAGCATGGGTCAAATAGAATCACTACAATTCTTCTAGGAGTGACTTTTATTAAATAAACATAAACGTTGTGATGCTATTGTATAAAGAAAACAAGCCGAAACATAGGGCCCATCTGTGAGTTAAATAGAAATGAGTTAAGAAAATGTGTTTATCATATGGATGCTAGAAGGCGGTGGCTGCGGTCTACATGTCTGGGAAACGTTAAACTCTATCTGATGGTGCGGTTCCAGTTCTGGAGGTTTGGGGAATGTGAGCACCCTTCATCACCATTGCTCCCTGGTCCACTCTGACCCGGAGTGGTAGTACCTGTTAGGGTCCCATCTATGGGTTAAATAGAAAAATGTATTTATAAATAAATTGTATTATCCATTAAGAATTTATTTATTTCAAAACTTTATCGGCATTAAATGACCCACTGAGGTTGATATGCCGTAAAACAAAACAAAACAAACAAAACAAAAATGTGTTTAATAAAGAAAAATTGAGTTCCATCAACTGTTGATAACGCAGTGTCACAAATATTTTTACCTCGCAGGCCAATTCTTGAATGGCACTCTCTGGTGCACTGACTGCTCACAAAAACAGCGGTGCTTGCTGAGCTGCTGTTTCTCTCATTCCGCCTGAATCTCTTTGCTGAGGAAACTACTTTCCTCTGTTTCACTCCTTTTCATGCCTTGTTTGGCAGTGAGGCACCAATCAGCTCAGTTATCTGCACAGACCTCCCATGTGTTTGTGTTGATGTGACATGTCTTCATGTTTTTTCCAATGCAACTACTTAGCCTGTTCCTAGGGAAGTTGAGTAGTCACCCAAGCAGCAGTTCTCCCCTCTTGACACATGATGTTGTGTTCCAACGGAAAGGCAAAAAAAAAAAACAATGCAGTTTGGTAATGAAGGTGTCGCAGGAGGAGTTGTTGGATAGTGTTTAAGTTCACGCGACCTTATTCCTTGTTCGAGATGGTATGCGGACCAAGGCTTAGGATTCCTATCTCAGCCCTGTCGACTGGGGCTTTAGAATACACCGACAACATCTCTGTATGAGGGGGAAAATCCCAATAGAAAAAAGAGTTTAAAAATATGTATTTAAAAAAAATATTGAATACCCATCAAGAACGAGTCTGTTTCAAAATTTTGCTGTTAAGTAGACTGTAGTACTTTTGTGAGAGTTTATTGCAGACTGAAGACTTTGTCAGTTGGGAGAGCATATGCGTCGGACTTGAATGTGCACCCTCTCCCAGAGTTTACTTTCATTCTCATTAGACAAAACCATATCTTTATTTGAACTTTACTACACTTACAGACATAATTTGTTGGCTACCCACAAATTATGTAAAAGTAAATCACAGTACACACGTTATATTGTTCAAACCCGAAATGTGCCAAGATGGCTTTCTGCTACAAATGTGGTCACTTCCATTATATATTAATGATGAACAAATTATACTCACCTGATGTAGGACTCTCGGACCCTATATCCTGTATCCAGTGGCTTTGGACCAGTAAGGAATTTAATAACAGGGCACCTGCCCCCTTGATTTAAAGGAACCGGTCTGGGTTTATTTTCCAGTGCTTGAGACGCCTCAATAAAGGAATGACAAAAGGATCCACACAATTTTTCACTGTTCATGCATGAGCTTCGGTTTATGTGTAGTCCCTCACGTTAATGATCTTTGTGTTCAACTGACATGGTGGGGTGCCAGTAAATACTTTAAGGGTGGACGAATCTACCATTACACAAACATTTATTTCTATTTCATGGGTGACTTTTGACACACTGTCGCCATTAAAACATGGAGGCGGCCTGATGATTTGGGGTTGTTTTATCTCAAAGGCATTACTTTTTGACACATCCTCGTATTTAATTTGTTTTCTTTTTAAATTAATAAAAACAATATTATTGAATAGTTTAAGAAGTCCCTGACTTTTGAGTTTCTTTTATTTAGTTGTGGTGATGAATTTTCTGGATTATGATTTTTTTTTTGTCGGCATTAAATGACACCTCGAGATTGATATGCTACAAAACGAACAAACCGATGTCTATTGTTCGAACACAGATAAAAGCTAGGAAATCGGCAGTCCATTTAATCTGAGGGAACTTTCATCTTTTATCGCCATCCTCGGGGTTTCTGGAACATCGGGTCGAGAGAGACCGGTCCTCTTGGACCTCGTTAATTAACACGATGACTAAAGGGAGCTCTCTCGGCTGGTCACGTTAAGCCCTAGCACCTATATGATTTTCCCAACCCTATTGCCCTTATGGCAAGCCCCAATCCCTTTTTATCATATGGGTGCTAGAAGGCGGTGGCTGCGGGTCTACATCTCCTGGGAATGTTAAACTCTATCTGATGGTGAGGTTACAGTTCTGGAGGTTTGGGGAATGTGGAGCACCCCTTCATCACCATTGCTCCCTGGTCCACTCTGACCCGGAGTGGTAGTACCTGTTAGGGTCCCATCTATGGGTTAAATAGAAAAATGTATTTATAAAAGAATTGTATTATCCATTTAGAATTGATTTATTTCAAAACTTTATGGTCATTAAATGACCCACTGAGGTTGATATGCCGTAAAACAAACCAAACCAAACCTAAAGGGAGCTCTACAATCTTTGCACTTCCGATCCACTATTTACTCCGTTCTGATGAAATGGGGGGTGGGGGGAAAAACCGTCCAACTTGTCCTATCTTTAAGAGGTTTGGTCTCTTACGATGCTGCACTTGATATTTCACTGGTGGATGATCAGTCTACGATATGCAACACTTTGGTCCTCGCTAGACGGGCGGTTGGATAGGCCCCTTCCTATCAATATGCTAGTTAGCTCTAGCTCCTATATGATTGTCCCAATCCTATTGCCCTTGTGGCATACACCAACACTCTTTATCGTGTGTTAGAAGGTGATGGCTGAGGGTTTTCATGTCCTGGGTATGACGTTAAACTCTATCTGAAATATATCTGGAGGTCTGAGGAATGTGGAGCAGCTCTTCATCCCGTTGCTCCCAGTTCCACTCTGACCCGGAGTGGTAGTACCTGTTAGCATACCAGAGATTAAGAAAACAATGAATAAAACAATAAAATGGCCCAATGGGTTGACATGCCGTAAAACCAACGAATCAACCAACCACATGACATCTTTTGTAGCATGCTGGATTTCACTTTTATTTTGATATACTGCTCCACATGTATTACTTCTGAGAATTCTGTTCATCTCTTCGTTTCCTTGGATTGGGTTCTCGCCCACTTGAACTGCCAGGAAATAAGGGTTTTTTTTTTTTTTTAAAGGCTGATAACTCCGATTCTTTGTGGAGAAGACAGTTGCCACCGTTTCTTCATGAGGTCAGACAAGCCATCACCACTATCCACATAGTGGTTATTATATCAAAAAAATGTGGAGGCGCGTGGTCTAATGGTTAGTCGTAGGAAATGGACTAGTCAACGCGAGTTCAATTGCTGGACGAAGCTGTCGGAATTTCACATGGCGCTAATACCCTTGGGAAAGGTATGAATCTAATTCTCCCTCCAGCTATGGGTAAATAGCGGGGCAGACTGGACTCATTAATCATGGCTAGGTAACCAGTCTAGGAGAAGGAAAACTCGATTAAAACCTGTTAAACTCCGCTTAAGAAATTGACTTTGTGTCGCATCCTGCTCGTGCGGAGGGGTTGGTAAATATGTCAAAAAAATTCCAGGATGAACTTTGCAGATCTTTCTTCCTGGTGTTTTCACCAAGAGTTTAGAAGAATGCTGGTGCCAAAAATACCCAAAGAACATACACCCCTACATCTATACATCATGAAGGGTGCGTTTTGAGACATGGGCACACTCGTTAGCGAAATTGGTTTTACTCGCGACTCCTTGAAATATGACATGTAGGAAAAATGATGAACATATTAAAACTGAACATAAGCCTTCCCGGACGTGAGGGATCTGATCGTATAGGATGGTCCAATACGCCCCTCCCCATGGATGCTGCACTTTCTACTTCTTCTATGACCCCCCCCCCATCAGAAAATCCCGTAGGTGCAGATTCATCGAGAATCCCTAAGGAAACATTTTCCCGCATGCATCTCCATTGTCCCTTCCTGGAGATCCACCGCTTTCCCTGTGTAAAATGATTTTGTTTTAAAAAGGGGAAACCATTCTCTCTCTGGAATATTTCTATCTGACGGAGGACAGTCATAGGCTCAACCGAGGTTCCCAGCATTGATTAAATTCTTTCAGATATATCCGTGAAACTTGCACTTCACTTTGGCCATTGTCTAGGCTATACGGACAGTCAGACCCTTTCCGATCAATTGGCTGACTATGTAAAGCGTTAGCTACTATGATAGGCTCCAACCTCTTTTTATCATGAGTGCTAGAAGGCAGTGGCTGAGGATCTACATGTCCTGGAAATGACGTTAAACTCATGTTGGTAAGGTTCCAGTTTTGGAGGGTTGGAATGTGGAGCACCCTTTCATCACCATTGCTCCCTGGTCCATTTTGACCCGGAGAGGTAGTACCTGTTAGGGTCACATCTATGGTTTAAATAGTAAAATGTTTATAAACAAAACTGATTATCCATTAAGAATTGATTTCAAAACTTTATCGGCATTAAATGACCCACTGAGGTTGATATGCCGTAAAACGTCGACTTGTACCTTTTGGAAGAGCAGTCCACCTGTCGTTTTAGGAGTTCCCCCATCTGTCTTTTTTTTTCTTTTTTTTTTTTCAGTTGACATTTGTCTTGGTTTGTCTAATTGTGTTTTTCCTTGTTTTGTTTTTGATACGTGTTGTCCCCTTTTATCGGGGGACTTAAAAGGGGCCTTCTTGGTCGAGCCGGAAGTCTGGCCGCCCTGTCGGCTGGGGCGTTAGAATACACCTCTGCAGAGGGGTAAGACTCTCCCAATGGGGCCACCTGTTGACCGTGAGTGGTGACCCGTGATGCTTAAGGCAAAACTTTATCGGCATTAAATGACCCACTGAGGTTGATATGCCGTAAAACCAAACCAAAACTACCTGTCTAGACGTCACCTAGGGCTCGAAGCGTTTTGTGGATGTTAGACACAAGCGAAAGAATGAGATTCCCGGGCTACTGTTTAAATACTCAGCCACTTATTGGCGGAAAGCCTTGCAATAAAAGATAACCCAAGTCCATCCCAGCAGGGGCAGACAATCGCTACAGTGACAATTTACAGCTCTTGGAGCCTTAGACCAAACATGTCTGGAGATAGGTCACCGATCTGGCTCTTCGTCTTAAAGCCTAATTCCTTTGAGATGGCCCCCTCGAGATTGAGACTCCCGATATCCCGCGGGTATGTTAGTTTCAGAGGACTATAACGGGAAGGGTGCATGCATACATACAGGGGCCGTCCCTGGCTCGCATTTGAGCCCCTCTACCGGGGACCGAAAGTCTCAGCTGCCTGTTTTGCCATACTCAAAATGGCTGAAGCCTTTCGGCTCGTTCGAACCTGAAAATTGTTGGGGGTCCTCCATGTCCTTGCCATTTATTTCTTTAAACTTGAGGGCCCCAAGCTCTTTATAGTTTTTGCCGGAAGATTTTGATATTTCTGCAGGATATCCCCATCAAACTTGCAGATGTTTTTGGCACCCACATAAGCCGATTTCTTTTTGCTTGGCATCTCATCGTCGGAGCTCTCCACAGAACGACTCGGCTCTGTAGGGAGCTTAGAAGTAGTTGCTGCTGCTACCACTGGGTATGTAGAGCCAACATTTTTTTTCATCCAATGTATAGGTGCTATAAGGCGGCGACTGAGGGTCTACATGTCCTGGGAATGACGTTAAACTCTATCTGATGGTGAGGTTCCAGTTTTGTAGGTGTAGGGAATGTGGAGCACCGCTTAATCGCCATTGCTCCCTTGTCCACTCTGATCCGGAGTGGTAGTACCTGTTAGGGTCCCATCTATGGGATAAATAGAAAAACAGGAGTTCATAAAATTTTATTCATTAAGAATGAATTTGTCAAAAGATGCCGGCATTAAATGACCCACAGAGGTTGATATGCCACAAAAAACAAACCAAGTAGGTTTGAAGGAGTAGTGGTGGTTAAGGCCTTTTTTGGTGGAGATGCTGTGGGGGGTTGAATACCTGCGAAGAAGTAATGAGCTACCATTTGGACTGAAAGGTGTTAGTTTCTTTGGGGGGTGGCAGTATTTAATGTCTCCGTAAAGGTGTAGTGGATCGGCGACGTCTTGCAGAGGGCGCTGTGGCTTTTGCTTGATCTCCTTCCATGGAAGGGGCTTCTCAAATTTCTCCTTCCTCAGGCTGGCGCATTTGCACTTCGCCGTTCCTACATACGACTGCGGTGAATCTCTATGTGGAACTGAGGTACCGCTGGTTAGAGCGTTATCCCACCTTTTCCAAATATCAGCCACTCCCCCTTGTAATTCTCCGTTGTCCCCAACGAGAAAGTCTTGGGGGAACGGGGGTTTGTTGTTGTACCCCAACCTTCTTGGTAACTGTGGTTCTGATAACGGTCACGGCTTCAGCCTCTTTTTATCCGGTGACTTTAGAATTGGAAGAGAATCGTTTTGGACGGCGTAAGATGACATGTTCAGTTTCAATATGTTCATCATTTTTCCTACATAAGCCTTCCCGGACGTGAGGGATCTGATCGTATAGGATGGTCCAATACCCTCCTCCCCTGCACGTTCTACTTCTTCTATGACCCCCCCCGCCCCATCAGAAAATCCCGTAGGTGCAGATTCATCGCGAATCTCTAAGGAAACATTTTCCCGCATGCATCTCCATTGTCCCTTCCTGGAGATCCACCGCTTTCCTGTGTTAAATGATTTTTGTTTTAAAAAGGGGAAACCATTCTCCCTTCTGGACTATTTCTATCTGATGGAGGGCGTAAGATGACATGTTCAGTTTCAATATATTCATCACTTTCCCTACGTAAGCCTTCCGGACGTGAGGGATCTGATCGTATAGGATGGTCCAATACCCTCCTCCCCATGGATGCTGCACGTTCTACTTCTTCTATGACCCCCCCCCGCCCCATCAGAAAATCCCGTAGGTGCAGATTCATCGCGAATCCCTAAGGAAACATTTTCCGCATGCATCTCCATTGTCCCTTCCTGGAGATCCACCGCTTTACCTGTGAAAAATGATTTTTGTTTTAAAAAGGGGGAACTATTCTCCCTCTAGACTATTTCTCTGGGGGGGGGGTGCAGTCATAGGCTCAACTGAGGCTCCCAGCATTGATTAAATGCTTTCCGATAATCCGTGAACGCGCACTTCACTTTGGCCCTTGCCTATGCTATACGGACAGAGGCCCCCTCCAATCAATTGGCTGACTATGTAAAGAGTTAGCTACTATGATAGCCCCAACTCTATTGTCTTTATGGCAAGCTCCAACCTCTTTTTATCATATGGGTGCTAGAAGGCCGTGGCTAAGGATCTACATGTGCTGGGAATGACGTTAAACTCTATCTGATGGTGAGGTTCCAGTTTTGGAGGTGTAGGGAATGTGGAGCATCGCTTCATCGCCATTGCTCCCTTGTCCACTCTGACCCGGAGTGGTAGTACCTGTTAGGGTCCCATCTATGAGTTAAATAGAAAAACTCGAGTTTATAAAATTTGCGTATTCATTAAGAATGAATTTGTCTCAAAACTTTGCCGGCAGGTTGATATGCCACAAAACAAACCAACTAGGTTTGAAGGAGTAGTGGTGGTTAAGGCCTTTTTTGGTGGAGATGTGGGGGGGGGGTTAAATACCTTGCGAAGAAGGATGAGTTACCATTTGGACTCAAAGGTGTTAGTTTCTTTGGGGGGTGGCAGTATTTAATGTCTCGGTGAAGGTGTAGTGGATCGGCGAAATCGTGCAGAGGGCGCTGTGGCTTTTGCTTGATCTCCTTCCATTGAAGGGGCTTCTCAAATTTCTCCTTCCTCAGGCTGGCGCATTTGCACTTCGCCGTTCCTACGACTGCGGTGAATCTCTGTGGAACTGAGGTACCGCTGGTTAGAGCGTTATCCCACCTTTTCCAAATGTCAGCCTTGTCATTCTGTTGTCCTCGACGAGAAAGTCTTAGGGGAACGGGGGTTTGTTGTACCCCAACCTTCTCGGTAACTGTGCTTCTGATAACGGGTACGGCTTCAGCATCTTTTTATCCAGTGACTTGAGAATTGGGAGAGAATCGTTTTGGACGGCGTACTCTCGGGAGGGAGGGCTACTTCCCCGGGCAGTTTGTAGACATAAGATCAATTTGATCACGACACCAACACGCTGGCTTGTCCCGGTTACCATGACGGGTGGTTTGCGTCCCTCCTCGTCAAACCAGCTTGGAATTGAATCGAAGATTTTTTCTCCATAAAGTCAAATTTTTATTCCCTCCACATACCTTCATGGCTGGTGCCTACTATGTCACCAAACTGCATCAAGTAGGTGGCCAGATTTTCGTCTGTGAGGTAGATAGCAGTATATGAGGTATACTGCTATCTTGGTCCTTAGGTACTCCGCACTCAGAATAATCTTTTAGTTTCCAAGTAAGTCTTGCTCCGGCCGACAGCATCATTACTGCTCGGCAAAAGTACGTCCCACATAGCGTAAGAGGTTCCAGCAAAGACTAACACCTTTACGCCCAAACTTGATACGGATTTGGTGATCAAGTCTGGAGGATCTTTATACGTCTGTAGACCGCGAAGACACCGCTCTCTTTTCATTTGAGCTTGTCCTGGTTGAACGTTCAGTTTCATTATATTCAACATTTTTCCTTCATAAGCCTTAACTTATTCTGCAAGGTTTGCAATCGGCCATAAGACTGTGGAAAGATAAAAGGTGTCCTACGTTTTTTTGGTTTTTTTTTGGGTTTTTTTGAAAAAAAAAAAAAAAAAAAAAAAAAGGTAAAACGCGTCAGTCCGGGGAGTCGTTAATTTGTTCTTGAAACTTTTCTTAAATAGTAACTAAAAGAAATTTGAAAAAAATAAAGCACTTTTCAAAAGATAATTCCCAGTCGAGCTTGGTCAAAGCTGACCGCACTTTGACAATAACAGCCTACCTTATACCAAAATAGGGGGTGCTGGAATACTTCGATATATCAGGACTCTAGGCGGTATTATAAGTACGACAAATCCAATTTTATTTGTAGACTTTCCCATATAACAGCAGCAGGCACTTCCGGTAAAATGGGCCAATCAGAAAAAAGCCTTAGTGCATTTAAAATCCTTTGTAATTGCCCTCTAATCAGTTGCTATCTGGATTCTCTGCTACAAGAGCGACACTCGTCTTCATAGTATTTTATGGAATCCAACAGACTTGCTGCTTTTGAGACTACACCATTTTTTTATATTTACAATTAGAACTAATCACTCGCCCTGTCGGCTTGGGCGTTAGAATGCACCGACTGCACCTCCCTGCAGAGGGGTAAGACTCCCCTAAATATAGCCACCTGTTGGCTGTGGGTGGCGACCCGTGATGCTTAAGGACGGAGTCTTGGATGAGCAGTCATGACCTGCAACACTCCACGTACTTAGGCTAGATCTGTGGTTGGGTGGTTGGAGAGGCCCCCTACAATCAATCGGCTGGTCACATCAAACCCTAGCACCTATATGATTGCCCCCAACCCTATTGCCTTTATGGCAAGCCCCAACCCTTTTTATCATATGGGTGCTAGAAGGCAGTGGCTGATGGTCTACATGTCCTGGGAATGATGTTAAACTCGATCTGATGGTGATGTTCTGGAGGTCTGAAGAATGGAGCACCCCTTTATCACCATTGCCCCCGGGTCTACTCTATGGTTCCATCTATGGGTTAAATAGAAAAACGTATTTATAAAAAAAGTTTGTATCCATTTCGGCATTAAATGACCCACTGCCGTTAAACAAACCAAACCAAAAACTAATCGCTTCAAATGTTGACCAGAATCATAACAGGTTATGGATCCAGTGTGCTTCGACTTTAATATCGCCTTCATTACAGTGGCCTGACATTTTATGCAAAGTACGCAAGTGGCTGAGGGTCTTATTGTTCTCGGAATCTCATGGTGAGGTTCCAGTTTTGGAGGTCTGAGGAATGGGGAGCAGTCCTTTATCACCATTGCTATCTGGTCCACTCTGACCCGGAGTGGTAGTACCTGTTAAGGTTCCATCTGTGGGTTAAATATAAATGAGTATCCATTTAATGGATTTATTTCAAAACTTTATCGGCATTAAATGAACGTATGAGATTGAAATGCCAAAAAACAAACCAAACTTTTACCTAGGATTTCATGAAATACAACATTTTCTGCTAATGAGACTACAAATTTTTCTACCATTAGATTTACAAATAGAACTAAAAGCTTCAAAGGGTGATCAGAATTGTAACAGGTTATTGGCCCAGTACCCTTCGACTTTAATATCCGCTTCATTACAGTAGCCTAATATCTTATGCCAAGTACCGAAGGCAAAAAAGCATTAAATGACCCGCTGAGGTTGATATGCCCTAAAACAAACTTAGTTGTATTCAAATTTTGAATTTTTTTTTTTTTTTTTTAAGCCAATACATGTGGATTAAACGCCATTTTGAATGTTAACTAAACTTTAGATTTTGTATGTCACAAGTGGTTATCAAAAATGCTATTTTGGTTCAAATTGTGCTTTTTTTTTTTTTTTTTTTTTTTCCCCAGTGCTAGCAGTGTTTGGAAATTTTTAGTTTTAACTTTAAAATTTCTCTTGCTCATGAAGTAGACGCCATCCTGGACTTTTTCCTTTCTTGATAAATTTGAAATGTTTGAATTTTTAATATTTTTTGCCTTGGAACCACTAGGTTCCGGGTTCAATACCGTTCTCCTCTAACTCGGCGTATGAGTAGCATAGATTACCCAATCTGTTCGGGGAAGCGGGGTGCTCCACCTCAGCACTTATCTCGAAAAGGGGATAGACTTCCTCGCCGTCCGTCTGATACACACAATTGGGCCACTGCGCCAACTTTGTAAGTGGTTCGATGTTTAAATTTTCTAGTTCGATGCTGAAGGTAAAATTTTGGGAATTAAATTTCATAGTGGAAATGGATTAATTTTTTTTTTTTTTTTTTTTTTTTTTTAAATAAACTTCACCTGTCCAAATTGGAATTTTAAACAGTATTCACGCTCTATTCATTTTTTTTTTTGGGGGGGGTAAAATGCATTGATTTGGTCAGGAACTTTGGAGTTCGTATTTGGGGGGGGGGGCTTGCTATTTCACTCCACGCTGAACCATTACTCTGATCTTGAGTGTTAGTACCTGTTAGGATTTCATCTACGGGTTAAATAGTTTTTTGGGTTTTTTTTTAAATGTGCTTTAAAAAAATTGAGATTGAAGAAAAAAAATTTGAATACCGAACAAGAATGAATAAAACAAAACGTATTCGGCATAGAATAACCCAAGAGTTGACATGCCGTAAAATCCCACGAACATATTGCCATTTTATATAGAATAATTGTTGCGTGGATCGTACCCCCCCCCTTCTGTGGGATTACAGTTAGCGTATTCTAGGACCGGCTTAACTTCAGAGATCAGATGTGAATCAGTGCTATCATTGTGGAATCATGAAGTAGGTTAGTCTTTTCTATAAAGGAATCAGATAGATGTTGGTTGATTGATTGCTTTAGAATACACCGACGGCACCTCTGTAGAGGGGTAAGACCCCCAAATGGGGACACCTGTTGGCCGTGTGTAGCGACCCGTGATGCTAAAGGATATAAACTTAGTGGATGAGCAGTCCATGACCTGCAACAGTCTACTTCCCACCTTACTTAAGTTAGACGGGCGGTCGAAGAGGCCCCCTTCGACCAATCGGTTGGTCATGTCAAGCCCTAGCACCTATATGATTGTCCCAACCCTATTGCTCTTACAACCAGATCCAACGCGTTTTTATGTGCTAGAAGGCGGTGGTGGAGGATCTTAATGTCCTGGGTATGACGTTAAACTGTAACTGATACGGAGTGGTTGTACTTGTTAGGGTTTCATATATGCGTTAAATAAAAAGTGTTTATTAAAAAAAGAATTGCGTACCTATCAAGAATGAGTTTCTTTTGCACCTCTACAGAGGGGTAAGACTCCCCCAATGGGGCCACCTGTTGGCCGTGGGTGGCGACCCGTGATGCTTAAGGATATAACCCAGGTGGATGAGCAGTTCATGACATGCAATACTCCACTTTGGCCCTATCTTGGGCTAGACTGGCGGTCGGAGAGGCCCCCCTTGATCAACCGGCTGGTCACGTCAAGCCCTAGTACCTATATGATTTTCCCAACCCTATTGCCCTTATGGCAAGCCCCAATCTCTTTTTATCATATGGGTGCTAGAAGGCGGTGGCTGCGGATCTACATGTCCTGGGAATGACGTTAAACTCTGTCTGATGGTGGAGTTCCAATTTTGGAGGTTTGGGGAATGTGGAGCACCCCTTCATCACCATCGCTCCCTGGTCCACTCTTGCCCAGAGTGGTAGTACCTGTTAGGGTCCCATCTATGGGTTAAATAGAAAAATGTATTTATAGAAAAATGTATTTATAAAAAAATTGTATTATCTATTAAGAATGAATTTATTTCAAAACTTTATCGGCATTAAATGACCCACTGAGGTTGATATGCCGTAAAACCAAACAAACCAAACAAAAAACATTGTGGGCATTAAATGACCCACCAAGATTGATATCCCGTAAAACAAACCCTTTTGCTAAACAAAGAACAGTTTCTTACAGTACTTGCTGTGTTACTTCAGTGGTCACCCACTCAAGTATTGAACAGGCTCATTGCTGCTTAACTTCAGTGAGTGGGAACCAGTACTGTTAGCGTGACTTGACCATAATGGACGGAGGTGGTTATAGCGATAATACATAAGAAAATATGACGCTGATAAAAGCTTCTCAAATTTTAAACTGCCCTGTCGGTTGGGGCGTTAGAATACACCGACTGCACCTCTGTACAGGTGTAAGACTCTCCCCGCCCCAATGGGCCACCGGTTGGCTGTGGTTGGCGACCCGTGATGCTTCAGGATGGAACCCAGGTGGCTGAGCAGTCCATGACATGCAACAGTCCACTTTGGCCCTTATTTTGGGCTAGACGGGTGGACGGAGAGGTTACCTCCTATAAATCGGCTGGTCCCGTCAGAGTCCTATCTATGGGTTAAATAGAAAAGAATATGAATTGTTAAAAAAGATTCTACCAAACTATCGCTTATAATAAACTTTAACTTTACCCTATAAACTTATCCTTTAAATTGATTTCCAATCCACTTAGCAACAAATAACAGCAAACAACCTACTGCAAAAAAACAATAAAAATCCTTGAAAAAGCCAAACTTGAAGATCCCTCACAATCTACCGCTTGGCATAAAATAACCCTGGATGGGTTGACATGCCGTTAAAATCAAATTTTGAATTTAAAATAGGAACTTTTTTTTTCTTCATTTCCCCTAGCCTTTTGGAAGGACTATTTGTTTGACCGTAAAACACAGCCAACGACCCGCCAGTTTAAAACACGAGTACCCATTAAAAATGAATAAAAGGAAACTTATTCTGCATAAAATGACCCAATGCGTTGTATCATATGGGTGCTAGAAGGGCGTGACTGAGGGTCCAAATGTCCTGGGAATGACGTTAAACTCTATCTGATGGTGAGGTTCCAGTTTTGGAGGTTTGGGGAATGTGGAGCGCCCCTTCCTCACCATTGCTCCCTGGTCCACTCTGACCCGGAGTGGTAGTACCTGTTAGGGTCCCATCTATGGGTTAAATAGAAAAATGTATTTATAAAAAAATTGTATTATCCATTAAGAATTGATTATTTCAAAACTTTATCGGCATTAAATGACCCACTAAGATTGATATGCCGTAAAACAAAACAAACCAAACCTGATCTAATGCGTTGTAATGCCGTAAAATCCAACCAACTGATAAAAAACAGACTGGACGGTTTATAGAAGATACAGCCAGCCTAATTATGAACTAAGGCCACGAAAGATATCGTGGTTCACTTAACTGATATAAGCTTACGGCTCACAAAATACCGACATGAATATTTATGTATGGATAGGTTAACACGCATGCTCATGAATCAGTTTGCATGATTAGATATATACACGCTTGCTTTCGTAAACGCATCGATAAGTGCCCCTGTCACTTTCCGTATGTGTTCAGTCCGGAATTCTGACGGGGAACAGCACAAGCGGACGGTTCTAATTAACTCTGCTATCTTTCCAAAGAAATATGGTAATATAAAACAACTACTGGAATCTGGGCCAAGGTTGGCCGATTTGTCTTTTTCCAAATATTTACTATAATCTCAAATTTTAATCTATCAGAATGAAGCACCTTTTAAATGTATAGACTACGATCAGAATACACCGCTCTTTGATCCGGATGCTAGTAGTAGTACATGTTAGGGTCCCATCTATGGGTTCAATAGAAAAACCTGAGTTTATAAACGAAATTAATTATCCATTTAGAATAAATTTATTTCAAATTTTTATCGGCAGTAAATGACCCACTGAGGTTGATATGCCGTAAAATAAAACAAACCTTATCCTTACAGAGTTAATTAACCAATTAAATAAACAGAATACGCCGACTGAAGACCTCGCCCAAATGGGTTTCTTCTGGGACTATAGTTCTGGATGTAGTTGGTGGATTTTTTTTTGGGGGGGGGGCTTAAATGGTCACCATCAAGTTATTGAACTGCATAACTTCGGTGATCTAGCGGGAACCACTAGTATTGGAGCTCTTGTTAGTGTTGCCCTTATGATAAAAAGGTGCGAGAACGCGGTGGCTAAGGTTTTTAGTGAAGTTCCAATTCTGGAGCTTTGGGAGTGTGGAAAACCCATTACTCCCAGGTCCACTCTTATCCGGAATGATAGTAACCGTTAGGGCCTCGTCTATGGGTTGAATAGAAAAAGTTTTAAAAATTGAATACCCATCAAGAATGAATAAAACAAGACGTATTCGGCATAAAATAACCCAAGGGTTGACATGCCGTAAAATCCAACCAACCAACTATCCATCCAACTGAATACATAAAACGTCTTCGGCATAAAATAGCCAAAGGTCAACATGTCGTAAAATCCAAACAACCAACTATAGCCCTGTGGGTTGGGGCTTTAGAATACACCGACTGCACCTCTGCAGAGGGGTTTATAAAAAAATTGAGTATCCATAAACATTATCGGCATAAAATGACCGACTGAGGCTGATATATCGTAAAACAAAATAAACCTAACCAACCAATTATTATTAAAGTTCACCATGATTGTATTTTTTTTTTTTTTATTTTTTTTTTTTTTTTTTTTTTTTTTGGTGGGGCTGTTTTTTCATTTATGGCGCACATGTGAGTGAAAACTACTGAAACTAAACAGAGCAAATAGTGTTAAATCCCCCTCGGGGTAATCCACATTTGGCTTTTAATGACACTTTACAATACTTTTCAATTTCAGTCAACCATAAACTTAAACCATGTGCCATATCATTTATAAAAGAAAATCTATGCTATGTAAATCACTCCTTATCTCAGACATTCACTATGACCATGTCTTCTGGACCTGTAGAATACGCCGACTGAATTCATGCAGATGGGTAAGATCGCGTGAATGGGGCCCACTTGTTGGCCGTGGGCGGTGACCCATGATTCATAAGGATGGAACCCATATAGCTGAACACTCCACTTTGGCCCTTACTTGGGTTGAACGGTCTGTCAGAGAGGCTGCTTCCGATCAATCGGCTGCTTATGTCAAGCCCTAACACCTAAATGATTGTACCAACCCTATTGCCCTGATGGCAAACCCCGGGCGTTAGAATGCACCGACTGCACCCCTGCAGAGGGGTAAGACTCACCCAATGGGACCACCCGTTGGCCGTGGGTGGCGACCTGTGATGCTTAAGGATAGAACCCAGGTGGCTGAGCAGTCCATGACTTGCAATACTCCACTTTGGCCCTATCTTGGGCTAGACCGGCTGTCGGAGAGGCCCCCTCCGATCAATTGGCTGGTCACGTCAAGCCCTAGCACCTATATAATTTTCCCAATCCTATTGCCCTTATGGCAACCCCCCAATCCCTTTTTATCATATGGGTGCTAGAAGGCGGTGACTGAGGATCTACATGTCCTGGAAATGACATTAAACTCTATCTGATGGTGAGATTCCAGTTTTGGAATGTGGAGCTACCCCTTCATCACCATTGTTCCCTGGTCCACTCTGACCCGGAGTGGCAGTACGTGTTAGGGTCCCATCTATGGGTTAAATAGAAAAATGTATTTATAAAAAAAATGTATTATCTATTAAGAATTGATTTATTTCAAAACTTTATCGGCATTAAATGACCCACTGAGGTTGATGTGCCGTAAAACCAAACCAAACCCCTTTTCACGGGGGATTTGAACAAGGTCATTTTGACCGTGGCATGTTTTCGGTCAGCTTTTTGACTGATAAGGCAAAAGGCCTACTTTTTTGTTTTTTCCTTGATGAATGGAAAGCACCAGGGTAAAATGCGTTAGTCTGGGGGGGGGAGTCGTTTGTCTTCAAGTCTTGTCTTGGGTGGTAAATCCTGGTAGAAAAAAAAATTCTGCTGAGCAGAGGGGCAACGAAAACATTGCAACTGGCCAGAGCTCGTCACACTGGTCAGCTAAAAAAGCACACCGGAAAAAAAGAATATTTTGGAATATAGATATTTATTGTAAATAAAGATCTACAAATAATTTGGGGGAGGGGTATAAAATGATGGTCCTCTATATCCGAATCTTTTAACTATTGCTCGGCCATAAGGCAACGTAAAAAGAAAACCCTTACCTTTTTATTTTTTTTTTTCATCCTTTACGTTGAGTTTTTTTTTTTTTTTTTGTTTTTGGCGTTTTTTTTACATGCCCAGAACAAACGTTTGTGTACCCCAGTCTCGGAACCTGGAGTGGAAGAAGTCACAAATGAAGGTGTCGAAATAATGGCGTCTGTGATTCAAAGCTTGAAGTGTTACCTGCAAGAAAGAATGACTGAACAAAAATTAAAATTAGGACGAATTATTGTCAATAACCCCACCTTATATCAAAAAGGATTTTTGTGATTTTATTTATTTAATCTAAATAAATACAAATACGGCCAGAAATTGGGGGAGGGGGATAAAGACTGGTCTTCTCTATCCTAATTTTTAACTTAACTAGTCTCATTCGTGACCCTATTCATTCTACAATTTTCCTTTCACCACAAAACCAAGTCACAGAACAATCACCAAAACGTCTCACTCACTCTATGAAAAATCCTACACCTAAACCCCTATTTACATATTTGTGAGGGAGTGGGGAGTTGATATTTATTTACAGTAAAATCCCCAGTGACAAAAAAGATTTCGATAAAAATAAAGAATGATTAGTATGATCCTCCCTCGATTAGCATTTCCGCCCTGTCGGCTGGGGCGTTAGACTGCACCTCTGCAGAGGGGTTAGACTCCCCTAATAGGGCAACCTGTTGGCCGTGGGTGGCGACCCGTGATATTTACGGATAGAACCCAGGTGGATGAGCAGATCATGACTTGCAATACTCCACTTTGGCCCTATCTTGGGCTAGACGGGCTGTCGGCTAGACACGATCAATCGGCTAGACACGTTCAGCCCTAGCACTTATATGATTGCCCTAACCCTATTGCTCTTATGGCAAGCCCCAATCCTTCTTATATAGGTGCTAGAAGGCGGTGGCTGAGGGTCTACATGTTCCCTGGAATGACGTTAAATTCTATCTGATGGTGAGGTTCCAGTTCTGGAGGTTTGGGGTAATGTGGAGCATCCCCTTCATCACCATTGCTCCCTGGTCCACTCTGATCCGGAGTGGTAGTACATGTTTGGGTCCCATCTATGGGTTAAATAGAAAAACATAAGTTGATAAACAAAATTGTATTATCCATTAAGAATTGATTTATTTCAAAACTTTATCGGCATTAAATTACCCACTGAGGTTGATATGCCGTAAAACCAAACCAAACCATCCACATCTTTGTCATTTACTGTTTTAAAGTTGTGGAGGACCCCCAAGTCCTTCAAATTTTCTGGTGAGAGTTTAGGGTGGATATTCAAGATGTCATCCCTGTCCCTGCAGACATTTTACCCACCCCTAACATCACCAAGTCTTTCTTTTTGTCCTTGGGCAATTAGTCTTCTGAGCTGCCCGCCGATGCACTTTTTTTTTTTTTTTTTTTTTTTTTTTTTTACGGGCATGAATGCTGTGTGGCCATGAGGGAAGATGTAGTTTTGGACGGTGAAGATGTTGGGGTTCTTTCGCGGCGTGCTTCTTGGTCCCAATACCGTCAGTTTTGGTGGTGGTATATCTCCGGACGCTGATGGAGGTGGACTCGGGGTCCTCTGTGATGATTTGGTCTAAGGAGACCCTGGTGTTGAAGATGATTTGCGGGATTTATCTAATCCCTTCTTCCAATCCAGTAACTTCTCAAAATTTTTCCTTCCCAGGACTATGAAGTGAAGAGCTTCTGGTAGTAATCACAGAATTCCTTACAAATGTCTTTGTTTGTGGTTCGCCGATATCTGTCCGGCGACGTGACACTCGCAATATGTCTTTGATTGGCGGTCCTTTCGCTCGCAATTCACGAGCCATATTCGCCGCCTCGCCAGGCATTCTTTTTAATCTAGCTCTAAATACCTGAGCTTGATACTTTGTTATTGGATAGAGCCAGCTCTGCTCTAGCTATGTTAGTAGCTATGCTATCTCCCTCATGCACGGCCCTGTCTATTCTATCTTCTAGCAACCTTTGCTCCGCTAGTCTATCTAGCTTGAGCCTTCTACTGTAGTCGGCAGCAAAGGATCTAATTCTATCCTTAATATCATATGGGTGCTAGAAGGCAGTGGCTGCGGGTCCACATGTCCTGGGAATGACGTTAAACTCTATCTGATGGTGAGGTTCCAGTTTTGGAGGTTTGGGGAATGTGGAGCACCCCATTCATCACCATTGCTCCCTGGTCCACTCTGATCCGGAGTGGTAGTACCTGTTAGGGTCCCATCTATGGGTTAAATAGAAAAATGTATTTATAAAAAAAATTGTATCATCCATTAAGAATTGATTTCAAAACTTTAAATTAAATGACCCACTGAGGTTGATATGCTGTAAAACAAAACAAACCAAATCTATCCTTAAGTCTACGCCTCCACCCGTTTCCAATTACAGCAGCCGTCAACTCCCACTTAACTGTTAGTTCTAGCTGGCTAATGAATTCTTTGTCTTCCAACAAAGAAGTATTTAATTTCCAATAGCCAGACCTCCTAACCATAATTCTATCTAAATTCAGCTCGACATAGAATGATCTATGATCAGAGCCTTCTATAGATTCGAAACTTGGACACTCTATAAAATTTACGTCGGCTCGCCTAACCAACACTCTTGGTCGACAGTTGTCTAGTACATCAACAGAGGCGCCCTACCGGGTCCAAGTCCACTCTAATTTTCTGGATGCTCTTCACGTGTGTTTATCGACGAGATCAAATCTCTCGACGGAAATCCCGAAGTGTTTTGCATCCAGATTGTTAGTGGACCTATTCCCTTCCCCCCCGATCTACACTGGGATCAAGGACGGCGTTCCAATCACACGAAAAACTACCGTCTAGATGACGTCACGTACGGCTCTATGCGCGAAAAATGTCAGGAAGCTCACTAGTCGCATTAGGCCCATAAACCCCAATGAACCGGAACGCCCTTCCTTGTATGGTAGCATCCACCACGCAGTCTTCCCGTGGGATCTGAAAAAACAAGAGAACATGACGCATGCAGATCTCTGCTAAACAGCCAAGAGACACCCCGAGAACGACCATCAAAACATGCTGAAAAAGGTTCGTAAACCTCTGACAGAATATTTTCACGGAAGTTAGAATCAAAGCGAGTCTCTTGAATACAACATATATCCATCTCGCGACACTTGAGATGCTCAAGGAGGTGTTTCCTTTTAGAAGGCGACCTAAGGCCGCGAGTATTCGTACTTACCAACTTCAAACCCATGATTGAGATTTTACTGGTGTTGGGGTCTTGGACTAAAATGGTCTGGGGTCAGAACACCGACTGCATGACTCAATGGGGCGAAGCCTAGCGTCTGCGTGACCACGCCCTCCTAATAGTATACCGCCGATGTCCTCGGGGTATGTAAGTTTTAAGGCCCTATATAGGGAGGGGTGCACTGTAATAGGGACCCTCCCAGCCTCGCAGTCCATCTCTGCTTCTGTCATTAAAAATACGATCGGGCCAAAGGCCTCTACAGCCTCCCGCATCATGTTGTTAATTGGTACGGCCCTCGGACCCGATCGTATGAAACTGACGATCCTGGCGCCCGGAAACTTGTTGGGATCCTCCACATCCCGGCCGTCCACTTTTTTAAAATTGTGGCAGACTTCCAGTTTTTTTTTATTTTTTTATTTTTTGGGGGAGACTTATCGCCTTCTCCAAGATGTCCCCATCCACCTTACAAATATCTCTCCCCCCTCCCATGTGGTGCCCTTTTCTTGTTTGGGAGCTCGTCCTCAGAGCTCCCAAATGAGGAGCTGCGCTGCCGCTTGCTGCTGTATCCTTCTCCCCCCCCCCCGATGGTGTGTTTGGAGATGATTTTACAGGGGTGGGTCTTCGTGACGAGAGGCTTCTTTGACTTGTGGGGGCAGATTTGGATGTTTGTGGGGAGGACTGGGCCCTTATGCTCCAGCACAGTCAATTTAGGGGGTGGCATTTTAGACTTTGATGGGGAAGGGAGGGAGGCTTTATAACCCTGAGGTTTTGGTCAAGAATGAGGGTTGGAAATGGGGCGCTGTTTTTGTGTGGATGTGGTCCCCTCCTTTTCATGCCTGGCCCGCTCCAGCTCCTCCTTCCACTTGCAAAGTTTGTCAACTTCTCCTTCCCAGGACTGGAGCAAGTGACTTTAGTCTGGCAGCATAAGACTGTGGGGTCTCTCCTGCCCTGTTAGTGTCGACCTGGGTATCCAAGGGGATTGAGTGCTTTCTGTTGGCTTTATCTCTCTNGGCGGCTTGGGCCCCCCGTCTCCGTTCCTGCTGTCCGGGTCGCTCCCTCCTTCCCCCGGCCGCCGCGGCCCTGGCGCCGCGGCTCCTGTCTTTTGTGCTCCCGCTGCGGCCTCCCCGCCCCTCCTCGGGCGCTACGCCACCTGGTTCCTCGCACCTCCTCTCTGGCCCCCTCCGCTCCCGTCCCCCCGTCCCTCGGCCTTTTGGCCCGTGGGCTGTCCTCCTTCCCGTGCGCGCCAGCGGCGTGCGAAGTTGCTCGCCCCCCCTAACCCCACCAGGCTGCCCTTCCCCCGCCTCTGGGCCGCCCGGCGCCTTCGCGTCCCCTTTTCCCTGTCCCCGCGCGCCTCCTCGCCCGGGGCGCTCAGCCCTCGGTTCTCTTCACTCCCTCAGGCGCGGTTCTCGCCCTTGGCGCACCCCTGCCTGCCCCGGTGTGCGGTGGACGCGTTCGCCTTCCTTTCCTCTCGCGACGCCGGTTTTGCCCGTCTCCCGCCTGCCCTTTCGCCCACCCCCCCATACCCGATACAGTAGATAGGAGATACAGCACGAGACTCCCTGCTTGGCACTTGGCCCGCCCCGGGGCCCTGTGCTTCCGGCCCTGCCCCCCCCGGCTGCCGCCCCACCCGCCCCATGCCCGCTGCCCCGCTCTTTGGCCGCCCGCGCGCCGCCGCCCCGCCGCCGCCGCGGGCCGCCGCCGCCCCTGCTTACCGCCGGCCGACGCCCGCCCCCCCCGGCGGGCGGCTCCCCCCCCCTCCGCGGCGGGCGGTCTGCCGTCCCGGCCGGGGCGGCCACCTCCTACCTCCGCCTTCCGCCTCTCACTGCCCCTCTTCTGCTCCCTGGCCCCCCCCGGGCCTTCTCCCCGGCCCTCCCCGCGCCTCCCGCCCTCCGCCCCCGCCCTCCGCGCCTCCTTGGCCCCGTGTTGCCTCCGTTCGCCCCTGGCTGGCGCTCGGCTCTTGCTGGGAGTCCCCCGCCGGCTTGCTCCTTGCGCGGGCGCGGGGCTGCTCCGCCCGTCGCGTCCGCCGCCCCCCGCCCCCGCCGCCCCCCCCCCCCTCCCCCCGTGGCCGCCCCCCTCCCCCCCCCCCCCCCGCTGCCACTCCCGCCCCACCCCCTTCCCCCTTCTTCCCCGCCCTGTGGCCCCGCGACCCCCCACGCACACACCGCCCTCCCCCTTCCCCTCCGCGCCCGCTCCCCCCCGCCCTCTCCACGCCTGTCGGCCGCGCGCTTTCCCCGCCCCTCTCTGCGCGTGGCTCCCCCTCCGCTTTGCCCTGTCTCTGCGCCGCCTCCGCCCCGCGCTGGGTCCCCTCTGGCCCTCCCTCCGTGGCTGGGCCCCTGGTCGCCTCCCCTTTGCCTTTTGGGCTGCCCCTCGTCCCCCCTTCCTCCGGGCGCCCCCCCCTCGCGCCCCTTGGCGTGTGGCGCCTCCTCCCCGCCGCTGCCCGCGCCTTTCCGGGTGTTGGGTCGCTGTGCCCCTGGTGCCTCCCGGCTCCGGTTTTCCCCCCCCCTGTCCGCGGCCGGGCGCCCTTTTGCTTCCCTTTCGTTTCTCCCGGGCTCTCCCCCTCCCGTTCCCCGCTTGTCGGTGGCCTCGCCCGGCCGGCTCCTGCCCCCCCGCCTTGGGTCTCGCCCGTCTTGGCCCCTCGTCGCTCCTTCCCCGGCGGCTTCTGCCGTGGCGGCCCCTGCTTCCGGTCCGCGCCCCCTGTTCCTTCTTGCGCCGTCTCCTGGTCGCGGCTTGCGGGCCCTTCCCGTGCTCGTCGTTTGCGGGCCGCCCCCGTCTCTTGGCGGTGGCCGTCGCCGCGGTGCCGGCGCCGCCCTTTCGTTTCCGCGTGCTGCCGGGTGCTGGTGGTCCTCCTTTTCTGCGGTCTCTTCCGCCGTCGGGGTGTGTCCTGCTCGTCCCCGCCGTCTGGGGCGGTTGCTGCCGTTGTTTCTGCCTCGCGCTGGTGGTCGGCTGCTTGTGGGCCGCCTCTTTGCCGTCTCCCGCCCTCCGTTCCGCTGCTCGCGTTTCTGCGCCTCCTTGCGCCGCTGCGGCCCTCTTTTTTCCGGCCGTTGTGGTCGTCCCTGCCGTCTTCGGGGCGGTCCCGTTTTCCTGCGCTTCCTTGGGCTCCCGGCTGCCTTCCCGCCCGGCCGGTCCGGGCAGGGGCGCTCGTGGTCGGCGGGTGTGCCCGCGCCTGCGCGCTCTCCTGGCCGCGTTCGCTCTCGTGCCCGGCTTTCGCGCCTCCCCCCCGGGCGGCGCTGTGGCCTTGGCCGCCTCGCTCGCCCTCTGCTCCCCTCCCCCTCCTTGGCCGTGTTCGTTCGCCGCGCCGCTGTTGCCCTTTCTCGCTGTCCTGTGTCGCCCTTACTGCGCGTCGTGCCGCCTCTCCTTGCTTCCTGTCCTCTTCGCTTCCGCGCTCGGCCTCGGCTGGTCTCGCTCCTGCGTTCCTACCTCCGTGCTGGGGGGTCCGTGCCTCCCCCTGCCGGCTGGTTTTCCTTCTTCCGCGGGCGTTCGTGGGGCGGTTCTTGGGGCTCGCTGGTGGGGCTGAAACTTCCGTTCGGCTTCGGTGCCTTCCCTCTTCCCTCTTGCCCCCGGCTTGCCTCGCTCCGGCGCGCCGTGGCCGGCCCTCGCCGCTCGCACTTTCCCCGCGGTGGCTGGGGGCCTCACTCGGTTCGCTTCGCCGCGGGGCCCTTCGCGTGCGGTCCGGCCGCTCTCCGGGTTGTCTCGTTCGCTTCGGCTCCTCCGCGTGTCCCCCGCGCCGTGCCCTTGGCCGCCGGCTTGCGTCCGGCCGCGTTCCGACCGGTTTCCCGGCCGCTCCCTCGCCCCGGTTTGTCCCCGGCCGGGCTCGCCTTCGTGGCGGTCGCCGCTCGGGCCGCTTCCGTGCGCCTTTTCCCGGCGCGCTTTCCCCGGTTGCACGCCCCTTACCGGTGCGGCGTCCCCCTCTTTCGCCCGCCTTTCCCCTTCGGGCGGACGGCCGCGGCTGGTTGTGCGGGGCCGCCTTCCCGCCTCTGCCGTCCGTTCTGCGTTGCCGCCGGTCGGCCTCCCCCCCGCTCCCGGCCTGGCCGGTTTCCCCTCTGCCTTGTCCTTGCGGTTGTCGCCCCTTTTTGTCCCTCTTCTGCCGCTGTTGTTTCCCCTTGGTTTGCGCCTTGGGCGGCCCTCCCCCGCGTCTTCCGCCCGGGTTGTGCTCTCTTGCTGCGCCCGGTGCCCGGCCTGTTTGGCGGGCTTCGCTTCTTCCCAGGCCCTCCCTGGCTCCCCGCCCGCGTTGCCGCTTTTGGCTGGGGTCTTCGCGCCCGTTTTGTCGGCCTGTTGTCGGTTACTCTGCTCGGCCTGTGACCCGCCTCCGCTGTGCCCGGCCGCTCGCCACCCCCTTTGCCTTTGGGTTCGCCTGCTCCTCGCGGGGCTCCCGCCGCCCCCTGTGCCGCGCTGCTCCCTTTCGTTTCCTCCACTCCGGCCGTGGTCACCCGTTCCTGGCCCGCGCTCCGGCTGTCTTCCGTTTGCGCCTTTCTGTGCGACGGGTTGCCCCTGTCTCCTCTGTCCCGCTTTGGGCCCCTTGCTCCGTCGGCTTCGCGCGGGGCGGCCTGTCGGTCCTGCGCGCCTTGCTGTTCCTGGCCCGTGCCGCCCAGGTCTCGCGTCCGCCGCTGCTTCTCCCCGGTGTTCGTGTCCTGCGTTTCGGCCCTGCCGCGGTGGCGCCGCGCTTGCCCGTCGCCCGCCTCCCTGGGGCCCCGCTCCCTTTCGCCCCGCGCGCCGGTCTTTGCGTTTGGGTTGCCTGGGCCGGCTCCGCCTCCTCTCGCGGTTCCTTCCGCTGGCGTGCCGCCCCGTCCCCTCCTGGGCGTCGTGGTTCGGGCCGGCTCTCCCGCTCGCGCCCCTTGGTCGCCGTCCTTCTCCTCTCTCTCCGGGGGTTTTTTTTTTCCCTCTCGTGTCTTCGCCGCCTTCTGCGTCTTGCCGGCTCGCCCCTCCTGCGCTGTCTGTTGGCCCCGTTTTTTTTTTTTTTTTCCCCTCCTCTTTTCCGCTCGCCTCCTCTGTCGTCCGCCGTCCTCCGCCCTTTTGGTCCCCTCCCCGTTGTTCTTCCTCCGTTTGCTGCCTTCTCTTCCTCCCGCCCTCTCTCCTTTCACTTTCCTCCGCGTTCCCGCCCGCTGTTTCCTCCTCCTCCACGCGCTTGCTCTTCCCCTCCGCTTTCCACCCTTTGGGGTGGTGGTTCGCTCTTTTTTGTTGCTTTCCCCCTTCTTCCTCTTTGCTCGCCCCCCGTTGTCCCTACCTCCTGCCCCTTTTTCCCCTGCCCCTTCCCTCCCCTTGTCCCCCTGCTCGCCTCCTCGCCACTCGCCCCCTCCCGTTCCCCTCTTGTCGTTTTCATTTTTTCCTCGCCGTGGCTCCCCGGCATGCCTGGCCGGCGCAGGCTTTCCCCCCCGTTCGTCCTAGGCCCCGTCCCTTCTTCTTGACTCGCGCTTGGCTCCTCGTCGGCTGCCCGCTTCCCATCCATCCGCCCCCCGCTTTTGCCTTGCTCCCGCTCCCTTCTGCCCGCCCGTTCTGTTCCTCTTGCCCTCTTGCTGCGGCTTTGTTTTTTCTTTTCCGAGCGTGTCCCTGCTTGGCTTCTTTTCTGCCGCAGCGTTTGGTTTGGTTTGGTTTCCGGCTCTCCCCCTCCGCTGGGTCTTTCCTGCCCCTCCCTACCCTCTTTTTCTGCCTCCTCCCTTTTTTTCTCCCTCTCCCTTTTTCTTTTAGCCACCTAGATGGAGCCCTACACCGGATACTACCCTCCGGGTCAGCGTGGCCTAGGGGGCATGGTGTCTGAGGGGTGCCTCCACATTCCCTAAACCCCCCTCCCTGCCTCACCTCACGATAGGTTTAACGTCATTCCCGGACTGTAGCCCGAGCCCCCCGCTTCTGCACCCTTGATAAAAACGGGGTTGGGGCTTGCCATGGGCAATAACGGGTTGGAAACTCCTTAGGTGCTAGGGCTTGCCGTAACCCCGCGTTGATCAGGGGGCCTCTCCGCCCGCCCGTCTAGCCTAGATAGGTCTCGTGGGGTTATTTTGTTGTGTCGCAACTTGGTTGGTAGGCTTAGCGTTCTCTGGCAAAAAGTTACTCCCGTTACGTACTTTTTGGTTTGCTCTGTCTGGGCATATCTCCTTATGGTTTCTCGGTTTGTTTAGATGACGCTTGCTTTAGTATTTTCGCGACTGCTTGTCTCCCTTCTTGTTATCTCGTACAATATTCGGTCGATGTCCCCCCCCGGCCTTCTTTCAGTTTTCTGTCGGACCTCTGACCTTTTTTTCCTCCTGGGCACTCCTTTAGCTTTACGCGCGTGCTTGTCCGCGGACTCTCGTGACTATCCTTTGGTTCTCCTTAAGTATTGTAAGTTCCTCCTCATGACTTGCTAACTATGGCAAATATCAGTGTTTAAGGTAGTGAATCCGCTCTGCAATATGGCTGGTGATTGGGGCAGGAGTACGCCTGTGCCTCGCCGTAGTCTAATAAATTTAGGGGTGTTTGCAGGACACCTTACTATACCAAACCTGCTTTTCCCCCCTCTCTGTTTCTCTTTGACCGCGGGGTGTGGGCGCGCCGTGTGCGTTCGTGCGCGACCACGCACCTGGCCACTTAAGCCGTCATTTTCGAACCGTCATTTTGTTCTACATTTTTCACCTGGCATGGTCCCTGAAGCCTTCTTTTTTCACTTTCACCTACCTTAACCCCAGGATCCCGGGCTGGACTTTTTTACCTTGGCTCTGGGCTTCATCAACAAAAAAAAAAAAAAAAAAAAAAAAAAAAGGACCTACAAGGTAAGGGAGCTTTTCCTTTTTTCTTTCATTTGCCTGAATGGCGACCGGGAGCCGCGGCTCGGCCATGAGGCCCTCTTAGATCCCCTGATAAAGGGGAACAAGTTGACATTTACCCCCAAAAAAGACATAACACAACTAAGACAAGTGGGGCTTCTCGAAAAATGTGTGGAGCGCGCTCCAAAAGTAAGTGTTCGACGTTTAAAGCGATGCTCCAGCGGGCAAAAGCCATCTACTCCGACCGTAATGGAGAAGGGGCTAATGTTCAATTTGGAGCAACTGAAACAGACACAGAGAAAAGAACTGTGACGGTCTTTTAACGACAAAAGACCAAAAAAAGTATTAGAAACCGGCAAAGACTTGGTGTCGAAGACTCTCACAGCCTGGGAATTAAGGCACAGCAAATTGTAGCTGACCCTTCTTCCTCTATGGGATGTTCTGCTGCCGACTGAAGAAGACGCGTCGCCTGACAATGAAAACTCAGGAGACAAAAGACTACTTTGTCAGAGTCGAATATTTAGGACGCGGAGGACCACGGTAGCGGTTCAGGAGTGCCATATTATCTCATCGGAAGATAATATCATGGCTTATTAATCATTCGGCGATATCGTACGCCGTACATGACAATAAGTCCGGGGTATGGAGCTTCGAAATAGTTAGATACAGAAGCCTTCCGCTCTATACCCAACTGGTTGGTCATTGAAGGACGCCGCCTTCCCGTCATTGTTACGGGGAGGAAACCCGTGTGTGGCGTTGCGGTGAAACTGGTCACCTTGCCGCAAAGTGCCCGGGGAAAAGGCCCCTTTACGGCGCCTCCAAAAAACAAAATACCCCCCCACCAGCCGAGGCGACGGCAACAAGAGGCTCATAGTCTCGCCTACGTTATTCCGACCACCTCTGAGACTCCTCCGTGTAGTCAAAGGGGGAATGGGTGACGGTAGGTAAAGGTGGGAGGAAGGGCCAACCAGACGCACCTTATCCCCTAGAGTTTACCCGGGTAGTCACAGACAAAAGCGGAAGAGACCCACAGTCGTATGCCACGCCCAGACCAAGGTCACTTGCTCCAGTCCCGGGAAAGAAAAGTTCGAGAAACTTCTCGCCTGGAAAAAAGAACTGGACCAGGTTCAAATCTCCACCAAGGCCCACTTCTACCAGAAAGGGATGCCCTCGGCGCCCAACCCCACTAAGCTCACCCAAAAGACCAGAGGGTTATAAAACCCCAACACCTCATCAAAGCAGTCTAACATGCCACCCCCAAAACTGACTATACTTGGCCATAAGGGGGCTCATCCCAATCAAACAAACACACCCAAACAAACACCAAAACAACACCAACAAATTCAGCACTCAACTCAAAGCCGTCTCCCAGGAGTATCACCCCAAATCATCCCCAGCAACCCCAACAAACAATAAAAGACAACGAAGCCCTACCGTTGGCAGTTCAGAGACGAACGGCCCATCCAAAAAAAGAAAACGCCTTTTGGGGGTGGGGTAAACATATATAGGGTGGAGGAGACATCCTCATAAAAAGACACAACCATCCCAAGCAAAATAATGAACAATTTGAGGACCCTCCACAATTTCAAATCTCTTAATAATTTGGACGTGGAGGATCCTCAAAACTTCCCCAATGCGTGGGTTTTTTCAGCCATCCGATCGGGCCGGAAGTCTGGTAAGATCATGGCCATGCTACAAGAAGCCAACGAGGCTTTCGGCCCGATCGCGTGCTTATTGCCTGAGGGGGGGGATATGGAGTGCGAGCCGGGGAGGGTCCCTATAAGATTGCACCCCTCACTATATAGGGCTTTAAAATTAACGTACCCTAGAGACATCGGCGGTCTCGCCTATGACGGAGCATTCACTGATGCTCTGGGTTTCGGTTCATTGAGCCAGACCGTCGGTGTCCTGTCCCCGGACATGTTTAGTCCAAGGCCCCAACACCTACAACTCTCTTAATGGATCTAAGGTTAGCAAGTCTGAATGCTCGCGGCTTGAGGTCAGAATCCAAAAGGCAACAACTCCTTTACTGGCTTCGAGACCGTGAGATGGATATATGTTGCTTACAGGAGACCCGCTTTGATTCGAACCTCCATGAAGAGATTCTGTCAAGGGATTACGATTCCTTTTCAGCATTTTTTTGATGGTCGTGCCAGAGGGGTATCTTGGCTGTTTAGCAGAAAACCTTCATGCTGTATGTTCTTTTGTTTTTGCAGATCCGGCTGGAAGGCTTTGCGTGGTGGATGCTACCATAAAAGGAAGGGCGTTTCGATTCATCGGGGTTTATGGGCCCAATGTCACGAGTGAGCTACCTGATTTTTTTCGGCGCATCGAGCCCTATGTAACATCATCCAAACGGGTAGTTTTAGTGGGCGATTGGAACGCCGTCCTTGACCCCAAGATAGACAGAGGGGGATGTTAGAGGGAATACTAACAATCTGGATGCCAAATACTTCAAGGAGTTTGTCGACAGATTTGATCTTGCCGACAAGCTCCGTGAGGAGCATCCAGATCGGTAGTATGGACTTGGACCGGTAGAGGCGCCTCTGGTCGTCAGCTCTCCAGCTACATTGACCGAGTGTTAGTCAGGAGAGTCGAATTAGAACTTATAGATGGTCCAAGTTTTGAGGCGTTAGGTAGCTCTGATCATAGGATGGTCTATGTCAGGCTAAAACTAGATAGGGTTAGGGTTAGGGCTAGGAGGTCTGGCTATTGGAAACTTAATGCTTCCCTTTTGGAAGACAAAAATTTCCTTAGCCAGCTAGAACTAACTATTAAGCGGGAATTGACGGGGGCGGTTATCGGGAACAGGTGGTGGTCTAGGCTTAAGGATACTATTAGATCCTTTGCTGCCGACTATCATTTTAATTTTACCGAATTTTCTTTTTTTCTCCATTTTCACTTTGGGGTTTTTACATGTAAATATATATCATCTTCCCCCCTCCCTCATGAACATGTAAATACGGGTTAGGATTAGGATATAATCATAGAGTAATTGAGAATTTTTGGTGACTGTTGTGCGAACGATTCTTATGGTGAATGGATAATTGTAGTATGAATTGGGTCACGAATGAGAATAGCTAGGTTAAAAGTTAGGATAGCGATGACCAGACCTTTTCCCCATCCCCAATTTCGGCCTTGTGCCACATTTATGTATTTATTTTTACATAATAAATATATATATCACAAAAAACCCTTTTGTCCAGACGTGTTTTATTTGTCAGCCAGTGTGACGAGCTCTGGCCTACTTGCTTTTTTTTTATTATCACTTTGTTTACAAAAGGATTACCACGACGAAAAGAATTTCAAGATCCCCGGACTGACGCATTTTACCCTGGTGCATTCCCATCCAGGATAAAAAAATAAGGTAAGGCTTTTTGCCTTAAAATCACTGCCTTATGGTCAGCCGAAAACACGGCTCGGCCAAAAAGGCTTTGTTTAAGTCCCCCACTAAGAGGGCGAAATATCAGGAACCACCACAAAAACTGGTTAAAAATGTTCATGGTGTTACAAAAAATAAGGTTCCGGTTAAGGAACACCCAAAGGTGGAGGGTCCTCCTATGGAACCAAAACCTACATTAGAATGCACGACAAGTGGGGGCTCCCAAGAATGTTTGGGCTTCTAAACCCAAACTTGAAATTGATATCGATGAGCTCGCCCAGAGAGCTGCCTTGGTCTCTGACCAGGTACATGAGCATGGACTCTTGTTTAACCTGGGCGAGCTCAGAGACGAACAATTAAAAAGAACGGTGTCTGTCTTCGCGGTCGATAGTAGTACTTGAGACCTCGAAGGACTTGATGATCAAGACTCAAGTTTGGGCGTAAATGTGCAGACTATAATTGCCGGCACATCTAACGCTATGTATGGTGACTTAGTAGCCGCCAGTCATGACGGTAAGCGCGGGGAATGGAGTTTCGACATAATGTTAGACAAAACAGCCTTTGACTCCGTTCCCAACTTTCTGGACATGGAGGGGCGCAGACTATCCGTGATAGTGACCGGAAGGAAGCCAGCGTGTTGGAACTGTCACAGAATTAGTCATCTGTCGTCCAACTGTCCGGGAAAAAAGGCTCCCGAGATTGCGACTTCCAAAATGCGAGATACCCTCCCACTTCCCAAGTCACCGGGAAAAAAAGAGGCTTCACAAGCCGAGCCCGCTGTCAGGACCACGGTATCGGAAAAGGTCGGGGTGGAACAGCAACCCCCCCTTCCCCTAAGACTTCCTCATTGGGGACAACGGGGAATGACGAGGGGGAGTGGCTGACAGCTGGAAAAAGTGGGAGGAAGGTCCAGATTGTGGTACCTCAGTCCCATGTAGAAAACCCAACAGACACCGTGGGAGAGACCCCACAGTCGTATGCGGGAATGGCCAGGGCCAAATGCGTCAGTCCGGGGAAGGAGAAATTCGAAAAGCTCCTTCAATTCAAGGCCCAGTTGGATGCCCAGAGGACAGCCACTACTACCACCACCACTACCAAGTCAACTACTGCCCCTCTTCAGGATGTCCTCGCTCCACCCCTTCATCTTCGCCAAAAAACACTAAAACCCCCAAAACATCTCCCGATACCAAAATGCCACCCCCCAAAATGACAGTGCTTGGGCACAAGGGAACTCATCCTCCTCCATTGCCCACACCAGCAAAAGAAAAAAAAAAAAAAAAAACCCCGCCATACACCCACAAACTCCACTACGTCAACCTAAGCCATCCCTCTAAAAAACACCCCATCTCACACCCCATCAGACAAAAAAGACAAAGCTACGAAACGGCAGCGGAGCCCTGCAGCAGGGAGCTCCGAGGATGAGCTGCCCATTATTAAAAAAAAGACACCATTTGGGGGGGGGGAATCAATATATGCAAGGTAGAGGGAGACATCCTGATTAAAGACTAACCTGCCCCAAAAAATGTTAGACAATTTGGGGACCCTCCTCAACTTCAAAAGGTTGAATGACCTTGATGTAGAGGACCCCCAAAACTTCCCAGATGCCTGGGTATTATCCGTTATTCGATCGGGCCGGAAGGCTGGACCTATTATGGCTATGGTCTGTGATGCTGTTGAGACTTTCGGCCCCGATCGCAGCTTTGTTGCCAGAAGGGGGGGGGGGGAAATGATGTACGAGTCAGGGAGGGTCCAATAAGACTGCACCCATCCCTGTATAGGGCCCTAAAACTAATTTACCCCAGGGACATCGGCGGCCTCGCCTACGACGGAGCCTTTACTAAGGCTCTGGGTTTTACTTCGTTGAGCCAGACCGTCGGTGTTCTGTCACCTGACATGTTCAGTCCGAGGACCTAACTCCATTAACTTTCTCCATGGATCTAAGGTTAGCTAGTTTAAATGCTCGCGGCTTGAGGTAAGATTCAAAAAGGCAACAACTCCTTTACTGGCTTCGAGACCGCGAGGTGGATATCTGCTGTTTACAAGAGACCCGCTTTGATTCGAGCTTCCATGAGAGAATTTTGTCAAGGGATTACGATTCCTTTTCAGCATTTTTTGATGGTCGTGCAAGAGGGGTCACTTGGCTGATAAACAGAAACCTACTCGCGAATTGTTCTGTTGCTTTTTCAGATCCGGCTGGGAGGCTTTGTGTACTGGATGCCACCATAAAAGGAAGGGCGTTTCGCTTCATTGGGGTTTATGGACCCAATGCCACGAGTGAGCTGCCTGATTTCTTTTGGCGCATCGAGCCCTATGTGACTTCATCCAAACGGGTAGTTTTAGTGGGTGATTGGAACGCCGTCCTTGATCCCAAGGTTGATAGAGGGGACGTTAGGGGAAATACTAACAATTTGGATGCAAAATACTTCGGGGAGTTTGTCGACAGACTTGATCTTGCCGACAAGCTCCGTGAAGAGCACCCAAATCGGGTAGTGTGGACTTGGAGCTACATCTCTCCAGCTACATCGACAGAGTGTTAGTCAGGAGAGTCGACTTAGATCTTATAGAGGGTCCAAGTTTTGAGGCGTTAGAGCATCCTATGATCAGAGCTACCTATGTCAGGCTAGGATGTCTGGCTACTGGAATAGTTAAAAGATAGGATAGTGAAGACCAGTCTAACCCCACTCCCCCTTTAGGCCTTGTGCCACATTTATGTATAAATATTTTATTTTTCATAATGAATAATTATATACCAAAATTCCTTCCCCCCCTCTGTTATTTTACGAGCAGCGAGTGAGCGCGACCAGTGTGCGTCCAAGTGTGACCGGCACTGGTTACTCAAAGAAATATTTTTGTTAATTTTATTTTTTTTTATCTATTATTGCGTCGGAGCAAGTAACTTTTCCTTAACAGGACTACCAGGCAAATAAGCAAGAAGCCAGCACCTTTTTCAACTGACTTCTTCCACTCCAGTTTCCCGGGACTGAGGCTCACAACCTTTGCTCGGGACAAAAAAAAAAAAAAATGTTCACAAACCAACTGAAAAGAAAAAAACAGAACATTAAAAAAGGTAAGGGTTTTTTCCCTTTTTACGTTGCCTTATGGCTTACCGGAATTCCGGCTCGGCCAAAAAGGCCCTTTTTAAGGTTTGGTTCGTTCTGTTTTACGGCATATCAACCTCATAGGGTCATTTAATATTGATAAAGTTTTGAAATAAATCAATTCTTAAATGGATAATACAATTTTTTTGTAAAGACATTTTTCTATTTAACCAATAGATGGGACCCTAATAGGTACTACCACTCCGGGTCAGCGTGGACCAGGGAGCAATGGTGATAAAGGGGTGCTCCACATTTCCCAAACCTCCAAAACTGGAACCTCACGATCAGATAAAGTTTAACGTCATTCCCAGGACATGTAGACCCGCAGCCACGGCCTTCTAGCACCCATATTATAAAAAGGGGCTGGGGCTTGCCATAATGGCAATAGGGTTGGGGAAATCATATAGGTGCTAGGGGCAGATGTTGAGGAGAAGGGCATTATGTCCAATTTGGACCAGTACAAACAAGACCTAAAGAAACGAATTGTGTGTCTTTATTGTAGACCGAACGACTAGAAAAACCGTGAAGGTAAAAAAAGACATGGTAATCAGAATACTTACCTCTCTGAGAGTCAAGGTTATATCCATTGTAACCGGTGACTATTACCCTTTATGGGACGTACTGTTACCTACTGGAGGCCGTCGCCCTAACTAAATATACTCTTGAAACCAAAGAGTACATCGTCCGGGTCGAGTATATGGGGCGACGGAGGACCACGGTCACAGTATGCGAGGTGCCCAGTTTTCTCAAGGATGAAAATCTGGCCGCAAGAATCATGAAGTTTGGTCAAGTGATCAACGACAACTGGGACGTTATGCACGGGGAATGGGCATATGACGTTATGTTAAGCACCACCTCCTATGCCGTTCCCAACTGGTTGGACTTTGAAGGACGCCGACTAAATGTCATCGTCACTGGGCGAAAACCCGTGTGTTGTCAGTGCGGGGAAACTGGTCACCTCTCCGCAAAGTGCCAGGGGTGAAAAGGGACGACCCAGGTGTCCGTCAAAAAACAAAATTCCCCTCTCATCCTCGATAGTGAAAGGCACAAAGGAGGCTCCCGTAGTCTCGCCTGCAGTTAATACTTCTCCCAAGACCAACTCTATGACCTCCGCAGAGGGATCAAAGGAGAAGTGGATGACTGTAGGAAAAGGGGGGAGGAAGGTCCAACCAGTAGCACCTCAATCCCCTAAAGGTTCCCAGGGAGACACTACAGTAGTAGGAGAGTCCCCCAAATCATTTGCTTCCCAAACAAAGGTTGTGTGCCACAGTCCTGGGAAGGAAAAGTTTGAAAAATTACTGGAGTGGAAGAAGGGACTTGATGAAGCCCGGAAATCCAATAGCACAACTCCGGAGAAAAAAAAAATCACCATCACCCAGGACCCTAAGACCACCACCACCAGCATCAATATCTAGTGACATGCCACCTCCAAAGTTAACTGTATTGGGGCAGAAGGGGACCCATCCTCCCATGAAAAAGTCCCCCAAACAAACCCCATCCAAAAAAAAAGTCTCCTCTTAAGACTCCCTCAAAAAGACCCCCCCCAAAAAAAAATACGCCTAAGGCGACCCCAACTTCCTCCCCATCCAAAATTCCATCATCACCCATGGAGACGGGAAATCTTCCCCCCCAAAAAAAAAAGGCAGAGGAGTGCTTCTGCGGGCAACTTCCCAAACATAAAAAGAAAGAGTGGGTGATGTTTGGAGTGGGTAAGAACGTCTGCAGGGTGCGTGATGACATCCTGCAGAACCACTCCAAACTGAAAGAACAAACATTAAAAGACTTGGGGGTCCTCCAAAATTTCAAAATTGTTAACAAAGATGTGGAGGACCCCCAAAACTTTCCAGATTGTAAGGTGCTATCGGTTATGAGGGTGGGTCGAAGGGCCCGGGCTATTGAAAGCATGTTAGCTGATGCTAACGGGACCTTCGGTCCACTCATACATAGTGACAGAATCAAATCACCTGAAGTGTGACTTCAGGTAAATAAATAGGTATCCTCCCCCATCCCTCTATAGGGCGCTAAAATTAACGTACCCACGGGACATCGGTGGCATTGCTCAGGACGGTGTCATGACAAAAGAATTGGGATATGATTCGATGAGCGATGCCATCGGCGTCCTGTCCCCAGACATGTTCGGTCCACGGCCCCAACTCCAGTGAACCCTTTCATGGACCTAAGGTTGGTATGTACGAATGCTCGCGGCCTTAGGTCGCCTTCTAAAAGGAAACGTCTCCTTGGACGACTTAAGAGTCGTGAGGTGCATATATGCTGTATTCAAGAGACTCGTTTTGATTCCAACTTCCGTGAAGATATTCTGTCAGAGGTTTACGAACGTTTTTCAGCATGTTTTGATGGTCGTTCTCGGGATGTCTCACATTTTTCTATTTAACCCATCGATGGGACCCTAACAGGTACTACCACTCCGGGTCAGAGTGGACCAGGGAGCAATGGTGATGAAGGGGTGCTCCACATTCCCCAAACCTCCAGAGCTGGAACCTCACCATCAGATAGTTTAACGTCATTCCCAGGACATGTAGACCCGCAGCCACCGCCTTCTAGCACCCATATGATAAAAAGGGGTTGGGCTTGCCATAAGGGCAATAGGGTTGGGAAAATCATATAGGTGCTAGGGCTTGACGTGACCAGCTGATTGATCGGAGGAGGCCTCTCCGACCGCCCGAGTGGAGTATTGCATGTCATGAACTGCTCATCCACCTGGGCTCTATCCTTAAGCATCACGGGTCGCCACCCACGGCCAACAGGTGGCCCCATTGGGGGAGTTTTACCCCTCTGCAGAGGTGCAGTCGGTGCATTCTAACGCCCCAGCCGACAGGGCGGTTTTCCATTGTGGGATGTGCTGCTGCCGACTGAGGAAGATGCAGTCGCCCTAACAAAGAAAAATCACGAGACTAGGGATTATTTCGTGAGAGTAGAATATTTAGGGCGAAGAAGGACCACGGTAGCAGTACAAGAGGTGCTTATTATCTTCTTGAAGATAATATAGCAGCCTTTATGATGGAGTTCGGCGAAATCGTCAACGTCGATCTCGATAATGAGCACGGGGTCTGGAGCTTTGAGCTTATGCTCTCAACAGAAGCTTTTCACGCAGTACCCAACTGGTTGGTCGTAGAAGGCCGTCGCCTTCGTTATTGTTACGGGGAGGAAACCCGTATGTTGGCGATGCGCTGAGACTGGTCACCTTGTCGCAAAGTGCCCGGGAAAAAAGGCTCCCGTTTCGGCGACTTCTAAAAACCAAAGTTTCCTCTCACCATCCGTGACGAAGGAAAAAAATGGTGGCTCACGTAGCCCCGCCCGCCGTGGTTCCATCTACCTCTGCGACTCCTTCAGTGAAACCCACAGAAGAGTCAAAGGGGGAATGGGTCACGGTCGGTAAAGGTGGGAGGAAGGGCCAACCAGAAGCACCTCAATCCCCCTTGGAACCCCAGGTAGACTAACAGGGTAGGAGAGACCCCACAGTCGTATGCTGCCCAGACTAAGGTCACTTGCTCCAGTCCTGGGAAAGAGAAGTTCGACAAGCTTCTCAAGTGGAAGGAGGAGTTAGACCGGGCCAGGCATGAAAAGGAAGGGACCACATCCACACAAAAGCAGCGTCCCCTTTCCACCCCTCATTCTTCACCGAAACCTCAGAGGGTTATAAAGCCTCCCTCCCCTTCCAAGTCTAAAATGCCACCCCTAAATTGACTGTGCTGGGGCATAAGGGAGCCCAGTCCTCCCCACAAACATCCAAATCAGCCCCCACAAGTCCTCTCCAAACCGTCACCAAGACCCCGGTAAAAATCAACTCCCAAGCCATCACCATCGGGGGGGGGAAGGATGCAGCCAGCAAGCGGCAGCGCAGCTCCTCCTTTGGGAGCTGAGGACGAGCTGCCCAAATTCAAGAAAAGAGCACCACATGGGAGGGGGAGAGATATTTGTAACGTGGAGGGGGGGGGCATCTTGGAGAAGGCGATAAGTTTCCCCCCCCAAAAAAAAAACAAAAAAAAACTGGAGGATCCCAACAAGTTTCCAGGCGCTAGGATCGTCAGTTTTATACGATCGGGTCCGAGGGCCGTACCAATTAACAACATGATGCGGGAGGCTGTAGAGGCCTTCGTCCCAATCGTATTTTTAATGACAGAGGCAGAGATGGACTGCGAGGATGCCTATTACATTGCACCCCTCCCTATATAGGGCCTTAAAACTTACATACCCCGAGGACATCGGCGGTATACTATATGAGGGCGTGGTCACGCAGACGCTAGGCCTCGCCCCATTGAGTCATGCAGTCGATGTCCTGACCCCAGACCATTTTAGTCCAAGACCCCAACACCAGTAAAATCTCAATCATGGGTTTGAAGTTGGTAAGTGTGAATGCTCGCGGCCTTAAGACGCTCAAGGAGGTGTTTCTTTTTTCGAAGGCGACCTAAGTGTCGCGAGGTGGATATATGTTGTATTCAAGAAACTCGCTTTGATTCTAACTTCCGTGAAAATATTCTGTCAGAGGTTTACGAACCTTTTTCAGCATGTTTTGATGGTCGTTCTCGGGGTGTCTCTTGGCTGTTTAGCAGAGATCTGCATGCGTCATGTTCTCTTGTTTTTTCAGATCCGACGGGAAGACTTTGCGTGGTGGATGCCACCATAGAAGGAAGGGCGGTCCGGTTCATTGGGGTTTATGGGCTTAACGCGACTAGTGAGCTTCCTGACTTTTTTTCGGCGCATCGAGCCGTACGTAACGTCATCTAGACGGGTAGTTTTGACGGGCGGTTGGAACGCCGTCCTTGATCCCAGGGTAGACCGGGGGAGGGAATTGGGCCACTAACAATCTGGATGCAAAACACTTCCGGGATTTCGTCGAGAGATTTGATCTCGTCGATAAACACCGTGAAGAGCATCCTGACAAATTAGAGTGGACTTGGACCGGTAGGGGCGCCTCTGTTGATGTAACTAGACAACTGTCGACCAGAGTGTTGGTTAGGCGAGCCGACGTAAATTTTATAGAGGGTCCAAGTTTCGAATCTATAGAAGGCTCTGATCATAGATCATTCTATGTCGAGCTGAATTTAGATAGAATTATGGTTAGGAGGTCTGGCTATTGGAAATTAAATACTTTGTTGGAAGACAAAGAATTCATTAGCCAGCTAAAACTAACAGTTAAGAGGGAGTTGACGGATGCTGTAATTGGAAACGGGTGGAGGCGTAGACTTAAGGATAGATTTGGTTTGGTTTGTTTTACGGCATATCAACCTCAGTGGGTCATTTAATTTAAAGTTTTGAAATCAATTCTTAATGGATGATACAATTTTTTTTTTATAAATACATTTTTCTATTTAACCCATAGATGGGACCCAAACATGTACTACCACTCCGGATCAGAGTGGACCAGGGAGCAATGGTGATGAAGGGGATGCTCCACATTACCCCAAACCTCCAGAACTGGAACCTCTCCGCCAGATAGAATTTAACGTCATTCCAGGGAACATGTAGACCTTCAGCCACCGCCTTCTAGCAGCTATATAAGAATGATTGGGGGCTTGCCATAAGAGCAATAGGGTTGGGGCAATCATATAAGTGCTAGGGCTGAACGTGGCTAGTCGATTGATCGGAGGGGGCTTCTCCGACCGTCCGTCTAGCCCAAGAAAGGGCCAAAGTGGAGTATTGCAAGTCATGATCTGCTCATCCACCTGGGTTCTATCCTTAAATATCACGGGTCGCCACCCACGGCCAACAGGTTGCCCTATTAGGGGAGTCTAACCCCTCTGCAGAGGGGTTAGACTAACGCCCCAGCCGACAGGGCGGAAATACTAATCGAGGGGGGATCATACTAATCATTCTTTATTTTTATCGAAATCTTTTTTTTTTGTCACTGGGGATTTTACTGTAAATAAATATCAACTCCCCCCCCCCTCACAAATATGTAAATAGGGGTTTAGGTGTAGGATTTTTCATAGAGTGAGTGAGACGTTTTGGTGATTGTTCTGTGACTTGGTTTTGTGGTGAAAGGAAAATTGTAGAATGAATAGGGTCACGAATGAGACTAGTTAAGTTAAAAATTAGGATAGAGAAGACCAGTCTTTATCCCCCTCCCCCAATTTCTGGCCGTATTTGTATTTATTTAGATTAAATAAATAAATCACAAAAATCCTTTTTGATATAAAAGGTGGGGTTATTGACAATAATTCGTCCTAATTTTCATTTTTGTTCAGTCATTCTTTCTTGCAGGTAACACTTCAAGCTTTGAATCACAGACGCCATTATTTCGACACCTTCATTTGTGACTCCTTCCACTCCAGGTTCCCGAGACTGAGGTACACAAACCTTTGTTCTGGGCATGTTTAAAAAAAAAAAAAAAAAGCCCCCCCCAAAAAAAAAAAAAAAAAACAAAACAAAACCTCAAAGTAAAGGACGAAAAAAAATATAAAAAGGTAAGGGTTTTTCCTTTTTACGTTGCCTTATGGCCGAGCATAGTTAAAAGATTCGGATATAGAGGACCATCATTTTATACCCCTCCCCTAAATTATTTGTAGATCTTTATTTACAATAAATATCTATATTCCAAAATATTCTTTTTTTCCGGCGGGCTTTTTTAGCTGGCCAGTGTGACGAGCTCTGGCCAGTTGCAATGTTTTTTGTCCCTCTGCTCAGCAGAAATTTTTTTTCTACCAGGATTTACCACCCAAGACAAGACTTGAAGACAAACGACTCTCCCATTCATCAAGGAAAAACAAAAAAGTAGGCCTTTTGCCTTATCAGCCAAAAAGCTGGCCGAAAACACGCCACGGCCAAAATGGCTTTATTCAAATCCCCCGTGAAAAGGGGTTTGGTTTGGTTTTGTTTTACGGCATATCAACCCCAGTGGGTCATTTAATGCCGATAAAGTTTTGAAATAAAGCAATTCTTAAGGGATAATACAATTTTTTTATAAATACATTTTTCTATTTAACCCATAGATGGGACCCTAACAGGTACTACCACTCCGGGTCAGAGTGGACCAGGGAGCAATGGTGATGAAGGGGTGCTCCACATTCCCCAAACTGGAACCTCACCATCAGATAGAGTTTAACGTCATTTCCAGGACATGTAGATCCTCAGTCACCACCTTCTAGCACCCATATGATTAAAAGGGGTCGGGGGTAGCTATAAGGGCAATAGGATTGGGAAAATTATATAGGTGCTAGGGCTTGACGTGACCAGCCGATTGATCGGAGGGGGCCTCTCCGACAGTCCGTCTAGCCCAAGATAGGGCCAAAGTGGAGTATTGCAAGTCATGGACTGCTCAGCCACCTGGGTTCTATCCTTAAGCATTACAGGTCGCCACCCACGGCCAACAGGTGGCCCCATTGGGGGAGTCTTACCCCTCTGCAGGGGTGCAGTCGGTGCATTCTAACGCCCGGGGTTTGCCATCAGGGCAATAGGGTTGGTACAATCATATAAGTGTTAGGGCTTGACATAAGCAGCCGATTGATCGGAAGCAGCCTCTCTGACAGACCGTTCAGCCCAAGTAAGGGCCAAAGTGGAGTGTTCAGCTATATGGGTTCCATCTTTATGAATCATGGGTCACCGCCCACGGCCAACAAGTGGGCCCCATTCACGCGATCTTACCCATCTGCATGAATTCAGTCGGCGTATTCTACAGGTCCAGAAGACATGGTTATAGTGAATGTCTGAGATAAGGAGTGATTTACATAGCATAGATTTTCTTTTATAAATGATATGCCACTTGATTTAAGTTTATGGTTGACTGAAATTGAAAAGTATTGTAAAGTGTCATTAAAAGACAACTGTGTATTACCGAGGGGGATTTTAACACTATTTGCTCTGTTCAGTTTCAGTAGTTTTCACTCACATGTGCGCCATAAATGAAAAAACAGCCCCACCAAAAAAAATACAATCATGGTGAACTTTAATAATAATTGGTTGGTGAGGTTTATTTTGTTTTACGATATATCAGCCTCAGTGGGTCATTTTATGCCGATAATGTTTATGGATACTCAATTTTTTTATAAACTCCTCTGCAGAGGTGCAGTCGGTGTATTCTAAAGCCCCAACCGACAGGGCTATAGTTGGTTGTTTGGATTTTACGACATGTTGACCTTTGGCTATTTTATGCCGAAGACGTTTTCTGTATTCAGTTGGATGGATAGTTGGTTGGTTGGATTTTACGGCATGTCAACCCTTGGGTTATTTTATGCCGAATACGTCTTTTTTTATTCATTCTTGATGGGTATTCAATTTTTAAAACTCTTTCTATTCAACCCATAGACGAGGCCCTAACGGTTACTATCATTCCGGATAAGAGTGGACCTGGGAGTAATGGTGATGAATGGGTTTTCCCCACTCCCCAAAGCTCCAGAACTGGAACTTCACTAAAACCCTTAGCCACCGCGTTCTCGCACATTTTGACATAAGGGCAATACTCACAAGGGCTCCAATACTAGTGGTTCCGCTAGATCACCGAAGTTATGCGGTTCAATAACTTGATGGGTAACCATTTAAGCCCCCCCCCCCAAAAAAAAAAAAAAAAAAAAAAAATCCACCAACTACATCCAGAACTATAGTCTCAGAAGAAACCCATTTGGGCGAGGTCTTCAGTCGGCGTATTCTGTTTATTTAATTGGTTAATTAACTCGGTAAGGATTAGGTTTGTTTTTATTTTACGGCATATCAACCTCAGTGGGTCATTTACCGCCGACAAAAATTTGAAATAAATTCATTCTAAATGGATAATCAATTTCGTTTATAAACTCAGGTTTTTCTATTTAACCCATAGATGGGACTCTAACAGGTACTACTACCATCCGGATCAAAGAGCGGTGTATTCCGATCGTAGTCTATACATTTAAAAGTTGCTTCATTCTGATAGATTAAAATTTGAGATTATAGTAAATATTTGGAAAAAGACAAATCGGCCAACCTTGGCCCAGATTCCAGTAGTTGTTTTATATTACCATATTTCTTTGGAAAGATAGCAGAGTTAATTAGAACCGTCCGCTTGTGCTGTTCCCTGTCAGAATTCCGGACTGAACACATACGGAAAGTGACAGGGGCACTTATCGATGCGTTTACGAAAGCAAGCGTGTATATATCTAATCATGCAAACTGATTCATGAGCATGCGTGTTAACCTATCCATACATAAATATTCATGTCGGTATTTTGTGAGCCGTAAGCTTATATCAGTTAAGTGAACCACGATATCTTTCGTGGCCTTAGTTCATAATTAGGCTGGCTGTATCTTCTATAAACCGTCCAGTCTGTTTTTTTATCAGTTGGTTGGATTTTACGGCATTACAACGCATTAGATCAGGTTTGGTTTGTTTTACGGCATATCAATCTTAGTGGGTCATTTAATGCCGATAAAGTTTTGAAATAATCAATTCTTAATGGATAATACAATTTTTTATAAATACATTTTTCTATTTAACCCATAGATGGGACCCTAACAGGTACTACCACTCCGGGTCAGAGTGGACCAGCGAGCAATGGTGATGAAGGGGTGCTCCACATTCCCCAAACCTCCAAAACTGGAACCTCAACATCAGATAGAGTTTAACGTCATTCCCAGGACATGTGGACCCTCAGTCACGGCCTTCTAGCACCCATATGATACAACGCATTGGGTCATTTTATGCAGAAAAAGTTTCCTTTTATTCATTTTTAATGGGTACTCGTGTTTTAAACTGGCGGGTCGTTGGCTATGTTTTACGGTCAAACAAATAGTCCTTCCAAAAGGCTAGGGGAAATGAAAAAAAAAAAAAAAAAGTTCCTATTTTAAATTCAAAATTTGATTTTAACGGCATGTCAACTCATACAGGGTTATTTTATGCCAAGCGGTAGATTGAGAGGGATGTTCAAGTTTGGCTTTTTCAAGGATTTTGTTTTTTTGCAGTAGGTTGTTTGCGGTTATTTGTTGCTAAGTGGATTGGAAATCAATTTAAATGATAAGTTTATAGGGTAAAGTTAAAGTTTGTTATAAGCGATAGTTTGGTAGAATCTTTAACAATTCATATTCTTTTCTATTTAACCCATAGATAGGACCCTGACGGGACCAGCCGATTTATAGGAGGTAACCTCTCCGACCACCCGTCTAGCCCAAAATAAGGGCCAAAGTGGACTGTTGCATGTCATGGACTGCTCAGCCACCTGGGTTCCATCCTGAAGCATCACGGGTCGCCAACCGGTGTTCCATTGGGGAGGGGAGAGTCTTACACCACTACAGAGGGGCAGTCGGTGTATTCTAACGCCCCACCGACAGGGCAGTTTAAAATTTGAGAAGCTTTTATCAGCGTCATATTTTCTTATGTATTATCGTTATAACCACCTCCGTCCATTATGGTCAAGTCACGCTAACAGTACTGGTTCCCACTCACTGAAGTTAAGCAGCAATGAGCCTGTTCAATACTTGAGTGGGTGACCACTGAAGTAACACAGCAAGTACTGTAAGAAACTGTTCTTTGTTTAGCAAAAGGGTTTGTTTTACGGGATATAAATCTTGGTGGGTCATTTAATGCCCACAATGTTTTTTGTTTGGTTTGTTTGGTTTTACGGCATATCAACCTCAGTGGGTCATTTAATGCCGATAAAGTGTTGAAATAAATCAATTCTTAAATGGATAATACAATTTTTTTATAAATACATTTTTCTATTTAACCCATAGATGGGACCCTAACAGGTACTACCACTCTGGGCAAAAGTGGACCAGGGAGCGATGGTGATGAAGGGGTGCTCCACATTCCCCAAACCTCCAAAATTGGAACTCCACCATCAGACAGAGTTTAACGTCATTCCCAGGACATGTAGATCCTCAGCCACCGCCTTCTAGCACCCATATGATAAAAAGAGATTGGGGCTTGCCATAAGGGCAATAGGGTTGGGGAAATCATAGGTACTAGGGCTTGACGTGACCAGCCGATTGATCAAGGGGGGGGCCTCTCCGACCGCCAGTCTAGCCCAAGATAGGGCCAAAGTGGAGTATTGCATGTCATGAACTGCTCATCCACCTGGACTATCCTTAAGCATCACGGGTCGCCAACCACGGCAAACAGGTGGCCCCATTAGGAGAGTCTTACCCCTCTGCAGAGGTGCATTCTAACGCCCCAGCCGACAGGGCGGACAATGTTTTTAAAGAAACTCATTCTTGATAGGTACTTTTAATAAACACTTTCTATTTAACGCATATATGAAACCCTAACAAGTACAACCACTCAGTGTCAGTTACAGTTTAACGTCATACCCAGGACATTAAGATCCTCCACCACCGCCTTCTAGCACATAAAAAGGCGTTGGAGCTGGCTGTAAGAGCAATAGGGTTGGGACAATCATATAGGTGCTAGGGCTTGACATGACCAACCGATTGATCGAAGGGGGCCTCTTCGGCCGCCCGTCGAACTTAAGTAAGGTTGGAAATGGACTTGCATGTCATGGACTGCTCATTCACTAGATTTCCATCCTTTAGCATCACGGGTCGCTACCCACGGCCAACAGGTGTCCCCATTTGGGGGTCTTACCCCTCTACAGAGGTGCCGTCAGTGTATTCTAAAGCAATCAACAGTCAAACATCTATATCTGATTCCTTTATAAAAAAAAAAAAAAAAAAAAAAAAAAAAGACTAACCTACTTCATGATTCCACAATGATAGCACTGGTTTCACATCAGATCTGAAGTTGTCGGTCCTAGAATACGTTAACTATAATCCCACATAGAAGGGGGGTATTATCCACCCAACAATTCTATATAAAATGGCAATATGTTCGTTTTGGTTTGGTTTGTTTTGTTTTACGGCATATCAACCTCAGTGGGTCATTTAATGCCGATAAAGTTTTGAAATAAATCAATTCTTAATGGATAATACAATTTTTTTATAAATACATTTTTCTATTTAACTCATAAATGGGACCCTAACAGGTACTACCACTCCGGGTCAGAGTGGCCCAGGGAGCAATGGTGATGAAGGAGTGCTCCACATTCCCCAAACCTCCAGAACTGGAAACTCACCATCAGATAGAGTTTAACGTCATTCCCAGGACATGTAGACCCGCAGCCACCGCTTTCTAGCTCCCATATGTTCGTGGGATTTTACGGCATGTCAACTCTTGGGTTATTCTATGCCTAAGTTGTTTTGTTCGATTCATTCTTGTTCGGTATTCAATTTCACATTTTTTAAAAATCCATTTAACCCATAGATGAAACCCTAGAAAGTTACTAGGTTTGTGGCATATCAACCTCGGTGGGTCATTTAATGCCGAAAAAGTTGTGAAATGAATTCATCCTAAAAAGGTACTAGCACTCAAGATCAGAGTGATGGTTCAGCGTGGAGTGGAATAGCAAGCGCGCCCACCACCATACGAACTCCAAAGTTCCTGGCCCAAATCAATATATATTTGTGTATTTACCACACAAATCAATGCATTTGACACCCTCCCCTAAAAAAAAAAAAAACAATACTGCGTAAATACTGTTTAAAACTCACAATCAGACCAGGTGAACTCTAAAAAAAAATCCGTTTCCACTATGAAATTTAATTCCCAAAATATTATCCTCAACATCGAACCAGAAAATTTAAATACCAAACCACTTACAAAGTTGGCGGAGTGGCCCAATTGGCGGTATCAAACGGACAGCGAGGAAGTCTATCCCCTTTTCGATAGCGCTACATCAGGGAGAATGTGCTGAGGTGGAGCACCCCACTTCACCGAACAGATTACCCAAACCATGCTACTTATACGCCGAGTTAGCGGAGAACGGTATTGAACCCGGACCCTTGTGGTTCCTAGGCAGAAAATATTAAAAATTTAAACATTTCAAATTTATCAAGAAAGGATAAAGTCCAGGATGGCGTCTACTTCATGAGCAAGAGAAATTTTAAAGTTAAAACTAAAAATTTCCAAACACTGCTAGCAATGAAAAAAAAAAAAAAAAAAAAAAATCGCAATTTGAACCAAAATAGCATTTTTGATAACCACTTGTGACATACAAAATCTAAAGTTTAGTTAACCTTCAAAATGGCGTTTAATCCACATGTATTTGAAAAAAAAAAAAAAAAAAAAAAAAATTTGAATACAACTAAGTTTGTTTGTTTTAGGGCATATCAACTTCAGTGGGTCATTTAATGCTTTTTTGGCTTGCGTACTTGGCATAAGATATTCGGCTACTGCAATGAAGCGGATATTAAAGTCGAAGGGTACTGGGCCAATAACCTGTTACAATTCTGATCACCCTTTGAAGCTTTTAGTTCTATTTGTAAATCTAATGGTAGAAAAATTTGTAGTCTCATTAGCAGAAAGTGTTGTATTTCATGAAATCCTAGGTAAAAGTTTGGTTTGTTTTGTGGCATTTCAATCTCACACGTTCATTTAATGCCGATAAAGTTTTGAAATAAATCCATTAATGGATACTCATTTTTATATTTAACCCACAGATGGAACCTTAACAGGTACTACCACTCCGGGTCAGAGTGGACCAGATAGCAATGGTGATAAAGGACTGCTCCCAATTCCTAAGACCTCCAAAACTGGAACCTCACCATGAGATTCCGAGAACAATAAGACCCTCAGACACTTGCGTACTTTGCATAAAATGTCAGGCCACTGTAATGAAGGCGATATTAAAGTCGAAGCACACTGGATCCATAACCTCTTATGATTCTGGTCAACATTTGAAGCGATTAGTTCTTGGTTTGGTTTGTTTAACGGCAGTGGGTCATTTAATGCCGAAATGGATACAAACTTTTTTTATAAATACGTTTTTCTATTTAACCCATAGATGGAACCATAGAGTAGACCCGGGGGCAATGGTGATAAAGGGGTGCTCCATTCTTCAGACCTCCAGAACTAGAACATCACCATCAGATCGAGTTTAACATCATTCCCAGGACATGTAGACCATCAGCCACTGCCTTCTAGCACCCATATGATAAAAAGGGTTGGGGCTTGCCATAAAGGCAATAGGGTTGGGGCAATCATATAGGTGCTAGGGCTTGATGTGACCAGCCGATTGATTGTAGGGGGCCTCTCCATCCACCCAACCACAGATCTAGCCTAAGTACGTGGAGTGTTGCAGGTCATGACTGCTCATCCACCGAGACTCCGTCCTTAAGCATCACGGGTCGCCACCCACAGCCAACAGGTGGCTATATTTAGGGGAGTCTTACCCCTCTGCAGGGAGGTGCAGTCGGTGCATTCTAACGCCCAAGCCGACAGGGCGAGTGATTAGTTCTAATTGTAAATCTAAAAAATGGTGTAGTCTCATTAGCAGCAAGTCTGTTGGATTCCATAAAATACTATGAAGACGAGTGTCGCTCTTGTAGCAGAGAATCCAGATAGCAACTGATTAGAGGGCAATTACAAAGGATTTTAAATGCACTAAGGCTTTTTTCTGATTGGCCCATTTTACCGGAAGTGCCTGCTGCTGTTATATGGGAAAGTCTACAAATAAAATTGGATTTGTCGTACTTCTCATACCGCCGAGAGTCCTGATATATCGAAGTATTCCAGCACCCCCTATTTTGGTATAAGGTAGGCTGTTATTATCAAAGTGCGGTCAGCTTTGACCAAGCTCGACTGGGAATTATCTTTTGAAAAGTGCTTTATTTTTTTCAAATTTCTTTTAGTTACTATTTAAGAAAAGTTTAAAGAACAAATTAACGACTCCCCGGACTGACGCGTTTTGCCTATTTTTTTCAAAAGAAAAAAAAAAAACAAAAAAAAAAAAAAAACGTAGGACACCTTTTATCTTTCGACAGTCTTATGGCCGATTGCAAACCTTGCAGAACAAGTTAAGGCTTATGAAGGAAAAATGTTGAATATAATGAAACTGAAAGTTCAACTTGGACAAGCTCAAAAGAAAAGAGAGCGGTGTCTTCGCGGTCTACAGACGTATAATGATCTTCCAGACTTGATCACCAAATTATCAAGTTTGGGCGTAAAGGTGTTAGCGTAAGAGGTTCCAGCAAAGACTATGTGGGACGTACTTTTGCCGAGCAGTAATGATGCTGTCGGCCGGAGCAAGACTTACTTGGAAACTAAAAGATATTATTCTGAGGGCGGAGTACCTAAGGACCAAGATAGCAGTATGAGGTACCTATCTACCTCAGATGAAAATCTGGCCGCCTACTTGATGCAGTTTGGTGACATAGTAGGCACCAGCCATGAAGGTATGTGGGGGGAATAAAAATTTGACTTTATGGAGAAAAAAAAAAAACCTTCGATTCAGTTCCAAGCTGGTTTGACGAGGAGGGACGCAAACCACCCGTCATGGTAATCGGGACAAGCCAGCGTGTTGGTCTCGTCATCAAATTGATCTTATGCCTGCAAACTGCCCGGGGAAGTTACCGAGAAGGTTGGGGTACAACAACAAACCCCCGTTCCCCTAGGACTTTCTCGTTGGGGACAACGGAGAATGACAAGGGGGATTGGCTGACATTTGGAAAAGGTGGGAGAACGGTCTAACCAGCGGACACTCAGTCCCACAGAGATTCCAACAGGCACCAAAAAACCTGGAGAGACCCCGCAGTCGTATGCAGGAACTGCGGCGTGCAAAGGCGCCAGTTCGAGGAAGGAGAAATTTGAGAAGCCCCGTCAATGGAAGGAGATCAAGCAAAAGCCACATCGCCCTCTGCAAGATGTCGCCGATCCACTACACCTTCACTGAGACATTAAATACTGCACCCCCCAAAGAAACTAACACCTATGAGTCCAAATGGTAGCTCATCCTTCTTCGCAGGTATTTAACCCCCCCCCCAGCATCTCCACCAAAAAAGGCCTTAATCACCACTACTCCTTCAAACCTAGTTGGTTTGTTTTGTTTTGTGGCATATCAACCTCTGTGGGTCATTTAATGCCGGCAAAGTTTGAGACAAATTCATTCTTAATGAATACGCAAATTTTATGAACATGTATTTTCTATTTAACCCATAGATGGGACCCTAACAGGTACTACCACTCCGGGTCAGAGTGGACAAGGGAGCAATGGCGATGAAGCGATGCTCCACATTCCCTACACCCCCAAAACTGGAACCTCACCATCAGATAGAGTTTAACGTCATTCCCATGACATGTAGATCCTTAGCCACCACATTCTAGCGCCCATATGATAAAAAGAGGTTGGAGCTTGCCATAAAGACAATAGGGTTGGGGCTATCTTAGTAGCTAACGCTTTACATAGTCAGCCAATTGATCGGAGGGGGCCTCTGTCCGTATAGCCTAGGCACGGGCCAAAGTGAAGTGCAAGTTTCACGGATTATCGGAAAGCATTTAATCAATGCTGGGAGCCTCAGTTGAGCCTATGACTGCACCCCCCCAGAGAAATAGTCCAGAGGGAGAATAGTTTCCCCCTTGTGAAAACAAAATCATTTAACACAGGGAAAGCGGTGGATCTCCAGGAAGAGACAATGGAGATGCATGCGGGAAAATGTTTCCTTAGGGATTCGCGATGAATCTGCACCTACGGGATTTTCTGATGGGGCGGGGGGGGGGTCATAGAAGAAGTAGAACGTGCAGCATCCATGGGGAGGAGGGTATTGGACCATCCTATACGATCAGATCCCTCACGTCCGGGAAGGCTTATGTTCAGTTTTAATATGTTCATCATTTTTCCTACATTTCATATTTCAAGGAGTCGCGACTAAAACCAATTTCGCTAACGAGTGTGCCCATGTCGCAAAACGCCCCCTTCATCATACCCTTCATGATGTATAGATGTAGGGGTGTATGTTCTTTGGGTATTTTTGGCACCAGCATTCTTCTAAAGTCTTGGTGAAAAGACCAGGAAGAAAGATCTGCAAAGTTCATCCTGGAATTTTTTTGACATATTTACCAACCCCTCCGCACGAGCAGGATGCGACACAAAATCAATTTCTTAAGCGGAGTTTAACGGGTTTTAATTCAGAGTTTTCCTTCTCCTAGACTGGTTCCCTAGCCATGATTAATGAGTCCAGTCTGCCCTGCTATTTACCCATAGCTGGAGGGAGAATTAGATTCATACTTTTCCCAAGGGTATTAGCGCCATGTGAAATTCCGACAGCTTCGTCCAGGAATTGAACTCGCGTTGACGAGTCCATTTCCTACGACTAAACCATTATACCTCCAAATTTTTTTGATATAATAACCACTATGTGGATAGCTGTGATGGCTTGTCTGACCTCATGAAGAAACGGTGGCAACTGTCTTCTCCACAAAGAATCGGAGTTATCAGCCTTTAAAAAAAAAAAAAAAAAAAATGCCTCTTATTTCCTGGCAGTTCAAGTGGGCGAGAACCTAATCCAAGGAAACGAAGAGATGAACAGAATTGTCAGAAGTAATACATGTGGAGCAGTATATCAAAATAAAAGTGAAATCCAGCATGCTACAAAAGATGTCATGTGGTTGGTTGATTCGTTGGTTTTACGGCATGTCAACCCATTCGGCCATTTTATTGTTTTATTCATTGTTTTCTTAAACTCTGGTATGCTAACAGGTACTACCACTCCGGGTCAGAGTGGAACTGGGAGCAACGGGATGAAGGGCTGCTCCACATTCCTCAGACCTCCAGATATATTTCAGATAGAGTTTAACGTCATACCCAGGACATGAAAACCCTCAGCCATCACCTTCTAACACACGATAAAGAGTGTTGGTGTATGCCACAAGGGCAATAGGATTGGGACAATAATATAGGAGCTAGAGCTAACTAGCATATTGATAGGAAGGGGCCTATCCAACCGCCCGTCTAGCGAGGACCAAAGTGTTGCATATCGTAGACTGATCATCCACCAGTGAGATATCAAGTAGAGCATCGTAAGAGACCAAACCTCTTAAAGATAGGACGACAAGTTGGACGGTTTTGCCCCCACCCCCCCCATTTCATCAGAACGGGGTAAATAGTGGATCGGAAGTGCAAAGATTGTACAGCTCCCTTTAGGTTTGGTTTGGTTTGGTTTGTTTTACGGCATATCAACCTCAGTGGGTCATTGAATGACCATAAAATTTTGAAATAAATCAATTCTAAATGGATAATACAATTCTTTTATAAATACATTTTTCTATTTAACCCATAGATGAGACCCTAACAGGTACTACCACTCCGGGTCAGAGTGGACCAGGGAGCAATGGTGATGAAGGGGTTCTCCACATTCCCCAAACCTCCAGAACTGGAACCTCACCATCAGATAGAGTTTAACATTCCCAGGACATGTAGACCCGCAGCCACCGCTTTCTAGCACCCATATGATAAAAAGGGATTGGGGCTTGCCATAAGGGCAATAGGGTTGGGAAAATCATATAGGTGCTAGGGCTTAACGTGACCAGCCGAGAGAGCTCCCTTTAGTCATCGTGTTAATTAACGAGGTCCAAGAGGACCGGTCTCTCGACCCGATGTTCCAAAAACCCCGAGGATGGCGAAAAAAAAAAGAGGAAAGTTCCCTGCGATTAGATGGACTGTCGATTTCCTGGCTTTTATCTGTGTTCGAACATTAGACACAGGTTTGTTCGTTTTGTAGCATATCAATCTCGAGGTGTCATTTAATGCCGACAAAAAAAAAAAAAAAAAAAAAAAAAAAAAAAAATCATAATCCCGAAAATTCATCACCACAACTAAATAAAAGAAACTCAAAAGTCAGGGGCTTCTTAAACTATTCAATAATATTGTTTTTATTAATTTAAAAAGAAAACGAATTAAATACGAGGATGTGTCAAAAAGTAATGCCTTTGAGATAAAACAACCCCATATCATCAGGCCGCCTCCATGTTTTAATGGCGACAGTGTGTCAAAAGTCACCCATGAAATAGAAATAAATGTTTGTGTAATGGTAGATTCGTCCACCCTTAAAGTATTTACTGGCACCCCACCATGTCAGTTGAACACAAAGATCATTAACGTGAGGGACTACACATAAACCGAAGCTCATGCATGAACAGTGAAAAAATTGTGTGGATCATTTTGTCATTCCTTTATTGAGGCGCCTCAAGCACTGGGAAATAAACCCAGACCTGCTCCTTTAAATCAAGGGGGCAGGTGCCCTGTTATTAAATTCCTTACTGGTCCAAAGCCACTGGATACAGGATATAGGGTCCGAGAGTCCTACATCAGGTGAGTATAATTTGTTCATTAATATATAATGGAAGTGACCACATTTGTAGCAGAAAGCCATCTTGGCACATTTCGGGTTTGAACAATATAACGTGTGTACTGTGATTTACTTTTACATAATTTGTGGGTAGCCAACAAATTATGTCTGTAAGTGTAGTAAAGTTCAAATAAAGATATGGTTTTGTCTAATGAGAATGAAAGTAAACTCTGGGAGAGGGTGCACATTCAAGTCCATTCAAGGCATATGCTCTCCCAACTGACAAAGTCTTCAGTCTGCAATAAACTCTCACAAAAGTACTACAGTCTACTTAACAGCAAAATTTTGAAACAGACTCGTTCTTGATGGGTATTCAATATTTTTTTTAAATACATATTTTTAAACTCTTTTTTCTATTGGGATTTTCCCCCTCGTGTAGGAGGTGTTGTCGGTGTATTCTAAAGCCCCAGTCGACAGGGCTGAGATAGGAATCTCAAGCCTTGGTCCGCATACCATCTCGAACAAGGAATAAGGTCGCGTGATGCTGAACTTAAACACTATCCAGCAACTCCTGCGACACCTTCATTACCAAACTGCATTGTTTGTTTTTTTTTTGCCTTTCCTTTCGACCACAACATCTGTGTCAAGAGGGGAGAACTGCTGCTTGGGTGACTACTCAACCTTCCTATAAACAGGCTAAGTAGTTGCATTGGAAAAAAACAGACATGTCACATCAACACAAACACATGGGAGGTCTGTGCAGATAACGGAGCCGATTGGTGCCTCACTGCCAAACAAGGCATGAAAAGGAGTGAAACAGAGGAAAGTAGTTTCCTCAGCAAAGAGATTCAGGCGGAATGAGAGAAAACAGCAGCTCCAGCAAGCACCGCTGTCTGTGAGCAGTCAGTGCACCAGAGACTGCCATTCAAGAATTGGCCTGCGGAGGTAAAAATATTTGTGGACACTGCGTTATCAACAGTTGATGGAACTCAATTTTTCTTTATTAAACACATTTTCTTAACTCATTTCTATTTAACTCACAGATGGGACCCTATGTTTCGGCTTGTTTTCTTTATACAATAGCATCACAACGTTTATGGTTTATTTAATTCCAAAGTCACTCTTCTAGAAGAATTGTAGTGATTCTATTTGACCCATAGCTGGTGAATGATAGGGTTCATACCTTTCCCAAGGATATTAATCTGAAAGTGAACGTAATAGCAAAACTGGTGTTTAATGTTTCTTTCAATTTTTCTTTATTAAACACATTTTCTTAACTCATTTCTATTTAACTCACAGATGGGACCCTAACATGTACTACCGCCACGGGTAAGAGTGGACCTGGACTAATGGGGATGAAGGGTGGACCACATTCCCGAGTCCGGGAACCTCACCATTAAATAAAGTAACGTCATTCTCAGGACATCAAGAACCTCAATCACCGCCTTCTAGCACATAAAAAAAAGGGTTGGTCTGGGATAACCATATAGGTGCTAGGCTTGACGTGACCAGCCGATTGACCGAAAGAGGCCTCTCCGACCGACCATCAAGCCTAAGTAAGGATCAAAGTAGAGTGTTGCATGCCATGGACTGCTCAGCCGTCAGGGTCCCACCCACGACCAACAGGTGACCCTATTGAGGGGGAGGCTATTCGGAAGTATTCAAGTTCTAGCATATATTCGGTATGCTTTTCCCCTTGAAGTTTTTAAGATATGACTCGCGTCAAACTTGTGCAGAAAAAAATTATTAACTTCATCTGTATAAAGTTCTGGTAGCCACACAATTCTATCAGGCATATGATAAAAGGTTAGGTGTTTGCCATAAGATCAATTTGTTGGTTGGTTGTATTTTACGACATGTCAACCCTTGTTGGGTTATTTTATGCGGAAGACGTTTTATTCATTCTTGATAGGTACTGAATTTTTCAAACTTAGTTTATTTTAAACACATTTAAAAATTTTTTTCCATTTTACCCATTGATGGGACGTTAACAGGTACTACCACTGCGGGCCAGGGTGGACCTAGGAGTAATGCCAATAAGGGGGTATTTGGTATTGATTTTAATTTTTTTTTTTAAACCATAGGTGGAACCCTAACGGGTACTACCACTCCGACACAGGGTTTACACCATACTCCAGGATTGGAACTCCATTAGATGCAGTTTAACGTCATCCCCAGGACATCAAAACCCTCAGCCTCCGCCTTCTAGCACATAAGATTTAGGGATTTTACACAAGAGCAGTAGGGTCGTGAAAATCATAGGGGTTGACGTGACCAGCCGATTGATCAAAGGGGTCACCCCGACCGCCCGTCTAGCCTCAGTAAATGTTAAATCATAATGTTGCATGTCATGGACTGCTCGGTCTCCAAGATTCAGTCACTTTTTCATCACTTATGGCCAACAAGTAACTCCATTGGGGATTTTATCCCTCTGCAGAGGTGCAGTCGCCGTATCTTACTACCCCAGCCGATAGGGTAAGATACCGATTTCTAGCACAGTCGCAAAAATCCTATAGTTGTTAGGGATTGACATTACCAGCGGATTGATCGGTTGGGTCTACCCGGCTGCTCGTATAGCCCAAGTAATGTCAGATGTAGAGCGTTTCCGGTCACGGGATCACCTAGTATCCGGACCACTTAGCCACTACACCCTTATTGTCATGCATTATGTGTCGCCACCTATGGCCAACTGGTGATTCAATCCCTCTTCAGAGGTGCACTGGATTGGTTTGTTTTTACGGCATATCAACTTCAGTGGGTCATTTAATACCGATAAAGTTTTGAAATAAATCAATTCTTAATGGATAATACAATTGTTTATAAACTCATGTTTTTCTATTTAACCCATAGATGGGACTTTAACAGTTACTGCCACTCCGGGTCAGAGTGGACCAGGGAGCAATGGTGATGAAGGGTGCTCCACATTCCCCAAACCTCCAAAACTGGAACCTCACCATCAGATAGAGTTTAACGTCATTCCCAGGACATGTAGACCCTCAGTCACCGCCTTCTAGCACCCATATTATAAAACGGGTTAGGGCTTGCCATAAGGGCAACAGGGTTGGGAAAATCATATAGGTGCTAGGGCTTGACATGATCAGCCGATTGATCGGAGGGGGGCCTCTCCGACCGCCCGTCTAGCCCAAGATAGAGCCAAAGTGGAATATTGCAAGTCATGAACTGCTCATCCACCTGGGTTCTATCCTTAAGCATCACGAGTCGCCACCCACGGCCAAGAGGTGGTCCCATTGAGGGAGTCTTACCCCTCTGCAGAGGTGCAGTCGGTGCATTCTAACGTCACAGCCGACAGGGCGGAGGTGCATTAGACAAAATCGTAAAATTTATAGAGAACGTGTGATTTCAGCATATGCTCGGAGCGAGATTATCCAACACTTGAAATTTTTCACATCAATAGTGAACTTCATTAGAACTTTGAGTTAGAACTATTAGACGCATAAACTTGGACGCATAAACTTTTTTTTCCTTTACTTGAAGTCTCTAAGATATGACGCATCAAGCTGGCTCCTTCCCCCTTAGAAATAACTTCAGAAAACCTGTTGATCAGAGAACTTTCGGAAAACAAGTTAGCATCGTTCATAGCCAGCAGCATACGAAATACTGTCCAATTTTGATGAGCCAATAAAGACGAAATAATTGAAAAATAAGATTCCAATTAAACGGAATCTTTTGTTGGATTCCTCAGCAAGGAGCTCAGAGATTCGAAGTTTTTTTTTTTTTTTTTTTTTTTTAACGCTGAAGTTAATTTAATGACATGTCAACCCTTATGGCTTATTTAATGCCAATTCTTGTCACACAATATTTGATTTGTAAGCGAATAGTTTATAGATAAATATTCGTTTTTAAACGAATTTTTAAAGCGCGAGTTTAGTTTGTTTTACGGCACATCAACCTCAGTGGGTCATTTAATGCCGGCAAAGTTTTGAAATAAATAAATTCTTAAATAAATACTCAATTCTTACAAACTCATGTTTTTTCTATTTAACCCATAGATGGGACCTTAGCAGTTACTACCACTCCAGGTCAGAGTGGTCCAGGGAGCAATGGTGATGTAGGGGTACTTTACATTTCCCAAACCTGGAACCTCAGAGTTTAACGCCATTCGCAGAACATGAAGACTCAGACAGCCTAATAATATGAAAAATACATCCCCCCCCCCGATTGAAAGAAAGTTACTAAAAAAAATCAGTGAATAATCAGGTTTTAATGAAATTTTAAGTGTTGATTTATCAATGAATGAATTTTATAATGCTTAAGTCATTTTATTTCAAAACTTTCTGATTTTTTTCAGGTCATTTAAAAATTAATAATTAAAGTAATTAAAAAATCTAGATACCTGTGCTACTTATACGATGAATTGGCGAGGGCCAGTATCGAACCAAGAGGCTTCCAGCCGAACACTATACCATAGACTGCAGTAAATAAATGAGAACAAATTTGAATATAAAAAATTCAGAATACATGTCTGATTTAACATGATTATTAAACTTAAAATATTTCATGTTGGGTAAAAAAAAAAAAAAAAAAAAAAAAAATAAAGCAAACGTTGACTACCCCCACCATTTAAGTGAAAGTAGTGTTCGGGCTTTAAATAAAACAAACTAAAAGAATACATTGCTGAATAACGTGCTAAAAATCTCATTGAAATTGGATAATTTCTTGATTTTTGGTAATTTATCAATCTTAAATCTAAAACAGTACAAGTTTTTCATTACTAAATCAGAATCAAGCAAATTATTCTGTAAGTAGATAATTTATCTTTGATTCCCTTTTCCGAAAAATTAAAATAATTTAAGCTGCGAAATAATTCAAATCAGCTTATTTTATCTATCTTTAGTGTTAGTTTGATGGGAAAATAAATAATTTGGGCTCTGTTTTTTCTAACCCAGAAAAAACAGAACCCAGTAATTTTGTAATAAAACTTAAATTTTGACTAAGGGTGGAGTTAGGTTAGGGTTGGGTTTTCGGGAAAAACGCCCTAATCCCAATCATCTAGCGAGAGCTTAATGGGTGACCCAACGGGTCATTTCTTGTATAGTATATATATGTTTTATTCTAAATCCCCAGTACAAGGCTGCCTAAAAAGGTAATCGCGAAGTGGTATTTGGACTGGGTTGTTAAAAAAAAAAAAAAAAAAGGTAAAAAGACCAGTTTCGGGAGAAGGTACTTAAAAAAAAAAAAAAAAAAAAAAAAAAAAAAAAAGTATGAGTTGGCTTTATTGCTCGGTGTAGTATCAAAAGTATTCGAAACTAAGCTTAACCCTTTGTTATCGTATAATAGAGATAAGTGTGTAACCGAAACTATCAGTGCCCAAGTTACAATTCCCTTAGTCACATTCGCCATGATTTTATTTTAGCCTCAATTATTAATAAATTTGTTTTACATTAATGATGTTGGCCTTGCCTACACCCTAATGACATGTAAGTGCATTTATATATACAACAAATTAGCGGTTTACAGTGTCAACGGAAATGCTAATTTGCATATTGATATTAAAATTTTGATTCTAATAGATTTTATTTTAATAATATGAACAAAAGTCTAATAATCTTAAGAAATTCATTAAGAAATAGCTAATGTTATTGTTTACTAGTTTTTTTTTAATTTAACTATTTATTTAAATAAGGAAAATTTAGTAGTAAAAAACGGGATTGATGGAAAAATGACGGAAGAGTTAATTCGGAAAGTTGTTCTATTTTTCGATTATAACCCCTGTTATAAATCATTTTATCTGCATTCTTAGTTTCATTAGTCTTTCTAATCTATTTCATTACATTAGAAATTGAATACTTGCGCCTGGGGGGGGGGGATATTTTGGCTAGTTAATGGAATGGATAATATTAGTTTATCACATAAGAAAGTGGATTATTATACCATGTGTATCAAGAAGAAAATAAAGATTACCTTTCAATTTATTCCGGCTTCTGTTTTCATTACAATTGGTTGGATCTTACAGCATGTCAATCCTTGTCTGGTTATTTTATGCCGAAAAGGTTTTGTTGTTTTCTCTTGGTAAGTATAAAGAGTTTTAACGCTTTAAAAAATTGTATGTTTAATCCATAGATGGGACCCTGTCAGGTATTACCACGCCGGGTTAGAATGCACATGGTAGTAATGGCAATTGAGGGGGTACTCTACACTGCCCAGAGTTCAAGAATTGGTACCTTACCACTAGATGTAGTTTAAAGTTATTTACAGGACACTAAACCCCTCGGCCCCTGCCTTCTAGCACATTCATAATGAAAGGGTTGAAGGCTTGCCATAAGTTCAATAATCTTGGAACAATCATACAGGTGCTAGGATTTGACGTAAAGTGCCAATTTATCAGAGGGAGCCTGTCCGACCGCCCGTCTAGCGGAAGTAAGGGTCGAATTAAAGTGTTGCATGTCATGGACTGCTCAGCCACCGGAATTCCGTCCTTAAGCATCACGGGTTGTCATCCACGACCAACAGATGGTTCCATTGAAGGGATTTTACCCTTCTGTAAATAAGGAGTCAGTTTGTTTTGTTTTACGACATTCGACTTCAGTGGGTTATTTAATGCCGACAAAGTTTTGAAATAAATTCATTCTGAATGTATACTCAATTTTTTTGTATAAACTCAGGTTTTTCTATTTAAACCATAGATGAGACCCTAACAGGTACTACCATTCAGTTTGCAGAGGAAGGGTCGGTGTATTCTACAGTCGAAACCGACAGGGCTCGAAGCAGTTTTGGGTACTGTACTTAAGACTTCTCGGTCTGTGTTTGCTCCATTATAAAGTATATTGTGTAACACCAATAGCATCATGCAATTGGATGAACGAAATGGTATCTTGGTAAAGAAATAAGTGGAATCTATCCAAGCATGGTCAGTGGTTGAAGCACGTTAGATAATGTCTACCAAATTCTCTTCTTCTTCTTCTTCTTCTTCTTCTTCTTCTTCTTCTTCTTCTTCTTCTTCTAATACCATTGCCATACTAAACTACGCAAAAATTTTACTACATTGCATTGAAGACAGAAACATTTATAGTCGTCTTGGCACGTGAAAGAAAAAGAATATAATGTCTTTCAATGACCCGGATGTTAGAGAATTTCATACGAGCGCCTGACGTGGCGCAATGCTTAGCAAGATGGATTAGCCGACCATTGTGAGTTCAAATCCGGGAAAAGGGTGTTTAGAGCGTTAATAGTTTTAGAAAAGGGAAGTATTTACCCGACTCGTTCGCCACGGGTAGGATGTGACAAAAGGTCGTAAGTTTAGGAGCAACCAGCCAATTTCGAACTCGCTATTCAGTAGTAATGGATTTGCTGATCATTAAGCCTAGCTATCTTAAAACACGTATATAATACGGGTACGTACATCTAATTTCAGTAATATATATATATATATATATATATATATATATATATATATATATATATATATATGTGTGTGTGTGTTTGTACACACACACATATATATATATATATATATATTTTTTTTTTTTTACCAATCCCTTCGCATGAGCAGGGTGCGACACAAGATCAATTTCTTTAGCGGAGTTTAACAGGTTTGGTGAATTCAGAGTTTTCTTTCTCCTAGAGCGGTTACCTAGCCAAGTTTAAAGAGCCCAGTCTGTCCTGCTATTACCCATAGCTGGATGGAAAATTGGATTCATACCTTTCTCAAGGGTATTAGCACCATGTGAAATGCAAACAGCTTCGTCCAGAAATTGAACTCGGGTCAACGAAACCATTAAACCACGCGCCTCCATATATATATATATATATATATATATATATATATATATATATATATATATATATATAAAATATAAAACTAATTATTTGCTCTACTTAGGTATTGAGCACTTTTTACTTATTAGCTTTAGTTTCCTGGCGGTTTTGTATGAATATATATATCTTATATATATATATATATATATATATATATATAAATTGTTTTTTCTTTTGGCCAAATATTGTGCCAATAGATTATTTTTGGTTGGTACGATTATTTTTTTCTTCCCGGGTAATGTTTGGTAGTATATTTTTACAATCAAACTATTTGCTGTTTTTTTTTCTCACCGCGAGGATTTACCAACAAGTTTGGTATATTAAATTATATATATCTATGCATATATGTGTGTGTGTGTGTGTGTGAGTGTGTATGTGGTGTATCTAGTTCTCAGAGTGAATAAATTATATATATATATATATATATATATATATATATATATATAATGTGTGTGTGTGTGTGTGTGTGTATAATCTGTTTCTCTTGTTTCCACTAAAAGGGTTTGGCCTGAGCAAAGTTGCCTTAGCAGCACGTCTCCCCTCTCCACTCCACTAAGGTTGTCCAAGAGAAAGGTAATGGTCGGCATAGATTGGCAAGAACAAGGTTGAAGACATTGTCAGACTTTAAAACGATATCCTTGTTTGATTGTTTATTCTTTTGTTTCCTTCTGACTCCAACGTCGAAATGTTTTGGTCCTTTTACATATAAAATTGTTTTCCTACATTTTAAGAAGAAAGAAGAGAATAATCGAAACAGTCTGGTAGCAAGTATCAATGTCCATATATTAACTCGCTCTGTCGTCTGGGACAGAAGAATACACCGACTGCACCTCTACAGAGAGATAAGACTCCTCCCCACAAATAGGGCTACCGTGGGTAGCGACCCGTGATGCTTAAGGACAGAATCCTAGTAGCTGAACTGTCCCTGACATACAACACTCCACTTTGGCCTTTACTTAGGCTAGTTGGTCAAACTAGACCAACTAGCCCCCCCCACCGTAGAGCCCCCCTCCGATAATGTCAAGCCCTTGTACATATATGATTGTCCCAAACCTATTCCTCTTATGAAAAACCCTCTACCATTTTTCCGCCCTGTCGGCTGAGGCGTTGGAATGCACCGACTGTACCTCTGCAGATGAGCAAGATTCCCCCAAATTGAGCCCCCTGTTGGCCATGGGTGGCAACCTGTGATGCTTAAGGACGGAGTCTTGGTGGATGAGCAGTCCATGACCTGTAACACTCCACTTAGAACCTTACTTATGCTAGACGGTCGGCCGGAGAGGCTCCCTCCGATCAATCGACTGGTCACGTCAAGTCCTAGCACCTATATGATTGCCCCAACCCTATTGCTCTTATAGCAAGCCCCAGCCCCTTTTTATCATATGGGTGCTAGATGGCGGTGGCTGAGGGTCTACATGTCCTGGGAATTACGTTAAACTCTATCTGATGGTGAGGTTCCAGTTTTGGAGGTTTGGGGAATGTGGAGCACCCCTTCATCACCATTGCTCCCGGGTCCACTCTGACTCGGAGTGGTAGTACCTGTTAGGGTCCCATCTATGGGTTAAATAGAAAAATGTATTTATAAAAAAATTGTATCATCCATTAAGAATTGATTTGTTTCAAAACCTTATCGGCATTAAATGACCCACTGAGGTTGATATGCCGTAAAACAAACCAAACCAAACCAAACCAAACCAATCTACCATATTTGTAATATATTTACTAGAAGGTGGTGGGTGAGGGTCTTAGCGTTCTGGGTACGATGTTGAACTGCATATAATGATTCCAAATTTAGAGCTTTTGCGAGTGTGGAGTACCCCTTCGGCATCACTCCCAGGTCGACTCTGACCCGGTGTGGGTTGCATCTATGGAATAAATAGAAAAATGTGTTTTATAATATATAATAATAATATGATTTTAGAATAAAACAAAACTTCTTCGGCATAAAATAACCCAGCAATGGTTGACATGCCGTAAAATCCAACCAACCAACCAACCAACCAACCAACCAGCCAACGATATATTAACACAATTTTCAATGAATATTTCAAAGTATTGTGTATTAAAAAGTGAAAAAAATCTTTACACTGAGATATTCATCATCATCATCATCATCATCATCGAGGTGTGCCAACAGCACGGATCCATCTGGCTCTTTTCTCTTTACCCGTCCCTATCGGCCATCGCTTTTGGCAAGTTATTTTAGACGGCACCCAATGTTGAATGTATTTAAAAAAATTATTTGGTTTGGTTTAATGGTATATAAACTCTGTGGGTTATTTAATACCAACTCTATAATATTTATAAAATGTACAACATAATATAAAGTCGTCGATGTGGCCTGAAGTCGGTACCAGCCAGACATCGAGGGAGTCTATCCCCTTTTTACTAGCGCTAGACAAAGGAGATTGCTCTTTGCATCTGAAGTGGAGCGCCACACCTACCATCAGCTCCTTACTTTACCGCACAGATCCCTGTGCTACGCATACGCTGAGCTGGCGAAGGCCGGTATCGAACGCGGAACCTTATGGTTTTCTAGGCTGACGCTCTACCGACTGAGCTAAACCGGCACTTTAAACATGATCTATACATATATAAAGGGCAGTTGTGTGTATACGTATGTCCGGAGGAAACTTCGAAAATAAAACAATTAACGACAAAGTAAATATATATACACATTAAATATCACCAGGGCTTGGGTTTTAGCAAAAATAATAGAGATTTGATTTATATTCGTGAAGATAATTAAAAAATAAAATTTAAATGGTAACAACATGGAGTTTTTTCATTTGATATTTTAAATAGTAGATATTAACATTTCTTTTCAGAGTAGCTGGATCAATGCAAGGTCTATTTTTTTTTACTCAGGGATTTAAATGGGGCATCATACGAGGATTCAACTCACGATTCAGTAATAATGGATCTGCGGGACTAACTTTAAAAATCTCCCTCTACCCAGGCGACACCGGGTAGCCGCTGCTTGTATAATATAATAACGAATAATGTAACAACAAATAATATAACATAATATCTAGCATAACACAATATATATTTTATCTTTTGCATTATTTTATCTTTAAAAAAAAATACCCTGTCCGCTGGCAAAAGCTGCTTGGTAGCTCTGGGAGTGGCAGTCCTGCCTTAGCTACCGAAACTGTGTTATCACTCCTGGTTGGCAGCTGATGAGGGCAGGGTATCGCACGTGCTATCACACGTTGTATGACGAAAAAAAAAAGAATATATACATTATATACAAATGTATGTTTTGTAAGGGATAATTTTGTATGAATATTTTTTGCTCCGAAAAACATTGTCAGGTTGCGAGCTTACAGTAAGTGGTACTGTGGGCGTATTTCATGTCAGATACCTAATTTTCGATATATTCTTTATTTCTCGCAAGAAGGACAAAATGATATTTATGTTAGCATTTTCAAACAAATCTGTTGTATCGTTGAGGTGGTAAAAAATTCACAGAGAAATAGTGTGCTTGATATATATATTATTCGGCACTTGTATCTGGTGCTAACAGATACTTATAACATAGAACACGAAGTCGTACAATTCACAAGACAAGCGTACAAGAATGAGGAGGGTCTGTAGTTAAACGCAATGATTTCGTCCGAATATATTTTCCCCGACTTTATCATTGCTACGTCGACTCTTATAAGCCAGTCCATCTTGTAGGAGTGTTAACTCTTCTACAACAAAATCATTCACGTAATCTTCTGGTTTGACTTGTTTTTTTACGGTATATCAACCTCGGTGGGTCATTTAATGCCGACAAAGTTTTGAAATAAATTCATTCTTAAACATAGTCTTAAACCAGTAAAATACAGTGCATATTATTGTTAAAATTTATGGGCAGTCATAAATTGTGAACGTATCTGTAGTTAAGCGAGATGGTGAATATCCTGAGTTTTGCGAGGACTACTATTAGAAAAGAGAGGAAGAAGAAATAAGAGATAGTAAAGGCTTTAAAAAAAGTGATGAACATAAAACAGGTTGTCGTGAGTCTGACCGGGGTGTGATCCCCCGAATGGAGAATTGGATGTCACGTGGTGACGTGGAACGACGAAGAAAAATGCTGGTCTCTTTTTGCTTTCCGAGGCCTAGGGGAACGGACGGGCCTCTGGTCCCTAGTGTGGGATACAGTAATTTAACAGTGTCCTCTCTCTCTTTCTCTCTGCTTTTCCTCCTCTCCGACACAGCCCACGAGACGAGCCCTGGAAATAAAAGCTAAGCAGCTTGTGACGATATATTTCTCGCGTTGTACTTTTTTATCAACAAGATGACCGCCACGTGCCGAACACCTTTTTAGTGTCGTGAATTTGGAGTCACATTGACAAGACCCGATATACGACGTATAAAGCTATTAGAACGTTACATATATATCCGTTTTTGGTACCGTGAATATACCGCTACGTTACAGTAGCTAGGAATTTGAATTAGGCCATTAAAAATAACGGGGCCCCATGGAAAATTACCGGGACGTTTAATAACCCTTTGACCCCTTAAAATGCACCATTACAGAGGCGTGAGAATAAGATAGTTTAGTTTAGCCCGGTTTTCAAGGAGCGTAGACGTATTGCCAGCTCCGGGGTCGATCTCTATCCGCGGCGGAATCATGGGCTAATGTAACGTAGCCGTTCGTCACAGTACCCAATAGATATATTTGTTACGTACTTTCTTACTGCTTCTTACTCTGGTCTTCTATTCTTCCGGCCGTCTTCTGATCGTCTAGTCTTCTGTCTTCTATCTTCTAATGGTCTGGTATATCTTCTACAGGTCTCGTCTGGTCTTTCTTATCTGGGGATTCCGTGTCTGGTTCTGCTGGGGATCATTTCTTATCAGAAGCCTTGTGTCATTGTTAGCTTTTAGTAATAACAACAAGACTTCGATTTACCTTTGATGTTATTTTATTCCGGATCCCCAGGCCAGACAACTGCGCAGTCAGCTCACATCTTCCTAGCTTCGCTTCTAACTCTCAACTGTCTCTGCAACTGACTAAGTTGCTTACACCTTAAACCGGAAGGGCTTTCTATCACTTCCGATTCTCACGGTCCCTTTCCGCAAGGCAAGGTCAGAGTGAGGTCAAGCATTGTCACTCACTCTCAAGGCCATCAGCTGCACTGATCGCCATAAGGATTTCTATACTACCTTAAAAAGTAATAGGGATCCAATTAATATGTAACACTAAGAAATAAAACTTGATCAAGAAACAAACAAGCTGTTGTGTTTGTTAATTATATTATTAAACAAGCAATATCTATCCCAGCACAACGAAGAAAGCAAGAAAGAAAATCAACCCACAGCAGATAGAAGTCAGCCCAAAGAAAATGGCGTCAGACGAGTCAGAGGACAAAGAATCAGAAGAAGCAGTGCAGTGAAGCAATAACTGTATCTTCTAATGGTTCTCTTCTTTTTAGAATTAATCTCGAAAAACCATCAGCGTGTGCTATTTTGTTAGATGACAAGAACTCCATTTTCAAAGAGTAATTTGACAATATGGTTCCCCGTCTTTGATGTCGATTAGCTGAATGTTTAGATTTGGTTTGGTTTGATTTATTTTGTTTTACGGAATAACAACGTCAGTGGGTCATTTAATGCCGATGAAGTTTTGAAATAAAGTTATTCTTAATTGATACTCAATGTTTTTCATAAACACATTTTTCACATTTTTTAGGGTTCCATAGATGGAACCCTAACAGGTACTACCACTCCGGGTCAGAGTGGACCAGGGAGCAATGGCGATGAAGGGGTGCTCCACATTCCTCAAACCTCCAAAACTGGAACCACACCATCAGATAGAGTTTAGTGCCATTCCCAGGACATGTAGACCCTCAGCCACCACCTTCTAGCACCCTTATGATCTATATGATCCCTAATCTGTCTTTCACTCTCTCTATTATATACCCTACGTATGATATGGGTATATATATATATGACTATTAAGAAATTTGAAAAAAAAACAAGTGTTCCAAAAATGAGATGAGTTTATTCATCGACGCTTAAACGTTTCGGTTACTTTAAACCTTCATCAGGATGTATTATGTGGTGAAGAAATTGATGAAGGTTTAAAGTAACCGAAACGTTTAAACGTCGATAAATAAACTCATCTCATTTTCGGAACACTTGTTTTTTCAAATTTCTTAATATTATCGGATTTATTTCCATATTTACTCCCATATATGACTATACAACATTATGGACTGCTCAGTCACCAGGATTCCGTCCTTAAGCATCAGTGCTCTATGTGTTAATAATTACTTAGCTTAGTTTAACAATCAACCTTATTTGTTGTCCGTTTGAACAATGCTCTTTTCAGACCCCCCTGTCGGCTATGGCGTTAGAATACACCGACTGCACCTCTGCAGAGGGGTAAGACTCTCCCAATGGGGCCACCAGTTGGCCGTGTGTGGCGACCCGTGATGCTTAAGAGTGGAAACCAGGTAGCGGAGCAGTCCATGACATGCAACACTCCACTTTGGTCCTTACTAGGGCTAGACGGGTGGTCGGAGGGGCCCCCTTCGATCAATCGGCTGGTCACGTCAAGCCCTAGAACCTATATGATTTTCCCGACCCTATTGCTCTTATGGCAAACCCTAACCCCTTTTTATCATATGGGTGCTAGAAGGCGGTGGCTGAGGATTTTCGTATCCAGAGAATGATGTTAAACTATCTGATGGTGAGGTTCGGTGAGTGTGGAGTATCCCTTCATCACCATTGCTCCCTGGTCGACTCTGACCCGGAGTGGTAGTACTTGCTAGGGTCCCATCAATGGGCTAAATAGAAAAACAGAAGTTTATGAAAAAATTGTGTATCCATTATGAATGAATTTATTTCAAAACTTTTTCGGCATTAAATGACCCAACGAGGTTGATATGCCGTAGAACAATCCAAAACAAACCAAACGTGTCGAAACCGACGGGCAACCGGAGGTGGATGGATTTTACCCATTAGCAGGAAAATTGGGAAATGCCTAAAGAACCATAACAAATAAATAATAATTCTAACAGTCTTGTAAAACATCACTGAGATGCATCAGAGGAGGACAATTGGTGACATCAGTATCCTTACAGATTTCGGGTTTCGCAACATTATATCTGTTCCACCGGTAGACCTGACATGTTATTAGGTCACTCCCTTTCCAAATTCGCTCTGTGTATTTTACGAATAGATCATAATTTCTTATACAGGGTGTCCCGGAAGTCGCACACCATGTATGAAAATACATATAAAAAGTATAAAAAGACATATGAATATCAATTTTATTCATCATAATCATTATAGATGCTCAAATTGTTCACCCTCTCCATTGATACATACATCGATTCTCGTTATGTAGAGCTTGCACAAGATGCACTTTGTACGGATGAAATTTCTGTGTCTTAAGAATACGATGTACTGATGATTTGCTAATCGTAAGCTCCTGGCTTATTTTCCTTACTGATTTCACGGGGCTTCTAGCAACATTCGTCAAAACCATAGTTGATGTTGCTTCATCAGTTGCACTCTTTCGTCGACCACATCTCTCGCCGTCAGCAACTGAGCCAGTTTCTTGGAAACATTTTATCAAACGGCAGACATTGGTATGGTTCAATGGTTTTTCTCGCTCGGGATGAGTGCGGTTGAATTCTTCAGCTACAGAGCGGTATGTAGCCCATCTCTTCCAAACATAAAAAACAATTTAACTCTTTCTTGTATTGTTAATTTCTCACCCATATCCAATAATATCTGAAAAAAACAACAAAAAAAAAACAACAACAAAACAATTATATGGTGCGTGACTTCTGGGACACCCTGTATATTGGCCCAGGGATACGTAACAGACACGCAGAGATTTGCTCGGTACTTGTATACAATAGGATACTTGAAGGAAATACTTAACTAAAAGTTAGTCTTTAAATATATACACACTTTATTACGTTTTGGACATCGTCAGTGATGTCAATGCTTGGTTCCTAGGGGAGTTTCAGGTCTTACAACATCATACTCCCCTCACCAGGTGGATCCTTGTTCGGTACTTATATATAATAGGAGACTTGAAGGAAGTACTTAACTAAATCTTAGTCATTAAATATGTACGCACTTTATTACGTTTTGGAGGGTGTCGTCAGTGATGTCAATGCTTGGTTCCTCGTGGAGTTTTGGGTCTTACAATGTCATACTCCTCTCACCAGGTGGACCCTTGTTCGGTACTTGTATACAATAGGAGACTTGAAGGAAATACTTAACTAAAAGTTAGTCACTAAATATGTACGCACTTTATTACGTTTTAGAGGGTGTCGTCAGTGATGTCAATGCTTGGTTCCTAGGGGAGTTTCAGGTCTTACAACATCATACTCCCCTCACCAGGTGGACCCTATCAGAGAAGATGAAACCCCACCTTCTTTGAATGCTAGAGAAATGTTTTGTGTTTTAAGTTAGTAAAATACAGTGCATATTATGGACTGCTCTGTCACCAGGATTATGTCCTTAAGCATCAGTGCTCTAGGTGTTAATAATTACTTAGCTTAGTTTAACAATCAACCTTATACGTTGTCCATTTGAACAATGCTCTAATCACGCCTCTATGACACAACACGGCATTTACACGAGTCAATTGATAAATGACTTTAAAAATCCGAACAAAACAAATCTCTTAGCAACAGTCACACATAGAAAAACATTTATTGCCTGTCTAGTATTTCTAATGTTTATTGCTTCCCGAAGTGAGTGAAACATTATTTGACGCTCAGCCGAACTGAGAATTTATGTCTAAACATAAACGGAATTATCTCTCACAAAAACACAGCTTGAATATCGTCTTGTGTTCGCATATCAAAGACAGCAGTTTGCTTTTCGCAGTAGATTTATGTAAACCACAAATGCAATATATTTTAATGTGTTATTTGAAGGAATATATTCGGGTCTTCACCAAGGTTTGACTATTTTATTACATAACTGTAGTATATCTACGAGGACCGGCTTAAAAGTTCATACGCTGACCAAGATAATCTCGGGAATGTGACCAAATCAGTTTGGCTTGGCTTTATTTTGTTTAACGGCATGTAATAACGGTGTCGACAGGCCCCCCTTCATCAATCGGCTGTCACTTCATCAAGCCCTAACGAAGAAAAAAATGCTGGTCTCTTTTTGCTTTCGAGCGCCTAGGGAACGGACGGGCCTCTGGTCCTAGTGTGGGATACAGTAATTTAACAGTTGTCCTCTCTCTCTTTCTCTCTGCTTTTCCTCCCTTCCGACACAGCCCCACGAGGACGAGCCCTGGAATAAAAAGACTAAGCAGCTTGTGACGATATATTTCTCGCTTTGTACTTTTTATCAACAAGATGACCGCCACGTGCCGAACACCTTTTTAGTGTCGGTGAAAATTGGAGTCACATTGACAAGACCCGATATACGACGTATAAAGCTATTAGAACGTTACATATATATCCGTTTTTGGTACCGTGAATATACCGCTACGTTACAGTAGCTAGGAATTTGAATTAGGCATTAAAAATAACGGGCCCCATGGAAAATTACCGCGGACGTTTAATAACCTTTGACCCCTTAAAATGCACCATTACAGAGGCGTGAGAATAGATAGTTTAGTTTAGCCCGGTTTTCAAGGAGCGTAGACGTATTGCCAGCTCCGGGTCGATCTTCTATCCGCGGCGGAATCATGGGCTAATGTAACGTACCGTTCGTCACAGTACCAATAGATATATTTTGTTACGTACTTTCTTACTGCTTCTTACTCTGGTCTTCTATCTTACGGCCGTCTTCTGATCGTCTAGTCTTCTGTCTTTCTATCTTCTAAATGGTCTGGTATATCTTCTACAGGTCTCGTCTGGTCTTTCTTATCTGGGGATTCCGTGTCTGGTTCTGCTGGGGATCATTTCTTATCAGAAGCCTTTGTGTCATTGTTAGCTTTTAGTAATAACAACAAGACTTCGATTACCTTGATGTATTTTATTCCGGATCCCCAGGCCAGACAACTGCGCAGTCAGCTCACATCTTCCTAGCTTCGTTCTCTATAACCTCTCAACTGTCTCTGCAACTGACTAAGTTGCTTACACCTTAAACCGGAAGGGCTTTCTATCACTTCCGATTCTCACGGTCCCTTTCCGCAAGGCAAGGTCAGCAGTGAGGTCAAGCATTGTCATCACTTCTCAAGCCATCAGCTGCACTGATCGCCATAAGGATTTCTATACTACCTTAAAAAGTAATAGGGATCCATTAATATGTAACACTAAGAAATAAAACTTGATTTCAAGAAACAAAAAAGCTGTTGTGTTTGTTCAAATTATATTATTAAACAAGCAAATCTATCCCAGCACAACGAAGAAAGCAAGAAAAAAGATCAAACCCACAGCAGATAGAAGTCAGCCCGAAAGAAATGGCGTCAGACGAGGTCAGAGGACAAAGAATCAGAAAGAGCAGTGCAGTGAAGCAATAACTGTATCTTCTAATGGTTCTCTTTCTTTTTAGAATTAATCTCGAAAAACCATCAGCGTGTGCTATTTTTGTTAGATGACAAGACTCCATTTTCAAAGAGGTAATTTGACAATATGGTTCCCGTCTTTGATGTCGATTAGCTGAATGTTTAGATTTGGTTTGGTTTGATTTATTTTGTTTTTACGGAATAACAACGTCGTGGGTCATTTAATGCCGATGAAGTTTTGAAATAAAGTTATTCTTAATTGATACTCAATGTTTTCATTAAAAACCATTTTCACATTTTTTAGGGTTCCATAGATGGAACCCAACAGGACTACAACTCCGGGTCAGAGTGGACCAGGGAGAATGGCGATGAAGGGTGCTCCACATTCCTCAAACCTCCAAAACTGGAACCACACCATCAGATAGAGTTAGTGCCATTCCCAGGACATGTAGACCTCAGCCACACCTTCTAGCACCCTTATGATCTATATGATCCCTAATCTGTCTTTCACTCTCTCTATTATATACCCTACGTATGATATGGGTATATTATATATTGACTATTAGAAATTTGAAAAAAAACAAGTGTTCAAAAATGAGATGAGTTTATTCATCGACGCTTAAACGTTTCGGTTACTTTAAACCTTCATCAGGATGTATTATTGTGTGAAGAAATTGATGAAGGTTTAAAGTAACCGAAACGTGTTAAACGTCGATAAATAAATCATCTCATTTTCGGAACACTTGTTTTTTCAAATTTCTTAATATTATCGGATTTATTTCCCATATTTACTCCCATATATGACTATACAACATTATGACTGCTCAGGCACCAGGATTCCGTCCTTAAGCATCAGTGCTCTATGTGTTAATAATTAACTTAGCTTAGTTTAACAATCAACCTTATTTGTTGTCCGGTTTGAACAATGCTCTTTTCAGACCCCTGTCGGCTTATGGCGTTAGAATACACCGACTGCACCTCTGCAGAGGGGTAAGACTCTCCCAATGGGGCCACAGTTGCGCCGTGTGTGGCGACCCGTGATGCTTAAGAGTGGAAACCAGGTAGCGAGCAGTCCATGACATGCAAACACTCCACTTTGGTCCTTAACTAGGGCTAGACGGGTGGTCGGAGGGGCCCCCTCGATCAATCGGCTGGTCACGTCAAGCCCTAGAACCTAAATGATTTTCCCGACCCTATTGCTCTTTATGGCAAACCCTAACCCCTTTTATCATATGGGTTGCTAGAAGGCGTGGCTGAGGATTTTCGTATCCAGAGAATGATGTTAAACTATCTGAATGGTGAGGTTCGGTGAGTGTGAGTATCCCTTCATCACCATTGCTCCCTGGTCGACTCTGAGCCGGAGTGGTAGTACTTGCTATCTTCTAGGGTCCCATCAATGGGCTAAATAGAAAAAAGAAGAAGATTATGAAAAAATTGTGTTATCCATTATGACCGAATGAACTAATTCATTCAAAACTTTTTCGGCATTAAATGACCCCACGAGTTGATATGCCGTAGAACAATCTCGAAAAACAAACCAACGTGTCGAAAACGACGGCGAACGGAGGTGGAGTTTTATTACCCATTAGCACGAAAAGTGGAAATGCCTAAAAAGAACCATAACCACAAAATAAGATAATAACAGTCTTGAATAAAACATCACTGAGATGCATCAGAGGAGGACAATTGTGACATCGTAAGATCCTTACAGATTTCGGGTTCTCTCGACAATTATATCTGTTCCACCGGTAGACCTGACAATGAATTTAGAGGTCACTCCCTTTCCAAATTCGCTCTGTGTATATTTTTACGAAATAGATCATCAAATTTCTTATGTACTGTGGGGTGTACCCGGATCAGTCGCACACGCTTATAGCTGAAAATACATAATAAAAAGTGTATAAAAGGACATCATAATGAATATCAATTTAATTACAATATATTCATAATCAATTATTAGCCTGCTCAAATTGTTCACCCTATCTCCATTAGGATACATACATCGATTCTCGTTATGTAGAGCGTTGCACAAGATGCACTGTGTACGGATGAAATTTCTGTGTGTTAAGAATACGATGTACTGATGATTTGTTATCCTCACTAAGCTCTTGGCTTATTTTCCCTTAAATTATGATTTCACGGGCTTCTAGCAACATTCTGTCAAACCCACGACCACGTAGTGATGTTGCTTCATCATTTCACGTCTTTCGTCGACACAATCTTCTCGCCATTCCAGCAACTGAAGCCAGTTTCTTGGAAACATTTTATCACAACGGCAGACATTGTTATTTTTTTCAATTGTTTTTCTCGCTCAAGGATGAGTGCGGTTGAATTCTTCAAGCTACAGAGCGGTATGTAGCCCCATCTCTATCATACCAAACATAAAAAAAAACATTTAATATGTCAAAAACGCAAAAAACTAAAACAACAAAAAACATGCACTATAAATGGTGCGTATTGATTTTCTGGACACCCTGTATATTGCCAGTCTTGCCAGGGATACGTAACAGACATGCATAGATTTGCTCAGGTACTTGTATTACAATAGCATACTTGAAGGAATACTTAACTATATAGTTAGTCTTTAATATATACACACTTTTATTACGTTTTGGAGGGCATACGTCAGTGATGTCAATGCTTGGTTCCTAGGGAGGGTTTTCAGGTCATACAAACATCAATCAACTACCCTCACCAGTGTGGATCCTTGTCCGACTTATATATAATAGGAGACTTGAAGAATACTTAAGCTAAAGATATAGTCCATTGTTAAAAATAGTACGCAAACTTTATTACGTTTTAGCAGGTGTCGCCCGTGATGTCATTGCTTGGTTCCTCGTGGACTTTGGCTGCTGTTATTTCCATGTCATACAATAAATAACACTCTCAACAGCTCGGGACCCTTATTCGGTACTTGTATACACATAAGGAGACTTGAAGGAACCATACACCCTATAACTAAAGAAGTCAGGTCACTAAATACCTGTACCACTATTAGCCTAAATTTAGAGGCTCTTTGTGTACAATGGATCAGGGATGTCAAAATGACTTATCCTGAGGGGAGTTCAGGGACTCTACTAACAATAATAAATACCCTCTCACCAGGTGGACCACCAGTTTATATCTCAGAGAAGATGAAACCCCACCTTCTTTGAATGCTATGAGAAAGTGTTTGTGTTTTTAAGTTAGTAAAATTATCCAGTGGCATGCTATTGTGGACTGCTTTCATGTCTACCTTTGTCATTATGTCCGAAGCATCAGTGCTCTAGGTGTTAATAATATTACTTAGCTTAGTTTAAACAATCAACCTTACTTTACGTGTCCATTTGTATTAACAATGCTCTAATCACGCCTCTTTAAGACACAACACGGCATTTACACGAGTCAATTGATAAATGACTTTAAAAATCCGAACAAAAACCAAATTCTTAGCAACAGTGGTGCCAAAGTAGAAAATCATTATGACCTGCGTCTTTGCTAGTTATCTATTCTGATATTTGTGCTTCTCGCACGATGAAAGTGAGAAACATTGAGAACCTTGAACGCTCAGCCGAACTGAAAGAGAATTTATGTCAAAACATAAACGAACTTATCGGCTCACTTAAAAACGGAAGCTTGTCTAAAACTTACGTCGCTAGGTGTGTTACGCATGATCAAAAGACAAGAACAAGCTAATGCTTTTCGCAGTAGATTTATGTAACCAACCAAATGCAATATATTTTAATGTGTTATTGAAGATAATATATTGGGTCTTCACCAAGGTTGACTATTTTATTACATAACTGTAGTATATCTACGAGGACCGCTTAAAAGTTCAATACGCTGACCAAGACAATCTCGGGGAATGTGCACCCAAATGGTTTGGCTTGGCTTTAATTTGTTTAACGGCATGTAAACCCTGTGGGTTATTCAACGTCAAATAGTTTTTTGTATATATCAAGTTGTGTCAAAAGTATCGAGATTTTGGTACCATTATAGTGTGTGGCCTATCTTTTGAATGTGGCCTACGAAATCATGTCTCTCTTATAGTATGTGGCCTACCATAAAAGACATATTATAAGGTTATAATAATAACTGCTAACCCTAACCATAGCCCTAACCCTATTTCAGAATTTTAGGATATTTTAGAATTAAATAGATCTCTGATTCATGTAAACCATGGATAACTTCTTTTTTAATTATTTTTAATTTTATATACAGATTATGACTGAATAGGTTTTCTTGAAATTGAATATATGTGAAAAATAATTAGTTTCAATAAATTGCCTACTACTTATATCTATAAATATACTCTTACTGAGGTAGGACACATTCAAACCGGGTAGGCCACATACTATAACAGAATCAAAAAGGTAGGCCACATGCTATAACGGCACCGAGATTTTTGTACTTTTTGACACACCTTGTATTGTAAAAAAAATTAACGTTCCATTCATTGTTCATTTCTCGGTAAAACACAGCTTCAATCTCGATTCTTTTATGACACACTTGTATGATTTGAATGGGAATAATTTGTAGGTAAATAGTTTGTTTTTAAACAAATTGTTAGAGGGTGAGACAATAGTATGTAATCAATTTTGGTTTACCGGTATAGTTTTCTAGAACTCAATTTTTATCTATTCAATCTATAGATGGGACCTTAACAGGTACTACCACTTCGGGTCCGAGAGGGACCTGGTAGTAATCGCGATGAAGGGGTAATCCACACTCCTCAAAGATCCAGAATTGGAACTTCACCACTAGATGCAGTTTAAGGTCATACCCCGTACACTAAGACCCTCGGCCACTGTCTTCTAGCATATATATATATATATATATATGTGTGTGTGTGTGTGTGTGTGTGTGTGTATTTGGACAGCATTCTTTCATTTATACATGTAGAATTAAACAAAAGGCATGTTTCCTGTTTAACGATTTTATTGGTGATCTTTTCAAGCTTTCTGGTCAACTTTTAAAAAAAATATTTGGATGGAATTCGTGGATTAGTCCACTTCGAAGTGCCATCATCAGGGGTTATGTGTTCCAGTTTTTTTTTCAAAGTATAGAGTAATGAGAGTAGACCTGAGAGTAAGGACGATGAAGGGTACTTCATACTCCCAAGAGATCCAGAATTGGAACTTCACCACTAGATGCAGTTTGAACGTCATACCCCGGACACTAAGACCCTCGGCCACTGTCTTCTAGCACATGAATAAAGAAAAAGGGTTGGGGTTGCCATTAGACCACATTAAAAACACGGGTTTTTCGGGGCCTGTGTGTCCGGTGTCTTCGACCACTGGACTATTACTGAAATTAACGGTGTGATCCTGGTGGGGGCGACAGCGGCGTTTCTCAGGGCAACTCCTTCTGATTTAAAGGGGCAGGGCTGGGTTTATTGTCCAGTCTCTGTCCAGTGTCTGAAGCGACCATCTTGAAGGGGAATGCCGAGGGAACCCCTGCATTCAGCTTTAGATCGTGGGTGGCTCCACATTAATTGGACCTTGTGTCATACTCGCATAAGTGGTATACGCGGTAAATACCACATTAATAACATTGACAGTTTTGCATCAAATCTAACTCTGCTAGAATTTAATAGAGAAATTATTAATAAATAAGATGCTAATTAAGTTTAAATAATGACAATTTCATCACCATGGGTGGTTCTTTCTCCGATGAGGACAGTAAAGTCTCAGTGAAATTTTTTTAAAATGAAAAACTAGCAAATATATGCACCCTCCGGGTGCAAGTATTTAAGTTTTAATGTAATAAAATATTGTATTAAATTAGAAAGGCTAATGAAACTAAATAAGAATACAGTTAAAAAAAAATTTGAAACAGAGGGAGTATAATAACAGATTTGAAACAGAGGGAGTATAATCGAAAAATAGAACAACTGAACCTTACTCTTCCATCACTCTCGTCTTTCATTGTTATTTTTTCTAATTTAAGTATTTAGTTAAAAGAGGAAGTAAAGAATAAAATGACAGTTATTTTTTCTTGTTAACAGCTTTCATTTAAGATTTATTGAAGAGATTTTTGCTTATATTCATTAAAATAAAACCAAACAGTTAGAAATCAATAATACTAAGCACATATTTATTAAATTCGATTTTTTAATATCAATATGCAAATTAGCCTTCCCGTTCACACTGTAAAGCGCTATTTGTTGTATATATAAATATAATTGCATGTTGTCAGTATGTAGACATAGTTAAACAGTATTAATAATGTAAGACAATTTTATCAATAATTGAGGTTTAGATAAAAATAAAATCATGGAGAATGTGATGTCAATAACTAAGAGACTTGTGACTTGAGTAGGAATATAGTTTCGGTTACAGACAGAAAAACACACAATCTCCATTATAATAAGATATTAACAAAGCTTTCTTCGGTCTTCCGATTAACTGTTTGCATACAGTGTTTATTTTGAATGTTCATGGATATCTAGCCAGCATGTTAATGTGTGACATGTTTTTTAAGTATGCAGCCCGCACCCGGTTTCGACCGGGGGTCCGGTGAGCTTCGGCCGCTGGACCGGTTCTGTTATAATAATAGCGTCGATCCCAGGGGGCCATCCCCCCAGGCAACACCTGCCCCCTCGATTTAAAGGGGCAGGGCTGGGTTTATTGCCCAGCGCCTGAGGCGCCCCCTTGAGGGGGAATGCCGACGGGATCGACGCAATGTTTACACCTGCCACTCCATGAGCTTCGGCTTGTGGGTGTCCACGTTAATAGGGACTTTGTGCCTGACCCGTACAAGTGGGGTACGCGGTAATACTATGCTTTTGTTTGTTTATTTTTATTTTTTTCGGGGGGGGGGTCGAATAGTGTTCTGTGTTTCAAGGAGGGGGGTGTTGTTTTGTTGTTGTTGTTGTTGTTGGTGGTGGTGGTGGTGGTGTTAGGCGTTGTCTTTCTTTACGACTACAACTTTGTCGCTTTATCTATTTATTTTCACTCAATGTTTCATCGGCTGAATTTGTAAATCGTGACAGAAAAAGAAGAAATCTTCTTCGCGATTGCATCTTATTTTTTCTTTTCTTTTCATTTTTTTTCTTCTTTTTTCTTTTCTTTTTTTTTTTTGAGAACATAACTTAAATAACCAAATAAATAACAATCTTGACGTAGTTTCGGTTCGGATTAAGACCGAATCTCCATGATAATAAGATGTATTGGAAGAGTAAATTCATTTTGAGAACATAACTTAAATAACCAAATAATAACAATCTTGACGTAGTTTCGGTTCGGATTAAGACCGAATCTCCATGATAATAAGATGTATTGGAAGAGTAAATTCATTTTGAGAACATAACATTTAAATAACCAAATAAATAACAATCTTGACGTAGTTTCGGTTCGGATTAAGACCGAATCTCCATGATAATAAGATGTATTGGAAGAGTAAATTCATTTTGAGAACATAACTTAAATAACCAAATAAATAACAATCTTGACGTAGTTTCGTTCGGATTAAGACGAATCTCCATGATAATTTAAGATGTATTGGAAGAGTAAATTCATTTTGAAACATAACTTTAAAAACCAAATAAAATAAATCTTGACGTAGTTTCGGTTCGATTAAGACCGAATCTCCATGATAATAAGATGTTTGGAAGAGTAAATTCATTTTGAGACATAACTTAAATAACCAAATAAATAACAATCTTGACGTAGTTTCGGTTCGGATTAAGACCGAATCTCCATGATATAAGATGTATTGGAAGAGTAAATTCATTTTTGAGAACATAACTTAAATAACCAAATAAATAACAATCTTGACGTAGTTTCGGTCGGATTAAGACCGAATCTCCATGATAATAAGATGTATTGGAAGAGTAAATTCATTTTGAGAACATAACTTAAATAACCAAATAAATAACAATCTTGACGTAGTTCCGGTTCGGATTAAGACCGAATCTCCATGATAATAAGATGTATTGGAAGAGTAAATTCATTTGCAATGCATTTGATTTATGTATTAAGTGTATCACAAGAATTTTGACGAGTTAGGCTCAGCCCATTAACAAGGCACATGTACACTTCAAAGAACTGTAGAGTTAAGATGTATGGCGTGTAAATAAGGTGTATGGGCTTTGATTTTGAAGGAGGATTTTTATCCCTTTGTTTCGCTATATGCAGGTATCACTACAAAGTTTTCTTCCATAATCATTGAATCGGATGTATCAAAGACTTGAAAAATTCGCCAGAAGGAAAATTAAGTAATGATAATAATAATAATAATAATAATAATAATAATAATAATGACCTGAAGAGACTTGCTGTGAAAGACTATCAGCTAACGCTGATGTGAAAACTCAAAAGGAGTAAATAATAATAACAAACTTTGAAAAAAAAGACTAGAGGACCTGGAAATCAGAGGAAGAATTGAGATCATCCAGACTACTGCATTGCTGCAATCGGCTAGAATACTCAGAAGAGTCCTGGAGACCTGAGGAGACTTGTTGTCACTCAGACTTCAGTGAGATACCATCAGCTAACAGTGATGTTAAAAACTCAAAAGGAGTGAAAATAATAATAATAATAATAATAATAATAATAATAATAATAATAATAATAATAATAATAATGCACAAGGCTCTACACCCTAGAGATGATAAAGATAGGCTATATGTATCAAGAAAAGAAGGTGGAAGAGGTCTTGCCAACATAGAGGACTGTGTAGAAGCCACTATCCAAGGACTCGAAGAATACACAAAAAGAGCAAAGAAAGATAACTTATGGCAGCCAACAACAGCAGATGTAATATATGGACAAACAGAAAAACAACGAAAACTAGAAAACAAAGATAGTAGGAAAAACAATTGTATGGATACTTCAAATGGCAAATCGGAGAGGTTGCACATGAAAAGACTTGGACATGGTTAAGAAGAGGACATCTCAAGAGAGTAACTGAATCACTAGTAATTGCTGCACAAAATAATGCCATAAGAACGAATTATATCAAAGCAAAAATAGATAAGACACAACAAAACAGTAAATGTAGACAGTGCGGTGACAGAGATGAGAATGTAAAACATTAAGTGAATGTAGCAAACTAGCACAACGGGAATACAAAGCTAGGCACGACTGGGTTGGGAATGTGATCAACTGGGAATTAAGCAAAAAATTAAATTTTGACCATACAACAAAATGGTATATGCATAAACCAGAACCAGGAGACCAGACCTAGTGTTGATTAACAAAAAAATAAAAAAAGAGAACTTGCCAACTGGCAAAATAGTGTTGGAGGCTTGCCATTATGGCAATAGGGACGGGGCAATCATATAGATACTAGGGCTTGACGTGATCAGCCGATTGATCGGAGGAGGCCTCTCCAACCGCCTGTCTAGCCTAAATAAGGGCCAAAGTGGGATGTTGCATATCATAGACTGCTTAGCCACCAGAATTCCGTCTTTAATCAGCACCCAGAGCTAACAGGTGGTCCCATTTGAAAGCCTTACTCCTCTACAGAGGTACAGTCGGCGTATTCTACAACCACAGTTGATAGGGTGGTAAATTGCTTTAATGCCCGGTTGAGCATAAGACTTCGTACATGTGTTGCAATAAAAAATCTTCTTTAAAAATGAACTTACAACCGTCAAACCGCCCGCCTAACCTAAATAAGGGCCTAAATAGAGTGTTGCATATCATGGAATGCTCAGACACCAAGATTCCGTCCTTAAGCATCACGAGTCGCCTCCTACGGCTAATCGGTGGTCGCATTGGGGAATCTTATCCCTCTGCAGATGTGCAGTCGACGTATTCTACAGCCCCAACCAACAGGGCGGTCTTATCCTTCTGCAGGGGGTTCAGTCGATGTATTATACAGCCCCAACGAGAGGGCGGTTTTCCCGCTGCAGGGGGTTCAGTCGACGTATTCTACAGCCCCAATGACAGGGCGGTTTTTTTCCGTTGCAGGGGATTCAGTCGACCTATTATACAGCCCCACCGAGAGGGCGTTTTTTTCCCCGCTGAAGGGGTTCAGTCGACGTATGCTATAGCCCCACCGACAGGTGGTTTTTTTCCGCGCTGGAAGGGGTTCAGTCGACGTATTATACAGCCCACCAAGAGGGCAGTTTTTCCCGCTGCAGGGGGTTCAGTCGACTTATTCTACAGTCCCAACCAACAGGGCGTTCTTACCTCTCTGCAGGGATCCAGTCGACGTATTCTATAGCCCCACCGACAGGGCGGTTTTTTCCCCCGCTGTAGGGTGTTCAGTCGACGTATTATACAGCCCCACCAACAGGGCGGTTTTTTTTTCCCGCTGCAGGGTGTTCAGTCGACGTATTAGACAGCCCCACCGACAGGGCGGGTTTTTTTTCCCGCTGCAGGGGATTCAGTCTACGTATTCTACCGGGTTACGAAAAAAAAAAAATGAGTAAATATTGTAAATCATGCAAAGAGAATTTTGAGAGAGAAAACTTTGGGAATGATAAACACAAGAAAGAAATTTCTGCTGAAATGGAAAAAAAACAAACTTGAGTGCATATATGAAATATGTTAAAGAATGCCACCTTAAAAAATGGCGAAGAAAGGATTTTTCAAGTGGAAGAGAAAGACGTTGAATTCATGGAAAATCGAAAGTACAATAAAATTATACATAAAATAGTCCAATTCTGCAGGGGCATACAGTGATTATTGTCATATGGTGTGCTGACGTGTTTAAACCAATTGGTCTACCATAAGTGTTACTCAAAAGATTTCTCCAGAGAATTATCTTGTTAATTTTAACATATGATCCCTGTAGAATTTTTATATCGGCGGTGGCGACGCTGTGTTTTCAGTAGTAAGTAAGCATGATTTTGATATTGCCAAAAGTTTCACGTGTTTTTTTTTAATTAAAAAAAAAAAAAAATTACCCCCATGAATAAAAACTGATCGAAACTCGGAAAAAATGATTGAAACTATTGAAGTTTAAATAGAAAAAATATAACGGAAGAAAATTACTTATTCTAAAACAGAAATTTCAAAAATGTTGTAAAGAACGATATTACTTACCTAACCATTTTAATATGACTTGGAAATAGAAATGAGAAGGTCCTAAAATGAAGTATTGTATATTACATTCTGTATCTAATCAGATTTTATGCAGCTTGGAGCCCCTTCAACTAGTGGTAACGATTTCAGCTCCGAAACCACGTTTAAATTCCCGCCCTGTCGGCTGGGGCGTTAGAATGCAACGACTGCACCTCTGCAGAGGGGTAAGACTCCCCCAATGGGGCCACCTGTTGGCCGTGGATGGTGACCCGTGATGCTTAAGGACAGAGCCCAGGTGGATGAGCAGTCCATGACATGCAATACTCCACTTTGGCCTTATCTTGGGCTAGACGGGCGGTCGGAGAGTTCGTTTGGTTTGTTTGTTTTGTTTTACGGCATATCAACCTCAGTGGGTCATTTAATGCCGATAAAGTTTTGAAATAAATCAATTCTTAATGAATAATACAATTTTTTTATAAATACATTTTTCTATTTAACCCATAGATGGGACACTAACAGGTACTACCACTCCAGGTCAGAGTGGACCAGGGAGCAATGGTGATGAAGGGTTGCTCCACATTCCCCAAACCTCCAAAACTGGAACCTCACCATCAGATAGAGTTTAACGTCATTCCCAGGACATGTAGACCCACAGCCACCGCCTTCTAGCACCCATATGATAAAAAGGGGTTGTGGGTTGCCATAAGGGCAATAGGGTTGGGAAAATCATATAGGTTCTAGGGCTTGACGTGACCAGCCGATTGATCGGAGTGGGCCTCTCCGACCGCCCGTCTAGCCCAAGATAGGGCCAAAGTGGAGTATTGCACGAAAAAGGATTAAATACCAGTCTCAGCGTGTAATAAGTAATTGAAAGTTACCTCCCATTTGGGGAACTCTTTGGTGTTTACAAGAGTATATAAGCTCTCAGTAAATTGTACCATTATATTATTCAACGTTGAATAAAGCTTTCTTAAGCCAAACCGTGTTATCGTTTATTATTACACAGGGTTGGTTTATAGACAAAAAAAAAAAGATGGCAGAGGAGATCATGTAGTTATTTTTCAGTGTAAACAAGAGACACATACGAGAACCACTGCTAGCGGCTCATGGAAATATCGCAGTGGGAGGAGAGCCACTTTGAGCGGATTAAAGTAGCCAAAGATTTAAAATTAATTGTACATTTGTTCTATTAAAGTTCAAATAAAGTGGTAGGTGCTGTCGTACCAAAATTTTGCCCATCTTATATCTATTCTTTTTCTTTCTTTCTATTTTGAATTTTACGGCATGTCAACTCTTGTTGGGTTATTTTATGCCGGGGGCGTTTTGTTCTCTTCACTCTTGATGGGTATTGAACATTCTTTCTTTAAAACTCAATTCTTTTTAAAACGTATTTTTGTTAACTCATTTTCTTATATTCAACCCATAGATGGGACCCTAGCAGGTATTACCACTCCGGGTCAGGGTGCGCCTGGGTGCAATGGCGATGAAGGGGTGCTCCATACTCCCCCAAGTTCCAGAATTAGAACTTTGGTTCAGAAGGCGGTGGTTGTGGATCTTATTGTTCTGAATATGTTCTTAAACTGCATCTAATACAGTACAAATTCTGGAGCTCTAGGGTGAGGGAAGTCCCCCTCCTTCCCCATTACACCCAGGTCCACCCTGAACCCAAGTGGTAGTACCTGGTACTATGGATTAAATAGAGAAAAAGAGTTTAAAAAAAAGAGTTTTAAATTAATTTGAATACCCATCAAGCATAAAAAGAAAAAAAAGTCTTCGGAATAAAATAACCCAGCGAAGGTTGATATGCCGTAAAATCAAACAAACCGAACCAAACCTAAATTAGTGAAACATGAAAATTTCGGTACCATTATAGTATGTTGCCTATCTTTTGAATGTAGCCTACGAAATCATGTCTCCCTTTCAGTATGTGGCCTACCATAAAAAGCATATTATAAGGTTATGATAATAACTACTAACCCTAACCCTATTTCAGAATTTTAGAATATTTTAGAATTAAATATATCTCTGATTCATGTAAATTATTGATAAATTCCTTTTTAATCATTCTCAATTACTATATACAGCTTATGAGTGAAGTGCATTTCTTGAAATTGAATATATGTGAAAAATAATTATTTTCAATAAATTGCCTACTACTTATATCTATAAATATGCACTTACTGAGGTAGGACACATTCAAACTAGGTAGGCCACATACTATAACAGACTCAAGAAGGTAGGCCACATACTATAACAGAATTAAAAAGGTAGGCCACATAACATAACAAAATCAAGAAGGTAGGATACAGAATCAAGAAGGTAGGCCACAACTATAACAGAATCAAGAAGGTAGGCCACATACTATAACAGAATCAAAAAGGTAGGCCACATACTATAACAGAATCAAGAAGGTATAACAGAATTAAAAAGTAGGCCACATACTATAACAGAATCAAGAAGGTAGGCCACATACTATAACAGAATCAAGAAGGTAGGCCACATACTATAAACAGAATCAAAAGGTAGGCCACATACTATAACAGAATTAAAAAGGTAGGCCACATACTATAACAGAATCAAGAAGGTAGGCCACATACTATAACGGCACCAAAATTTCTCATCGCATAATCTTTATGCAACTTTTAAAGAACGGATAACAACTTGTATTTCGTGGACATTTATTTCACTCTTTAAAAAATCATGTTTACTCATAGAACAGAACGTTATGTCAGAAACGATTGCAAATTCATTTTTAAAGGAAGATTTTTATTCCAACGCATGTACGAGGTCTTATGCTCCACCGGGCATTAAGAAAATTTAATAGAATTTAAACTGAAGTTATTGCAAATCACATTGATTTTTTTTCCATGTTCGAATGCTGACATGTTTTTGAATTACAGTGCATAAAAATATCTTATTCAATCATTCCCCTAAAGAAAGTTTGGGTTCAATGATTCGATTTATTATTTGGGTTTTTCAAGCAGCCTATATTTTTTTCTTCTCCAAAACTAAAGGAGAAATTTTAAGATGTATTTATTCACTCGTTTATTTCTGTCGTTTTTTTTTTATTCATGGAATTTTATTTTTATTTTTATTTCTTAAAAAAAAAAGAAGAAGATATTTTATTCCCTGAATACATAGAGGAAAACCCAGAAATAAATTTTATTGGATTTTCTTCGTTTCTTTGTTGTAGTAATTTTAGTAATTATGTTTTAATCATTTTAAAAGCAAAAATGTGAGATGTTGTTGCAGCTTTGTGCATATTAACTGTATATATATATATATATATATATATATATATATAGACCAAACCCTTCAGATGAGCAGGATGCGATATAAGCTCAATTTTTATTCCGAGTATTTCAAGGTATATATATATATATATATATATATATATATATATACCAAACCCTTCAGATGAGCAGGATGCGATATAAGGTCAATTTTTATTCCGAGTATTTCAAGGTATATTATATATATAATATATATATATAATATATATATATATATATATATATATATACCAAACCCTTCAGATGAGCAGGATGCGATATAAGGTCAATTTTATCCGAGTATTTCAAGGTATATATATATATATTATATATATTATATATATAATATATATATAATATATAATTTAATATACCAAGCGTGTTGGTAGATCCTTGCGAGAGAAAAAAAAAACCCGGCAGAAATTTGATTGTAAAATATACTACCAAACATCAACCAGGAAGAAAAACATTTTTGAAAAAAAAAAAAGGACCAAGATGTTCGTATCAACAAAAAATAATCTATTGGTACAGTATTTGGCCAAAAGAAAAAACAATTTATATGAATATATATGTATATAAGATATATATATATATTCATATAACCGCTAGGAGAAGCTAATATGTAAAAAGTGCTCGATACCTAAGTAGAGCCAAGTAATAAAGATAATCTAATGAGTCAGACGAACCTACTATTAGTTTCGCATAAAGCTCTTCAGGGCTAAAATCTGACTCTATTATATATATATATATATATATATATATATATATATATATATATATATATTTACCAACCCCCTCCGCACGAGTAGGATGTGACACAAGGTCAATTTCTTAAGCGGAATTCAACAGCTTTGAATTCAGAGTTTTCCTTCTCCTAGACTGGTTGCCAAACGAAGGTTAAAGAGCCCAGCCTGCCCTACTGTTTATCCATGATTTTAGCCCTGAAGAGCTTTATGCGAAACTAATAGTAGGTTCGTCTGACTCATTAGATTATCTTTATATATATATATATATATATATATATATATATATATAATTTTATTATGTCAAGCACCAACCTCTTTTTATAATATGGGTGCTAGAAGGCAGTAACTGAAGGTCAATGTATTGATACACATGAAGGTAATGAAAATTATTTCTCCAAATATATTAATGCATATGAAGTTAAGGAAACATTATATATATATATATATTATATATAATATATATATATATTATATAAGAAAGCGCCTGGTTAAAGTCATGGGAAATGGACTCGTCACCTCGAGGTCAAATCCTGGATGTGGTAACTGCATTTCACTTAGCGCTAATAGAATTCTACTCTCCCTCCAGCCATGGATAAACAGTAGGGCAGGCTGGGCTCTTTAACCTTCGTTTGGCAACCAGTCTAGGAGAAGGAAAACTCTGAATTCAAAGCTGTTGAATTCCGCTTAAGAAATTGACCTTGTGTCACATCCTACTCGTGCGGAGGGGTTGGTAAATATATATATATATATATATATATGTGTGTGTGTGTGTGTATATATATATAAAGAATGTCTATCTAGTCGCTAACTTCTTTTTGTATTCGATTACTTTTTTTTGAGTGTCTTCGTTTCATACTTATCTAAAAACATTTTCTGACATAAAACACTTCATATATCTTCCGCGATTTTTTTTTTTCACTTTGCTTTTTAAGATTCATATGTATATAATGTGGGTATTTTTTATACTTTTCAAAAAGGTTTTTTTCACGAATCTTTGTGAATCATTATTTTAAAATTTTTTCTTCATAAATTTAAATAAATCAAAAATTCAGAAGTCTGTGCTCCAATATTTATTTTTCATTTTGAAATATAATCCGAACTCAGTCCGAACTCAGTTCCTGCTATTACGTTCACTTTTGGACTAATACTATTGGGAAAGGTATGCCCCTCATCCCCCAGTTATGGGTTAAATAGTACCTGTACTGTTATACAATGATGGCCTTGTCATTAAATAACCCACGAAGGTTGATATTCCATTAAAAAAAAATGAACTAACTCAAAGCAAGAAAGCAGACAAACTTGGTTGGTTGGTAGGTTGGATTCTAGCATATATATGATAAAAAAGTGGTGTAATGGTTAAAGTCATAGGAAATGGACTCGTCGCCCCGAGTTCAAATCCTGGACATGGTCATTGCATTTCACTTAGCGCTAATATCATTGGGAAAGGTATTAATCCTACTCTCCATCCAGCTATGGGTAAATTGTAGGGTAGACTGGGCTCTTTAACCTCGGTTAGGCAACCGGTCTAGGAGAAGGAAATCTCTGAATTCACACCTGTTAAACTCCGCGTAAGAAATTGACCTTGTGTCACATCCTGCTCGTGCGGAGGGGTTGGTAAATATATATATATATGATAAAAACAGTTTGGGTTTGCCATAATAACAATATGGTCGGGACACTCATATAGGTGCTAGGGCTTGGCGTGACCAGCCGATTGACTTCAGACCGCCTGTCTAGCCTAAGTGAGGGCCAAAGTAGAGCTTTGCAGGTCATGGACTGCTCAGCCACCAGGATTCTGTCCTTAAGCATCACGGGTCACAAACCAAAGGCAAGAGGTGGCCTCCAACCCTTTTACCACATGTTTCTCGTGACGCTTCTCAGAATGATTGGCGTGTAAAAGCAATGACATTTTTATTTGAATGGGATCTTGTTTGATCAACAGTCAAACTATGCAAATGGTTTCCCAGGTTGAGTCATTGCTATGCTCGGAAAGACAGGGAACACCTGAAGAAGGCAGGTGGATACAGCGGCCAAAACGTTTTTTTCTACTTCTAAAGTCTTTTCAGACTAATATAAATGGTGATTCAAAGAAATGTTAGCACCTTTATGGGAGTACAATTACCTAACCCCTCCGCACGAGCAGGATGTGGCACAACATCATTTCTAAACAGTGTTTAAGAGGTTCGAATTCAGAATGTGCCTTTTCTTAGGCTAGTTGACATACTAGGGGTAAAGAGATCAACCTGGCCTAATATCTACCCATAGCTGGAGGGAGAATAGTTGGATTCATACCTTTACCAAGAAATGCAAACAGCCTCGTACGGGATTTGAATTTGGGTCGCCTTGTACATTTCCTAAGACGATAATCGTTACACTCAAGCGACTCCACATACGAGATCTTATCCTTCATTGGACATTAAAATAATTCAATAGAATTTAGACTTGTTTTTTTATAGTTAGGTTCAAACGCGCATGTGAATGTTAATGTGTTAATGTGAGTGTTAATATAACTAGACTAAAGATATATATGAACATACAGACAGATAGATATATAGGTAGATAGACCGACAGATAGTTAGACATGAACAGACCGAGATAGAAAGATAGATAGATATGAATAGATTGAGATAGATCGATCGATAGATATAAAAGACAGAGACAGACAGACAGATAGATAGATAGATAGATAGATAGGTATGAATAACACACACACAGAGAGAGAGAGAGAGAGAGAGAGAGAGAGAGAGAGAGAGAGAGAGAGAGAGAGAGAGAGAGAGAGGGGGGGGAGTGCGTGTATATATATATTTGTGGGCGTATATATGTGTAGCATATATATGTATTTCACTTAGCGCTAATACCCTTGGGAAAGGTATGAATCCTACTCTCCCTCCAGCTTCGGGTAAATAGTAGGTCAGGCTGGGCTCTTTAACCATGGTTAGGCAACAGGTCTAGGAGAAGGAAAACTGAATTCAAACCTGATGAACCCCGCTTAAGAAATTGACCTTGTGTCGCATCCTACTCTTGTGGAGGGGTTGGTAAATATATATATATATATATATATATATAATATATATATATATAAGAAGTAGACAAACAATCTGTTTGAGATGGCTATAGCTGACAATTTTTAGGAGATTATGTGCTTAATTGAAGTCATGCCTAATTTGTCAATTAATTACTTATAATTAAATGAATTAGGCGTGCATATCGGCTTTTTCTCGATTTGTTTACGCCTTACATTTAATTATATGCCTAATTCATTTAATTATAACTAATTAATTCACAAATTAGGTATGACTTCAATTAAGCATATACTCTCCTAAATATATATATATATATATATATATATATATATGTATATATATACACACACGCACACACACATATATATATATATATATATACACACACACACGCACACACACATATATATATATATATATATATATATATATATATATATATATATATATATATATACACACCACACACACACACACACATATATGTATGTATATAATCTGTTTCTCTTGTTTCCTCTAAAAGGGTTTGGCCTGAGCAAAGTTGTCTGAAAGACACAGTTGCCTTAGCAGCACGTCTCCTCTCTTCACTCCCCTAAGGTTGTCCAAGAGAAAGGTGATGGTCGGCATAGATTGGCAATAACAAGGTTGAAGACATTGTCAGACTTTAAAACGATATCCTTGTTTGATTGTTTATTCTTTTGTTTCCTTCTGACTCCAACGGCGAAATGTTTTGGTCCTTTTACATATAAAATTGTTTTCTTACATTTTAAGAAGAAAGAAGAGAATAATCGAAAAAGTCCAAAGTCTGGCAGCAAGTATTAAAGACCATATATTAACACAGTTTTTATTCAATATTTCAAAGCATAATCCGTTAATAAAGATTACACGTTAATAAAGATTACTGCTTAAGACAAAATGAATAAGAGAAAGACAGAAAGTAGGGTGAAAAAACGAAAAAAAAACGAAAATAATGAAAGAAAAGGTAACATGTAGTAGAAAAATCGATTTTGAAGAAAAAAGAAAAGTTTGAAAAATATAAATGAAGAAAAAGAACGAATGAAAGGAAGAGAAAGAAAGAGAATAGTTTAACTGTGAACAGTGTGATCATAGAAAGACAAAAAGGAGAATGAAAAAAAAAAAGAAAAAAAAAGAAAAAAGAAACAGAGCTAGCGAGAGCCAGTATCGATCCCAGAACCTAGTGATTCCGAGACGGATGCTCTACCGGACGAGCTAAACCATGGAAATAAAACAGAAATAGCGTGTTTAAGGATTTCTTTCACCACAGGGGATCAAGTGAGAACCTTTCTCACTGAAATACTGAAATAATAATTTCTAGCCGGACCTGTAGATATACCACAGTATGTAATATAGTGAAAAATTGAAAAAACACAAGTTCATAAAACAAGTGATGTTTATTTCGCCCAAGCTGCAGTGTTTCGATCTGTTTCAAGAGATCTTCATCAGGGTTTTTGTTAATTTTAATTACACATCCTGAATACTGAAATAATAATTACTAGCCGGACCTGTGGATATACCACAGTATGTAAAAGTAAAGTAAAGTCGTCGGGGCGGCTTAAAGTCGGTATCAGCTAGTCAGCGAGTGAGTCTATCCCATTTTCAATAGTGCTAGACCAAGGAGATAGTTTTTGGCGTTTGAGGTGGAGCGCCACACCTACCATCAGCTCCTTACTTTACCGCACAGATCCCTGTGCCAATCATACGCTGAGTTGGCGAGGACCGGTATCGAACTAGGAACCTTGTGGTTTCTAGCCGAACGCTCTACCGACTGAGCTAACCCGAACACAAGTTCATAAAACGAGTGATGTTTATTTCGCCAACGCTGCAGTGTTTCGATATGCTTCAATAGATCTTCATCAGGGTTTTTGTTAATTTGAGGAAAAAAAAATAAATTTGAGGAAAAAAAAGACTGTAAGAGTCTTTTGTTTCGTCGGCCAATCTATTTAAAAAAATGTTTGACTGAGAAAGCAAAGAGCAAAACATGTTTGACCGACAAAACAAAAGATTTTCACAGTCTTCTTATTCTCTGTGATAAATTTATTTTTTTCCTCAAATTAACAAAAGCCCTGATGAAGATCTATTGAAACAGATCGAAACACTGCAGCGTTGGCGAAATAAACATCACTCGTTTCATGAACCTGTGTTTTTTCAATTTTTCACTATATTACATACTGTCGGATTCATTTCCATTTTCTCTTCAGATATACCACAGTATGATAATTTAATCATTACAACGTTTGATACGTTTACTTAAGAGCTATTGCAAAAGACGTGATTTTTCCAAAGTGGAAAAATGGCATTTTCCACTATCAATTACTAAAGCATAAAATTGTAACCCTAAGTCCAACCCTAACCTTAAACCTAATCCTAACCCTAATAAGATGAAATATTGTAAAGTACTATTTAGATAAATTGTTTTAAATATTGTTTATATCACAGAATTTCATAACTACTTTTTAAACAATTACCTTTTAGATAATCCCAGATTGCTCGTCAACAATCATATTAATCTTTTAGCTTTTAGATAGTTTGAAATATATCTAAATATATTTAAAATATACTTACTGGAAAAATAGCCTGTTGTCTATTTTGCTAGGACCGGTAAAATAAGCTCGAAAAGCATGGGTGCCGTTATAGTATGTGGCCTACCTTTTTGATTCTGTTATAGTATGGGGCCTACCCGGTTTGAATGTGTCCTACCTCAGTAAGAGTATATTTATAGATATAAATAGTAGGCAATTTATTGAAACTAATTATTTTTCACATATATTCAATTTCAAGAAATGCAATTCAGTCAAAAGCTGTATATAGTAATTAAGAATAATAAAAAAAGAATTTATCCATAATTTACATGAATCAGAGATCTATTTAATTCTAAAATATTATAAAATTCTGAAACAGTTCTTATTATAACAGCATAATATGTTTTTTTATGGTAGGCTACATACTATAAGAGGGACATGATTTCGTAGGCCACATTCAAAAGGTAGGCCACATACTATAAGAGAGACATGATTTCATAGGCCGCATTCAAAAGGTAGGCCACATACTATAAGAGAGACATGATTTCATAGGTCACATTCAAAAGGTAGGCCACATACTATAAGAGAGACATGATTTCGTAGGCCATATTCAAAAGATAGGTCACATACTATAATGGTACCAAAATCTCGATACTTTTTGGCACAACTTGATATATACAAAAAAGATTTGACATTAAATAACCCACAGGGTTGACATGCCGTTAAACAAAATAAAGCCAAACCAAACCTTATTTGGTCACATTCCACGAGATTATCTTGGTCAGCGTATGAACTTTTAAGACGGTCCTCGTAGATATACTACAGATATGTAATAAAATAGTCAAACCCTGGTGAAGACTCGAATATATTCCTTCAAATAACACATTAAAATATATTGCATTTGTGTTACATAATCTATGCGGTGGCATAAGATTATTGTCAATCCCCTGTAATTCTGAGGGGATGACCCTTTTCATACTTATGTAAGGTAGTATAGAGATATGGTGGCGATCAGTGCAGTTGATGGGCCTGAAAGTGAGTGACGGCGTTTGACCTCACTCTCACATTGCCTTCCAGGGATAAATCGTGGGAACCGGAAGGCATAGAAGAACCTGTTCCGGTTTAAGAATAGTAAGGAGCTTTAGTTTAGTTTGCAGTGGACGTCAGACAGAGCAGTCGGCCATGATGCTCTGTCTAAACTGTAACTCTGCATACGCGCGCTATGTTATGTCTGGGTTGGGGATTTACCGAATAAAGTAACATCAAGTAAATCGAAGTCTTGTGTTATTACCTCTAAAAACTAACAATGACACAGGGCTTCTGATAACGAGAAATCCCCATAGAAGACCAGACCCGAAGTCCCCAAGAAAGTCCAGACCTTAGAAGATATCCAAGATGATAGAAGATAGAACCAAAGCCGGCCAGAAGAAAAGACGACTAGAAGTAAGAAGTAAGAAAAGGGTATACAACATTATTTGGTACTGTGAAAACCTCAGTATACAACAATAACAATATATAACAAAAACAGTTAAATATGTTTCACATATAACAATATTGTTTTTTGTTTTTTTGTTTTGTTTTTTTTATCCCTAACAGAAACGAGACCCGAAGTCCCCAAGAAAGTCCAGACCTTAGAAGATATCCAAGATGATAGAAGATAGAAGCAAAGCCGACCAGAAGAATAGATGTCCAAGATATAGAAGCAAGTAAGAAGTAAGAAAGGGTATAAAACATTTGGGGCTTACATAAAACTACTACCAAGAGCAAACTGCTGTCTTTGATATGCGAACACAAGACGATATTCAAGTTGTGTTTTTGTGAGAGATAATTCCGTTTATGTTTATGTTACATAATTATTGGTTCCCTAATACTTTTTTAAGGTAGTGTAGAAACATAATGGCGATTAGTGCAGCCCACGGTCTTGAAGGATGAGTGACAACGCTTGACCTCACTCTCACCTTGCCTTTCGGGGATAAATCGTGAGAACCGGAAGGCATAGAAAACCCTGTCTTCCGGTTTAAGGATATAGTAAGTTTAAGTCAGTTAGAAGGTAGCAACGAGCTCGAAGGGGTAAGTCGTGTTATACACGCGGTCCCTCATCTGCGCAGATTGTCTGGGTTGGGGATTTGGATATAAAGTAACATCAACGTAAATCGAAGTCTTGTGTTTATTACCTAAAAACTAACAATGACACAGGGCTTCTGATAAAGAGAAATCCCTAACAGAAGACCAGACCGGAATCCCCAAGTCAACACCAGACGCTAGACCCAGACCAAGATGTTAGAAGATAGAACCAAAGCCGGCCAGAAGATAAGACGACTAGAAGTAAGAAGTAAGAAGTAAGAAAAGGGTATACAGCATTTAGACATAAATTCTCAGTTCGGCTGAGCGTCAAAAGGTAGGCCACATATTGTAATGGTACCAAAGCATGTTTGTCTATTTTACCAGGACCGGTTAATTAGCTTATTCTTTTTAAATAGGAGACATCGATTTTTCTTTTCTTTTTTTCTTATCAAAGACCAAAATTGCCCTTTTTTTTTAGAGAGTGTTGAAATTGTATTTTCTGTCAGTGTATATTGAAAAGTAAATACAAAAAGATCTACTCAGCTGATTGCTTTTTCGCTTAAATTCATTGTGTTGAATGGGAATGGAAAATGCGAAAATTGCTCCCAGAGCTTCAGGGGACTGATTGGCCATAGCCTGAGTAAATTATATCAGACAAAGGGCCCTCCGTTTTTTAACGATGCTTCAGGTCATTTTTACTTTGGCGGAGAGAAAACGTATTAGTCACTCGGTGTCAACTGGGAATTATTACTGCATTAAAGTTTCCGCTTGTCTTGCTCGTAACCCCGCAGGGAAATTGTAAATCAGCCAAAAAGAAAAGTTTCAATGAAAAGTTAAGGAGTCACTGCTTGAGGCTGGCTAAGTTAAAAGTGAACCGATTCAAATGCCGATCCATTTGTGTGCATTTTCAAAGCGTCGTACCTCACGAAATTTGGCTTACTTGATATTATAGAGGCACGTGGTGTAATGGGTAGAGTCGTGGGAAATGGACTACTCGACCCGAGTTCGATTCCTGGACGAGGCTGTTTGCATTTCACATGGCACTAATACCCTTGGGAAAGGTATGAATCCAATTCTTCCCACAGCTATGGGTAAATAGCAGGGCAGGCTGGGCTCTTTAACCATGTATAGGTAACCAGTCTAGGAGAAGGAAAACTCTGATTTCAGACCTGTTAAACGCCTCTTAAGAAATTGACCTTGTGTCGCATCCTGCTCGTGTGGAGGGGTTGACAAAATATATACTTGATATGATTTGACGCTTTGTAATAGAACAATTCAAACCTGTTAAACTCCGCTTAAGAAATTTACTTTGTGTCACATCCTGCTCGTGCGGGTGTATATATATATATATATATATATATATATATATAATATATGTGTGTGTGTGTGTGTGTGTGTGTGTGTGTGTGTGTGAGTGAGTGTGGGTGTAAACTAACAATGGCAAGAAAAATTTGCAAATTTATTCTATTCAGAATATATATATATATATATATATATTACCAAACCCTCCGCACGAGCAGGGTGCGACACAAGGTCAATTTCTTAAGCGGAGTTTAACAGGTTTGGATTCAGAGTTTTCCTTCTCCTAGACCGGTTGCCTAACCATGGTTAAAAAGCCCAGTCTGACCTACTATTTACCCATAGCTGGAGGGAGAGTAGGATTCATACCTTTCCCAAGGGTATTAGCGCAAAGTGAAAAGCAATTACCACGTCCAGGATTTGAACTCGGGGCGACGAGTCCATTTCCCAAAACTATATATATATATATATATATATATATATATATATATAATCAGTTGAATAAAACCATATCTGTTAGTATTTCTACTCAATTCACATTTATTTTTTGGTGCGTATTATATCTGATGTCTGTTTTCGTATTTCTTTTTATTCACATGGACAGGACAGCAGTTTAAAAAAACATCTTTTAATGTCTTACATGTCAAAAATTGAAATGTCAACATTTTTTCTGTACGCTCGTCTCCGTTTTTCTATCATTTTTTTGTAATAATCTTTTTTCTAATACTTTATTATTGTTTTTACTCCATTACGTCTTTTTACGTCAGATAGTTTCGTTCATTGTTTCCCCCCCCCCGTTATGTCTATCTATATCTGAGGGGCCGGGTTAGCTCAGTCGGTAGAGCGTTCGGCTAGAAACCACAACGTTCCTAGTTCGATACTGGTCCCCGCCAACTCAGCGTATGAGTAGCACAGGGATCTGTGCGGTAAAGTAAGGAGCTGATGGTAGGTGTGGCGCTCCACCTCAGATGCTAAAAAACAATCTCCTTGGTCTAGCGCTATTGAAAAGGGGATAGACTCCCTCGCTGACTGGCTGATACCGACTTTAGGCCGCCCCGTCGACTTTACTTTACTTATATCTCATTTGCTAAAAGTCTCATTTGGGCGTTCCGTCATGGTGTAATGGTTAGCAAGATAGTCTCACAGATTCATTACTACTGAATAGAGAATTCAATACCCGCTGGATGCCCCATACTTGCAAACTTCTCACATCATACCTGTGATGATAGGTTTGTTAAATACGTACGAGGGCGTCCTATCGAGATATTATGGTTAGCAAGCTAGTCTCACAGATCCCTTACTACTGAATTGCGAGTTTGATCCTCGCTGGATGCTCTATACTTGCGATCTTGTGTCACATCCTATCCGTGGCGAACGGGTTGTTAAATACGTGCGAGAACGTCCTGTCGTGGTGTAATGGTTAGGAAGCTGGTCTTGCAGATTCATGACTACTGAATAACAGTTATATACCCCATCGTCGGGTATGTATATCGAGAGAGGTGACTTTGTGTGTGTGTGTGTGTGTGTGTGTATGTGTATGTGTGTATGCGTAATAATATTGTACCTGACAATAGCATTGACTAACTGTATTTGCCTGGACAGCTCCAATAAGAGGGTCAGTAGCTAAAATTGACGGTAGAGAGCAAAAATTGAGAGTGAGATCGGAAAAGAGAGGGGGGAGAGAGAGAGAGAGAAGAGAGAGAGAGAGAGAGAGAGAGAGAGAGAGAGAGAGAGAGAAGAGAAGAAAAGAGAAAAAAGACAGAAATAAATGAATAGTTAAACAAAACAATAAATAAGCAAAAGAAAAGAAGCATATAAAAGAAAGAAAGAATAAGAGACGAGAGAGAGAGAGAGAGAGAGAGAGAGAGAGAGAGAGAGAGAGAGAGAGAGAGAGAGAGAGAGAGAGAGAGAGACAGAAATAAATGAATAGATAAACAAAACAATAAATAAGCAAAAGAAACAAAGAGAAGAGAAGAAAGAGAAGAGAAAAGAGAGAAAGAGAAAGAGAGAGAGAGAAAGAGAGAGAGAGAGAGAGAGAGAGAGAGAGAGAGAGAGAGAGAGAAAAAAAAGACAGAAATAAATGAATAGATAAACAAAACAATAAATAAGCAAAAGAAAAAAGAAACATATAAGAGAAAGAAAGAAAGAATAAGAGAAGAGAGAGAGAGAGAGAGAGAGAGAGAGAGAGAGAGAGAGAGAGAGAGAGAGAGAGAGAGAGAGAGAGAGTTGTTCTTCATTTCTTCTTGCTTCTTCGTCACCATGTTTTCGTCTTCTACTTCTTTGGCCGGTCGTCATCTTGTCGTCTTCAATCTTCTTACTAAGGGCTAACTCTTTTAAGGGCTAGTTGTTAGTCATGCAATTGATTAACTCACAAGACTTTTATTTTCTTGATCAAGATCTATTTCTGCCCATGTTCTTCCGCGCGGGAGTTAACAACCCCAGCAGAGAGATAGGCATCCTTTCTGCTCAACGTCAGGTTGAAAACTAAAATCTAAACTAACTAAATCACACGACGCGCGAGATTTCCGCCTCTGGGGTCAGGGAGCTATAACCGTCCGAGTAGTTTTCCATTCCCTGATCTGAAATCCAATGGCTCCTTAGAATTCTCGCTACAGGTTCCGTCAACAACCCATGACAACACATAATATGTAACATAATGAGTCCGATCATCGCTGGATATAATTGCGACCTTATGTTACATTCTACCAGTGTCAAACGGATTGGTTAATACGTACGAGGATTCCCCATCGTGGTGTAATGGTTAGCAAGCTAGTCTTACAGATTCATTACTGCTGAATAGCGAGTTCAATTCTCGCTGGATGCTCCATACTTGTGTTCCATCCGGCGAACAGGTTGGGTAAATGCCTATTAAAATATTTATTTCGTTTCAGTATATGTAACCGTAACCCAGCAAAACAGCACATTGTTGTTATTAGAAAAACGTGATTTAAATCTTATAACTGACAGAAGAAAGTAATTTTCCACCTACATTTGCCACTAAATGTCAAATAAAAGAAATGAAGTCATATTCAAATGTAGACATAAAAATGATTTTAAACTTATATAAAAAATATATATATATTATGGAATCAATTTACTGGTTTACTTGATACAGGTACATATCTATTGCTTAAAAACAATTTTTGAATTGAAAATTAAAATTTTGCCTTTGTTTTAGGTAAATACCAAAGCAATTAGACTTTGTAATATGATTCATAGTCTTTTGGCCATTTTGTTTAGTGGAAAACTCGATTACCTGTCTTTCATTTTCCCTTGTTTATCTCCTTTTGTTTGTTTGTTTCTTTATAGATGAGTTATTTATCTTTCTTTTTTCTTTCTATTAATTTTTTTTAACCGTCCTTTTTCCTTCCGGCCCCACGGTAGAACAACCTGTCATGTTTATGCTCTTGTTTGGCAGAAAAAGCAGCCTCTTCGAGCAGAGTGAGGGAAAATTGAGAAATGACGTTAGAATACACCAACTGCACCTATGCAGAGGGGTAAGACTCCCCCAATGGAGCCACCTGTTTGCCGTGGTGGCGACCCGTGATGCTTATGGATAGGACTCTGGTCGCTGAGCAGTTAATGACATGCAACACTCCACTTTAGCCCTTACTTTGTCTAGACAGGCGGTCGGAGAGGCCTCCTCCGATCAATCGGCTGGTCATGTCAAGCCCTAGCAACTATATGATTGTCTCACCCTTATTGCCCTTATGGCGAGCTATAACCCTGTTTATCATATAGATGCTAGGAAGCGGTGGCTGAGGGTTTTCATGTCCTGGAAATGACGTTAAACTCTATCTTTTTTTTGCTTTCCACACTCTTTCCCTCTCATAATGTTATATTTCAGTATTTTTCAACTTGTAAACATTTGCTTTTTTAATTCCATTTTTATTCCATTTTCTTTCTCCCTCATATGTTTACCCCTTTTCCCTTTTCTTTTGTTTCTGTCTCTCCTTTCACGTTTGGTTGTTTCACTTTTTTAAAACCTAATTTTTCATTTCTTCTGTTTTTCCAATGTTCTCATTTCTTTTTTATTCATCTAACTCCCAATTTCTGATTCTTTCTTTTTTCATTTTCATTTATATCCCCTTCTTTTTATGCAGTTGTTTTGTTTTTCTTTATTTTTTAACGTCTTTATCCTGCCTTTTAAAACATTTGTTTTATTTTTTTTATTCTCTCTTTCTTTTTGTTTTCTTCTTAATGTCGATCCTACATACACTCCCCTTTCCTTATCCTCTTCCTGCCGCTGCCAAAGGGTTCTTCTCAGGTCTCCAGGACTCTTCTGAGTATTCTGGCAGATTGCAGCAGTGCAGTGTTCTGGGTGGTTTCAATCCTTCATCTGATTTCCAAACTTTCCAAACCCTTTTCCAATCCTTTTGGGACTGTTCCAAGTGCACCAACTACAATTGGTATCACTTTCACTTTCATATTTCATAACTTCTTCAGTTCTCTGGCAAGGTCCAGATATTTGTCCATTTTTTCATTTTCCTTTAACTTCACCCTGTGATCTGCTGGCACTGTAAAATCCACCAGCTGACAAGTTCTTTCTTTTTTGTTTATCAACACTAGGTCTGGTCTTCTTGCTGGGATAAGGTGATCCGTTTTTATTTCAAAGTCCCAGATAATTTTATGCGTTTCGTTCTCAAGAACAGATTCTGGTTTATGCATATACCATTTTGTTGTGTAGTCAAAATGTAATTTTTTGCATAATTCCCAGTGGATCATCTTCCCAACCCAATCGTGTCTAGTTTTGTATTCTCGTTGTGCTAGTTTGCTACATTCGCAGAGTATATGGTTTACAGTCTCATCTCTATTACCACAAAGTCTACATTTACTATTTTGTTGGGTCTTATCAATTTTCGCTTTTATATAGTTTGTCCTTATGACATTATTTTGTGCAGCAATTATTAATGATTCTGTTTCTCTTTTGAGGTTTCCTTTTCTTAACCAGTCGCTTCTTTTTATGCATCCGTTTCTTTTTTACTTCATTAAAAAAAATTCTTTATCTATTCTGTCATTTAAACTCTTTGCTTTACGCTTTTTTCCTCTCCTTCTTTTTGTTTTATTATTAGTTTTTAGCTTCTTCGTTTTACCGTCTTTTAGAATCTTTGTTTTATCCTTTCCCCTCTCCTTCTTTTCGTTTCCTTCTTAACGGTCCTGTCGACTATACATCCACTCCCTTTCCCTATCCTCTTCCCGACGCTGCCAAAAGGTTATTATCATTATTATTATTATTATTACTAGCAAATATATGCACCCTCCGGGTGCAAGTATTTAAGTTTTAATATAATAAAATATCATGTTAAATTAGAAAGGCTAATGAAACTGACTAAGAATGCAGATAAAAAGATCTGCAACAGAGGGGGTATAATCGAAAAATAGAACAACTTTGAAACTAACTCTTCCATCATTTTCCATTACTCCCGTCTTTCATTGGTAAATTTTCCTAATTTAACTATTTAGTTAAAATAGGAAGTAAAGAATAATATTACAGTTATTTCTTCTTGTTAATGGATTTCTTTTAAGATTTATCCCCGAGATTTTTGCTCATATTCATTAAGATAAAACCAAACAATTAGAAATCAATAATACTAAGCATATATTTATTAAAATAAAATGTTAAATATCAATATGCAAATTAGCCTTCTCGTTCAAACTGTAAACCGCTATTTTGTTGTATATATAAATACAATTGCATGTTATTAGTATGTAGATATGGACAACAGTATTAATAATGTAAAACAATTTTTATTAATAACTGAAGGTTTAAAAGATTGAAATCATGGAGAATTTGACATAAATAATTAAGGGAATTGTGACTTGAGTAGTAATATAGTTTCGGTTACAGACAGAAAAACACACGATCTCCATTATAATTACTAGCAAATATATGCACCCTCCGGGTGCAAGTATTTAAGTTTTAATGTAATAAAATATTGTATTAAATTAGAAAGGCTAATGAAACTAAATAAGAATACAGATAAAAAGATTTGAAACAGAGGGAGTATAATAAAAGATTTGAAACAGAGGGAGTATAATAAAAAAATGGAACAACTGAAACTTACTCTTCCATCACTCTCGTCTTTCATTGTTATTTTTTCTAATTTAAGTATTTAGTTATAAGAGGAAGTAAAGAATAAAATGACAGTTGTTTTATCTTGTTAATGGATTTCATTTAAGATTCATTGAAGAGACTTTTGCTTATATTCATTAAAATAAAACCAAACAGTTAGAAATCAATAATACTAAGCACATATTTATTAAATTCGATTTTGTAATATCAATATGCAAATTAGCCTTCCCGTTCACACTGTAAACCGCTATTTTGTTGTATATATAAATATAATTGCATGTTGTCAGTATGTAGACATAGTTAACAGTATTAATAATGTAAGACAATTTTATTAATAATTGAGATTTAGATAAAAATAAAACCATGGAGAATGTGATGTCAATAACTAAGAGAATTGTGACTTGAGTAGGAATTTAGTTTCGGTTACAGACAGAAAAACACACAATCTCCATTATAATAAGATTATCATTATTATTATTATTGTTATTATTATCAACCACTTCTTTTTATGCATTTGTTTGTTTGTTTGTTTTTCTTTTTGTTTTCTTCAATTTTAATAATTCTTATTTATCCTTTTTTTTAGAGTATTTGTTTTATCCTTTTCTCCTCTCTTTGTTCTTTTCGTTTTCTTTCTTTTTAAAAAAAAATTCTTTTCATCCACCCCCACCCCCATTTCCCTATTCTCTTCCCGACGCAGCCAGTGGATAATTATTATTATTATTATTATTATTATTATTATTATTATTATTATTATTATCTTCAATCGCTTTCAAGACACCCGCTGTCAACTTTCCCATTCCGAACGAACTCACCGCGTCTTATTTTTCTTACCCGATGCTAAATGCCTATTAGAAAAGACAATTTTCTTCCCCTTTCGGAAACGTCTTTTGTTGCGCATGCGCTCCTGATATGCAATGCCCTGTCAAAACAACCCATCAAATATCTACACATGATATTTACGATACGCTTAAATGATATGACATAACAAACTTTATAAACAAAATAAAATTTAACAAAAAAAACCCCAAAAAAACAAAAACAAAAAAACAAACAAAAATACCCGAGAGAGCCCATTTTCCCTCACCGATGTCATTTTCTTGTCCATTAACCACAGCATTCATTCTCATGTCTCGGTTGTCATTTTTCTTTCTTTATCTCATATTTTAAAGTCTTCTATCAAACTCACATGAAAATCGGCTCTTGTTACCATTCCCCTCCCTACCGTCTTCATCATCTCCATCTTTCAGTCAATTGATATGCTCAGAATCAGCGAAGAAAATGTTACATAACAGGATTCCATATCAAACCACACTATTTTGTTTGGTTTCTATATTTAATGTTGCATCAACCTTTATCAGTTAAGTAATGCCAAAACCATCCTTGTAGAAGAACAGTAGTGGTACTATTTAACCGATGGGTGAAGAATGAGGGAGTTCATACGTTTGCTTATAGTTTGTTAATCAATAAAATATTACATTACATGATTCAATATTAAAACACATTACCTAAATGTTTGGTTTCTTCATTTAATGGCACACCAAACTTTGTGAGTTATGTAATGCCAAAAACATTCTTGCAGAAGAACAATAATGGTATTGCTCGAACCCCTTCTATGATCCGTCGAATAGTCAGGATCT
>CM042160.1:3307569-3337569 GCA_023376005.1 Doryteuthis pealeii
GTGTCCCGATTACGCATTGGTCATACAAGACTAACGGACTCCAATATACTCAAACAAGAACAACAACCACAATGTGGAATATGTCAAACACCTTTGATAGTTAAACTCCTATTCATGGAATGCAGTTTTTTTGCTCACATCAGAAACCGTTATTTTAAAGCAAACAATATGAAGGATCTGTTTGAAAATGTCAACATGGAGGATATTCTTTCTTTTTTAGGGAAATAAAATTATAACATAGAATATAGACATGAAACAAATCAATACCGTACAACATAATCCCCAATAATGCTAACACATTATTAAAATCAATTACTAAAAAGTATAAATATGAATACACGATATATATTACTTACTAACCGTTAGGCATGACATAATCCCAGATGGGTTGATATGCCGTTTGTTATGTCTTGGAAATACATAAACGAGAAGGTTGAGTGGTTGTAATAATAATTTATTACAAATAATACAAATAACAAAATAAAACGGCTTTCGGCCGGCAAGGTAAAAAAAGTCTCTTGGTAAGATTACTTGGAAAGTTGTCGCACGTGAGGTTGGAGATCAACTCGCATTACTCTGAGCTAATCCACTGTTGTTTTTATATACGTATCTCATTTGCATACGTAAGGGTTACTTCTCTTTACAACACCGTTAAAATCAATAAACAAACAATCAAATCAGTTACAAAAAATGCACCAAAAATTCAACTTTGACCCACGCATTCATCTAGTACATTCTGATCTGTCTGCTCTTGTTAAACTAGTACATTCCTATGATGTTGACTTCACTGCCCACAGTGATGATCCATATCATATATATATATATATATATATATATATCTTATTATAATGGAGATTGTGTGTTTGTCTGTCTGTAACCGAAACTAAATCACTATTCAAGTACAATTCCCTTAGTTATTGACGTCACATTTACCATGAATTTATTTTTATTTAAACCTCAGTTATTGATAAAATTGTTATACATTATTAATACTGTTGACCATATCTACCTACTAATAGCATGTAATTGTATTTATATATATAAATTATAAATAGCGGTTTACAGTGTGAACGAGAAGGCTAATTTGCATATTGATATTTAAAATTTGATTTTAATAAATATATGCTTAGTATTATTGATTTCTAATTGTTTGGTTTTCTCTTAACGAATCTGAGCAAAGATCTCGGGGATACATCTTAAAAGAAATCCATAAACCAGACGAAAGAACTGTAATTTTATTAAATACTTCATAATCTAACTAAATAGATAAATTAGGAAAAATGAAAGACGGGAGTGAAAGAAAATGATAGAAGAGTTAAATCTAAAGCTGTTCTATTTTTCGATTATACCCCCTCAGTTTATCATTTTATAAATAGTTTATAATTTGATACAATATTTTATAACATCAAAAGCTAAATACTTGCACCCGAAGGGTGCATATATTTGCTAGTATAAATAAGTAATATTGAAATTGCAAATAATCGTTCCTGGCTTAAATAGCCCTCTTCATTTTTGTTTCGCTTTGTGGAAGTTCCACGGGTCCTGCTAGTCAACACATAAACACACGAGAAAACCAAAGGCGTGTTTGTTACTTTTGTTCACATTTCTTTTTACTACCAAAATCAACTGAAGACCTCTTCGTCTCCATATCCTTTTTCAAGCCGCCACCTAGCGGAAAAGAGACTCAACAATGTTACATTATTCTGTCGTGTTGTTTATCCTGTAATCATTTGGCACGAATATTGTCTGATCTTTTTTCTTTCTTTTTTATTTTTAATAAACAAACAAGCATTCTTCTCTGTTCAAGTCTTTTTAGGCATACTCTTAATGTTATCACCCCGCACGCATGCGTACTGGCACGCATTCAATTTTATTCTAAAACTATTTGGCAATTTTGTGTATATTTTTTTTTTCAGTACAACTTTACATAATTGAGATTTATTGCTGAGAGGTTTACACCTATAAATCATTAAAAGCTGTTGATAAAAGGCCATTTTGATTCCACTGTCTTTTCTTTTTAATGATGCCCATATTCAGACGTAAACAAGCAAGCAAAAAATCTCACGTTAAAAAACTTAAAAGAAAAAAACAACAGAAAAAAAAAAAGGCCTATTTGTATTCTCTGCGCATGCGTGTGTACAGAATATTAATTCTCGCATTTCTATGACTTCAGATATTTCTTTCTTTAAGATCACTTTTTGTTTTTTCGGTCTTTCCAATTGTCCTTCTTTCTTCATTTTTCTTCCTGTTTTTCTTTCTTTCTGTCTTTCCTTCTCCCATTTCTTCTTTCTTTCAAACTTTTTTTTGTTCTTCCGTCTTTCCTTTGGTGCTAATTTCTTTCCTTATTTCTCTCCTCTGTTTCTCTTTCTTTTTAAATTTTTTTCCGCTATAAGACAATGGGAAAAGATGGAGAAAGGACAATTTCCTTTCTCCATCTTTTCCCATTTTCTTTCATTCTTTCTTTCTTTCCTTTCAATTTGTTTTTACCGTTTTTCCAACTGTCCTTTCTTCATTTTCTTCCTATTTTCTTTCTTCCTATCTTTCTTCATTCCGTTTCTTCTTTCGTTCTTTTTCTTGTTTCTTGTTTCTTTTTTCTTTCTTTCTTTCTTTCTTTCTTTCAAATTACTTTTTGTTTTTCTGTCTTTCCCTTTGTAACTACTTTCTTTCTTCCTTCCCCTTTCCGGTTCTTCTTTCTTTCTTTTTTCTATTTCTTTCTTTCTTTCTTTCTTTCTTTCTTCTTTCTTTCTTTTAAATCTCTTTTTAGTTTTTTTCTGTCTTTTTAATTGTTTTCCATTTGTTTTCCCGTTTTTCTTTTTCTTTTACTTTCCTTCTTCCGTTCTTTCCTTCTTTCAAATTACTCTTTTGTTTTTTTCTGTTTTTCCAATTGTTCTTCGTTCTTCATTTTTCTTCCTGGTTTTCTTTCTTTCTTTCTTTCTTTCTTTCTTTCTTTCTTTTCTTTCTTTCTTTCTTTCTTTCTTTCTTTTAATTCTCTTTTTAGTTTTTTTCTGTCTTTTTAATTGTTTTCCATTTGTTTTCCAGTTTTTCTTTTTTTCTTCTTACTTTCCTTTTCCGTTCTTTCCTTCTTCCAAATTACTCTTTTGTTTTTTCTGTCTTTCCAATTTTCCTTCTTTCTTCATTTTTTTCTTCCTGGTTTTCTTTCTTTCTTTCTTTCTTTTCTTTCTTTTTCTTTCTTTCTTTCTTTCTTTCTTTCTTTCTAAAACCAGTTCTTTAATATCTAATTGCATCTCTTTATTCATTCTTTCAGATTCTCTTTCTCTTTCTTTCAAATTACTTTTTGTTATTCTGTCTTTCCTTTTGTGCTACTTTATTTCTTCCTTCCCCCTTCCCCCTTCCCTTTTTCTTTCTTTCCTTCTTTCTTTCTTCCCGTCTTTTTTCTTTTCCCTCTTTCTTTCCTTCTATCTTTCTTTCTTTCTTTGAATAAGTTTGTGCTTCTCGGCTGTTTCTTAAACACGATTTCGACATTATCCTATGGCTGCGAAGAATTTACAAAGTTCCTTAATGGCGGACGGGTGGTACAAAAAAAAAACCAGATCAGTTGAGAGCCAATAAAAAAAGGTCAGGTTTGCTCGTCGATTTCGCTATATTAGAAGCAAGAAAGCAACGTCTATGATTGACACATTGAAGTAAGAATAAAATGGCTCAAGGTCTGAAGGGATATATAAGAAAATAAAAATAAAAAACACAAAAAACCCCAAGTAAATGAGAGGTGACAGAGAAGAGATGATATAAAAGAAAGACGATGCCTGTTTCTTGACTGACGTAATTGTTTATTTCCTACAGTTGCAAGAGGTAGGCGTTTGAGTGTAGAAAAGAAACAATGGCAACAAATTCCAAATTTCTAAAGCTGACAGATTCTCCTCGTTTATTTATTGTCGATTGACTGATCTTAACGGCATGTCAACCTGTCTGGAGTTATTTTATGCCTCGGGGTTAGTGAATCCAGCACATTGTACGTTTATTTGTCAGAAATTTTGAGATGAAGATTGATCATTTTCTTTTATCATTGAGATGTTTTGGACTTATCCTCATCTTTATTGTTATATACATAACATGACGGCCGATGTGCCGTTCGGCCTTCTTCAGGTGTTTCTTGTCGAACTCATTAATCTTCTCGTCGAACTCGGGAGTCTTCATGTCGTTATCGGGAGCCTTCGGTTCGAAGTTACGTTTTATTTACCCCGTACCCCACTTGTACGGGTTAGGCACAAGGCCCTATTAACGTGGGACCACCCACAAACCGAAGCTCATGGGTGGCGGATGAAAAATTGCGTCGATTATGACATAAAGGCTCCAATATAAACAAAAAACACTCAAAGAAGGCCGGAGGGCACATAGGCCGAAACGTTCTGTATAGGACAATAAAGATGAGGACAACAGTTCGAAAAATTTCAATAATCGTACGTATATATTTACATTTTAGTGCAGCTGTTTCTTAACAGTTTTTAAACTAATTATCAAGTAATCCTATCTAATAAAAATAAGTTGCACCCTTTTGTATGGTTTCAAGTATTCCTATCTAATATAAATAATTGGCACACAGTTGTATAGTTTCCAGTATTCCTATCTAATGCTAATAATTCATTCTGAGTTTATGTATTTTAGACAAGATGGAAGTATCTCCACACTGGATAATAGGTCTATGGAATTAACAGTCTAGTTCACATACCAAGGTAGTAATATCTCATCTACAGAAAGTGATGTCAATATACTTGTAGGGAAGGCATGGACTGCTCTAAGTAGATGATCGATCATATGGAAATCTGATCTCTCTGATATGATAAAATGAAAATTCTACCAAACTGTACTTGGCAGAGTTACTGTACGGCAGCACCAATGGAGAAAAAGATAGATGAGAGCTACACAAGGATGCTGAGCATTTACGGGGTTTCGTTGGAGCCCTTATTCTCCGTAGTTGGCTATTTCGGACGAAAGAAAGAAACAAATACAATATAAAATGTAGACACTTATATTATCAAAAGGTACAGAAATGCTGTTGCTAATTTTAATGGTATTTGCTAAAGACTTATCTGTGAGGTTAAGTACTGTTCGTTGGAGAAGTGGTGATAACAGGGGTATTCTGGTCGCTGGTTTGAATGTTGATAAGACGCTTCCTCGGGTCATTTCTCGTTCTTCAGCCTTCTGTTAGTATGCTATTGTATCAGCCTTAGAACGTTTGCTGATACAATGCCTGGAAAGTTTGCTGGTTATGGGCGAGATGGCTGGAGGCGCTTATTTTCGCGTCTCTCCAGGATAACTGCTCCGTGATAAGTAACGTGGTTTGGATTTGGCGCCAACCTCCTGTTGGCGATTCGCCATCTAACGACAGAGGGAGATAATTCACTATCAGATTTTCGATAATGTTGGACACTGCTAGAAAAGCAAGGAATAACTTATAAGTGACCTTCTTCAATGCAGACCAACACACGGACACACTAGTGTTGGCCGACCAGCAAAACCTGCAGCAATCACCTCTGTGCGGATTATGAATGCTTCTCGGAGGACCTCTTAGTAGTTAATAATAATAATAATAATAATAATAATAATAATAATAATAATCCTAAGTGATAAATTATAGCTTTATGTAACAATTCTTAATAAAACTAATTTATACATATTTATATCTTATCAAGTATTCCTATTTAATACAAATAGTAAGAAAACATATATATTTGTTCCATAGATGGGACTCTAACAGGCTTTACCATTCCAGGTAATATTGAACCAGAAAGTAATGGTAATTAATGTGTACTCCACACTCCCAAAATCTCAAGAACAAATGCAGTTTCGTATCATGTCCAAGACACCCGTTTGGGGAGAAAAAGGGTCGTATACCTTTTCAGAGGATGCAATCGGTGTATTCTAAGCCCCACAAATCCTTTTTTATCATTCAGAAGATTAACATAATTTTATTTAAATTTATTTAATTTTATTAAAATTTTAATCATAACTCAATGCGTGAATAGCACAGCTTTGATCTGTGCAGTAAAGTGAGAAGCTGATGGTGGGTGTGCACTCCACCCCAGACGCCAAAAAAAACTACCTGGTTTAGTTTTAGTAAAAAAGGGATGGTCTCCCTCGCTGTCCGGCTGTAAAATAATATTTTTGAAGTATTAAGAATGGTTAAGTCTAAAGAAATTTATTGCAATATTTGCATTTGATTTTTGATAGATCTTGAGATATAATATATATTTGATATATCAAAATATATCAATATATATACTTGAGATATAATATATATATATATAAATATATTATTTTTATAATATAATTTACTGCAATATAAGAATGGTTAAGTCTAAAGAAATATTAAAATAATGTTTTTTATAATAATAGATTATTCAATATATTGCATAAATACTAACAATAAGCACTCCACCTATTACTATATGGAGAAAATTTAGAGGCAATTTATAGCCGATGTTCGAACATTTCGGTTTACAAAGGAAACCTTCATCAGGACTGTAAAATTGAAACAAGGATTTATGTGGATAAAAGAGTATGCCTTTTACTATTACTATATGTTAAGATGTGAAAATAACATTATGGGAGATAGAGATTTCATTTCTTTTATAAAATGTTATAGAAAGATAATTAAATTTTTTATAAAAGCATATTTCAATAACTATCTTTTAATTGTTTTTGGATTCAGCACAAAAGAATGAATAAAAAGCTATAGAGAAAAATCAAATATTAGGATTGCTTGGTGGGTTGGATAGTTACGTATTTCGCATTGGGGAAAAATCTTCAATGTTGGACTAAATAAGTAAAAACCCAAATTCTGATTTTCAAGGCAATAAAACAGACATGCAAGCAAAAAGGTTGCTAGGCATGCAGGAAGACGGGCATACAAGCAACGAGACAGGTAGGCAAGTAGGAAGGCAGTCGTACATGCAGGGAGACAGGTAGGCAAGCAGAAGAAGGAAGCAGGAAGGTAGGCAAGCAGGGAGACAGATAGGCAAATAGGAAGGCAGTTACACAAGCAGGTGAACAGGTAAACAGAATAAGGAAGGTAGGCAAGCAGGGAGACAGGTAGGCAATAGGAAGACAGTACACAAGAAGAGGGACAGGTAGGCAAGCAGAATCAGGAAGGTAGACAAGCAGGGAGACAGGTAGGCAAGTAGGAAGACAGTTACGAAGCAGAGGGAACGGTTACAAGCAGGTTAGCAGGAAGTAGGCATGCAGGGAGAAGGTAGAAGTAAAAGACAGTTAACAAGAGAGGGACAGGTAGGCAAGCAGGAAGCAGGAAGGTAGGCAAGCAGGGAGACATGTAGGCAATAAGGAAGGCAGTTACACAATGCAAGGGACAGGTGGCAAGCAGGAAGCAGGGGTGGCAGAGGGAGACAGGTAGGCAAAGTAGGAGACAGTTACACAAGCAGAGGGAAGGTAGACAGCAGCGAAGCAGGAAGGTGGAAACAGAGGGAGATCAGGTAGGAAGTAGGAAGGCAGTTACAAAGCAGAGGGACAGGTAGGCAAGCAGGAAGCGGAAGGTAGGTCAAGCAGGAGACAGGTAGCAAGTAGGGCAGACGTTTCAAAGGCAGAGGGTACAGGTAGACAAGCAGGAGGCAGGAAGGTAGGAAAAAGGGAGACTGTAGGCAAGTAGGAAGGCAGTTAACAAGCAGAGGACGGTACCGCAAGCAGGAAGCAGGAAGGTAGGCAGTCAGGGAGACAGGTAGGCGGCAGTAGGAAGAAGTTAGCCAAGCAGAGGGAAGGTAGAACAGCAGAAGCAGAAGGTAGGAAAACAGGGAGACAAGATAGGCAAGTAGGAAGGCAGTTACACCAAGCAGGTGAACAGGTCAACAAGCAGAAATAAGGAAGGTAGGCAGCAGGGAGAACAGGTAGGTCAAGTAGGAAGAACGTTTAAACAAGCGGTGGACAGGTAGACAAGCAGAAGCAGGAAGGTAGACAAGGAGGGAGAGGTAGGCAGTATGGAGACAGTTACTACAAGAAAGAGGGGACAGGTAGGCAAGCATGAATCAGCGAAGGTAGACAAGAGGGGAGACAGGTAGGCAAGTAGGAAGACAGTTAACAAGCAGAGGGACAGGTTTAGACAGCAGGAAAGCAGGAAGGTAGACAAGCGGGAGATAGGTAGGCAAGCAGAACAGGAGGTAGGCAATGCAGGGAGATTGTAGGCAGTATAGAGAACAGTTTAACAAAGCAGAGGGATCAGGTAGACAAGCAGAAATAAGGAAGGTAGCAAGCAGGGAGACAGGTAGGCAGTAGGAAGGCAGTTACACAAGCAGAAGGGACAGGTAGGCAAGCAGAAAATAAGGAAGGTAGGCAAGCAGGGAGACAGGTAGGCAAAGTAGGAAGACAGTTTACACAAGCAGGTGACGGTAAAAAGCGAAATAAGGAAGGGTATGCAAGCAGGGAGACAGGTAGGCAGTAGGAGACAGTTAAACAGCAGGTGAACGGTGAGACAAGACAGAAATCAGGAAGGTAGACAAGCAGGAGACAGGTAGGCAGTAGGAAGACGTTACAAACAAGCAGAGGGACAGGTAGGCAAGCAGAAGATCAGGGAAGGTATAGACAAGCAGGGAGACAGGTAGGGAAGAATAGGAAGCAGTTAAACAAGCAGAGGGACAGGTAGACGAGCAGAAAGCAGGAAGGTAGGCCAAGCAGGAGACAGGTAGGCAAGTAGGAAGACAGTTACACAAGCAGCAGGGACAGGTAGGCAAGGCAGAAAGTCAGGGAGGTGACAAGCGTCAGGGAGAAGGTAGGCAAGTAGGAGAGACAGTTACACAGCAGAGGGATCAGGTAGACGAGGCAGAAAGCGGAAGGTAGGCAAGCAGGGAGACAGGTGGGCAAGGTAGGAAGACAGTTAACAAGCAGAGGGACAGGTTAGAGCAAACAAGAAGCAGGAAGGTAGGCAAGCAGGGAGACAAGGTAGGGACAAGTAGGAAGACAGTTCACAAGCAGGGACAGGTAGACAGGCAGGAAGCAGGAAGGTAGGAAACAGGGGAGACAGATGGCAGTAGGAAGGCAGTTCACCGCAGGTGACAGGTAAACAAGCAGAATAAGGAAGTAGGCAAGAGGGAGACAGTAAGGCAAGTAGGAGCAGTTACCAGCAGGTGGACAGGTGACTCAAGCAGAAAGCAGGAAGTAGACAAGCAGGGAGACAGGTAGGCAGTAGGAAGAAAGTTACACAAGAAGAGGGGACAGGTGGCAAGCGAAATCAGGAGGTAGACAAGCAGCGGGAAGGTAGGAAGCAGAGTAGGAAGTACAGTTACACAAGCAGAGGAACATGGTTAGACAAGCAGGAAGCAGGAAGGTTAGACAAGCAGGGAGGATGGTAGGCAAGCAGGAAACAGGGAAGGTAGGCAGAGGCAGGGAGATATGTAGGAAGTAGGAAGATAGTTTACACAAGCAGGGGACCAGGTAGGACAAAGACAGAAATAAGGAAGGTAGGCAGCAGAGGAGACAGGTAGGCAAGCTGAGGAAGGCAGTTACACAACAGAGGGACAGGTAGGCAAATGCAGAAATAAGGAGGTAGGCAAGCAGGGAGACAGGTAGGCAAGTAGGAAGAACAGTTACAACAAGAGGGTGACGGTAAACAAAGCAGAAATAAGGAAGGTAGGCAAGGCAGGGAGACAGGTAGGCTAAAGTAGGAAGACAGTTAACAAAGCAGGTGCACAGGTAGAATCAAACAGAAATCAGGAAGGTGACAAGCAGGGAGACAGGTAGGGATCAAGTAGGAGAACAGTTAACAAGCAGAGGACAGGTAGGCAAGCAGAAATCAGGAAGGTAGAAGACAAGCGGAGAACAGGTAGGGAAGTAGGAAGACAGTTACAGCAAGGCAGAGGGACAGGTAGACAAGCAAGAAAGCATGGAAAGGTAAGGCAAGCGGGAGACAGGTAGGGCAAGGTAGGAGACAGTTTACACAAGGGCAGGGGCAGGTAAGGGCAAGCAAGAAATCAGGAAGGTAGACACAGCAGGGCGAGCAGGTTAGGGAATAGGAAGACAGTTTACACAAGCAGAGGACAGGTAGACAGCAAGAAAGAGCAGGAAGGTAGGCAAGCAGGGAGACAGGTAGGCAAGGTAGGAAGACAGTTTACACGCAGAGGGACAGGTAGACAAACAGAAAGCAGGAAGGTAGGCAGCAGTGGAGACAGGTAGGCAAGGTGGAAGACAGTTACCAGCAGAGGGACAGGATAAGCAACAGAAAGCAGGAAGGTAGGCAAGCAGGGAGACAGGTAGGCAAGTAGGAAGCAGTTACACAATGCAGAGGGACAGGTTAGGCAAGCAGAAATCAGGAAGGTAGACAAGGCAGGAGACTAGGTAGGCAAGTGGATCAGGAAATAGGCAGCAGAAAGATAGACAAGCAGGAAAACTGAATGCGAACAGAAAGGCAGGAATGCAAGTTGGAAAACTGGTAAGCAAGTAGAAAGACAGGCATACATGCAGAGAGACAGGTAGACAAGCAGGGAGACAGGTAAGTAAGCAGTAAGAGAGGTAGGCAAGCAGAGTGACAGAGATGTGGACAGGTGAACAGGAAGACAGGCAATCAACCAAAAGGATGGACAGACAAGCAGGCTGTGATCGGCTAGAATACACAGGAGAGTCCTGGAGATCTGGGAACACTTGCTGTTACTCAGACTCTAGTGAAAATACTATCAAACTAATCTGGTCTAAAAAACTTGCAAGGATGAAATCTATTATAATGGAGATTCGCTCGCGGTTTTTGTCTGTAACAAAAATTACGCACTGTTACGTCACATTACCCACACATAATCCAAGTCATAAACATAGAATAAATATATCTCAAAAATGTGAACATGCAACGTTAAATGATCGTCATTGTTTAATTAAATAGAATGCGCCGGTTATAATATTTATATATAGATTGTTTTATTCTAATATAATATTTTAAAGTTAATCGGAAGCTGTTTCTAATTTCAAAAATTGGTCCTTTCTTTCTTTTTTCTTTCTTTCTTTCTTTCTTTTTGCTCCTTTGATAAATTTGACGATTTTACATACTTATGGTAGCACATCTATGACATTGCTATTTCAGCTCCCATCCCCTCAGGCAATATCTTTCAAAAAATTATTTTTACTCGCCCGGAAGGACGTCTTTTTATTTTGCTAAATAATAATAATATAATAATATAATAATATATGTATAGGTTTTTTTTCGTTTTTATTCTGTGAAAGTTTTTTTTTTTAATGCAGTGAAAGCCAATGAAGAAAGAGAAAAAAGAAAAACGAAAAAAGAGAAAAGTATAAGAAAAATGAAAATACATATATGGGAATGAGTGAAGAAAGAAAGGAAAAGCATAGACAGGAAGAAGAAGAAGAAGAAGAAGAAGAAGAAGAAGAAGGGCAATAACAACAACAACAAAACAAGTTGAAAGAAATTAATAAAGAATGAAAAAATAGACTGAAAAAGAAACTAAGGACACGTATAAAAAGGATACGACCAATGAATAGTAAAGAAGGAAAGAAGGAAATAAAATGAAGAGAGGAACGCAGAGTATAGAAGAGATACGAGACGAATAATACTGGAAGAATGAAGACTGTAAATAAAGAAAGAAAAATAAGAAGAGAAGGAAATGAGTTGAAAGCAGAGAAGATATGTGAAGAATATACAAAGGAATAGAAAGGAATAAAATTGAAAGAAAGAAAAAAAAAAAAGAACGAGTGACATTGAAATAAAATACAAAGAATGAAATAATTGAATTAATAGAAAAGAAAGAATGAAAAAAAAGAAAAAGTAACAAAAATATAAAGAATAAAATAAAGCAATAATGGAACAAAGGAAAGAAAGGAGTATAAAGGAATGATAGAAGAAAAATAAAAGGGAAGAAGGTAATTCAATTAAGAAACAAGCGAACGGGAAAGAAGAAGAAATAAAGTAAGGTAATCGGAATTAGAAAGAAAACAAGCAGAAGAAGAAAAAGAATAAGGAAAACGAAGAAAGAAAGATAAAGGAAGAAAGAAAGAAAGAATAAAGGAGAAAGAAAGAAAGAAGGAAAGATAAAGGAAGAAAGAAGAAAAGAATAAGGAAGAAAAGAAGAGGAAAGAATAAGGAAGAAAGAAAGAAAGAAGAATAAGGAAGAAGAAAGAAGGAAGAATAAAGGAAGAAAGAAAGAATGAATAGGAGAAAGAACAGAAAGAAAGAATAAGGAAGAAGAAGAAGGCAGAATAAAGGAAGAAAGAAGAAAGAAGAATAAAAGGAAGAAGAAAGAAGGAAGAATAAGGAAGAAGAAGAAAGAAAGAAATAAAGGAAGAAAGAAAGAAGGAAAGAAATAAAGGAAGAAAGAGGAAAGAAAGAATAAGGAAGAAAGAAAGAAGAATAAGTGAAGCAAGAAAGAAGGAAAGAATAAAGGAAGAAAGAAGAAGGAAAAGAATACAGGAGAAGAAAAGAAGAAAGAAAGAATAAGGAAGCAAAGAAAGAAAGACAGAATAAAAGTGAAGAGAAGAAAGAATAAAGGAAAGAAGAAAGAAAGAAGATAGAAGGAGAAAAGAATAGAGGAAAAATAAAGGAAGAAGAAGAAGAAAGATACAGGAAAGAAAAGAAAGAAGGAAAGATAAAGGAAGAAAGAGGAAGAAAGAATAAAGGAAGAAAGAAAGAAGAGAAGAATAAGAAGGAAAAAAAGAAGGGAAGAATAAGGGAAGAAGAAAGAAGATGAATAAAGGTAAGAAGATGAAGGAAGAATAAACAGGAAGTAAGAGAAGGAAAGAAGGATAGTGAATGGAAGAGAAGTAAGAAATTGAAAGCAAAGAATAGAGGATAAGAAAGAAGAAAGAAAGAATAAAAGGAAGAAAGAAAGAAGGAAAGAATAAAGGAAGAAAGAAAGAAAGAAAGGAAGTAAGAAGAAGAAGAAGGAGAATAAGAAGAAGAAAGAAAGAATAAAGGAAGAAAGAGAAAGAAAGAATAGGAAGAAGAAAGAAAGAATAGGAAGGGAAAGAAAGAAAGAAAGACTAAGGAAGAAAGAAGAAGGAAAGAATAAAGGAAGAAAGAAAGAAGAAAGTAATAAAGGAAGAAAGAAAGAAAGGAAGAGAATAAAGGAAGACAAGAGGAGAAAGTAAGAATAAAGGAAGAAGAAGAAAGAAAGAAATAAAGGAAGAATCGAAGAAGTGAAAGAATAAAGGAAGAAGAAAGGAAGAGAAAGAAAAAGAGAAAAGAAAGGCCATCAATTTAGAAAGAAAGAAAGTCATGACACAAGGATTATAAGAAAATTAACAATTAAAAAGAAGAAGAAAGGAAGAAGGGTGTTGATTTAATCAATTAGAAGAAAAACAAGCAGGACAAAAAGAAGATACAAGAAAGGAAAGTAAGGAAGGAGGATAGATAGACAAGAAAGATAGAAAGAAGAAAGAAAGAAAAAAGAAAGAAAGGTAATGCGAATTAGAAAGAAAAACAGCAGAAGAAGAGAAAGAAGAAAGAAAGAAGCGAAACAAAGAATAAAAAGAAAGGAAGAGAAGATCAGGAAAAAGGGAAAAGGAGAAAAGAAAAGGTTACTCCGATTATATAAGTGGAAAGAAAGAACAGCAAGAGAAGAAATGAAAGAAGAAGAAAGAAGGAAACAACGAAAAAAAAGAAAGAAGAAAGAAAGAAAAAAGGAAAAGAGAAAGAAAGGTAATCGAATTAGAAAAAAAAAAGAGAAAAAAGAAAGAAAGAAAAGAAAGAAAAGAAAAAAAAAGAAAAGAAAGGTACTCGAATTACGAAAAAAAACAAACAAACAGATTATAAAGAAAGAAAGAAAGAAAGAAAGAAAGAAAGAAAGAAAAAGAATAAATGAAGAAAACAGAAAAAAGAAAGAAGGTAGTCAAAGTAGAAAGAAAAACAGATACGAAAGAGAGAAGTAAAGAAAGAAAGAATAAAAGATGAAAGTAGCAAATAAAAATGGACGAAAGCAAAAAGTAACCAAAAAGAGAAAATACAAACGAAATAAAGGAGGAATAAAAAAAGGAGAAAGAAAAAAAGAAATAAAGACGTATGGGACTGAGAAAATACAAGAAAATAATTGATAGAACGAATAAGCATTGGTCATAAACAAAAAAGAAATTAGTATCGATAAAACGAGTAACTTAGCCTTTTTTGATAAAGAAAGGTCGACATAAACCAAAAATAGCAAGAAGTGAGTAAATACGATAGGGAGAATATATATATATTATATATTATATATATATATATATATATATATATATTATATATATATATATAAAGGAATGCGATTTCCCAGGATTGAGATAGAAGTCAGTGTGATGGATCGATAAAAAAAATCTAGAGGCACAGCTTCCATTTAATTTCCCCCTAAAACACCTGACAAATGTGTCTAAAAAAAACATGGCGACCAAAGAAAGGCTAGAAATAATAGCAAAGCAGAAATAACAATCGTTAAACTGTCTCACGTTGGAAGCTTGCTAGCTAATCACTTCCCATCTATTATAATACAGCAATGGAGCTTAATACACGTTCTGCGCCTGCGCAAATGGATTTGATGAAATGGCGGAGGAAACAGATAAAAAGCTATCGTGTCTTTCCGAATTGTGCAATTTGAATACAAACAGTTCGGTGGCAAAGTCACCGAGTTAATTCTTGTGGTTAATATAGACAATGTTCATGTTTAAACTCAACTGTTTTTATATGAGACATGTGTTAAAATTGCAGTTATTAACACAAGGTCAATTAGCTTCAGCTATTTTTTTTATAGTAGTACAAAAAATAAATCTATAAAATTGTTAAACAAGTACAAATTCGGTGATGTATTCCTATCTGAAGGTTAGTGAGTAGATATCTCTCAGTCTAATACAATCATTTATCAAAGGAACATTCAATGAAAATCTAACTCATGTTAAATACTGCTTCTTAAATCAACAACTCCATCAACAACTTGTGAGAATTGTATGTAAGTTTTGAAACTAATTTTCCCCTCTTGGTTGTTATATCAGTGTACACTCAAGCAAGGCCGGTGGATACACGTCTGAACAACTGAATGTCGAATCTTGATCTTGTTCTAAGGGCAAATACGCTTTCCCCTCATATACACATATACCTTCACGTTCTTCGGATTGTCCTCTTCTGACTTCTACGCTAAACATATGACATTCCAATTTCCCACGTTGAACTCTACTAATTATCGGTTAATGACTTTGCCCTCTTTCGATCAATAGTTCCCAAAATCAGACGACTAAGCATTGCCATTGCCCAAACGGTAGATGCTGGATTCCTGTGAAAACCGAATTCATATGTTTTAGAAATGAAGGAGACATCTCCACACTCAATGGTAAACCCCTGAAATCGGTGAAACAATTCACGTACCTAGGTAGTAATATCTCATCAACAGAAAGCGACGTCAATGCACGCATAGGAAAGGCATGGGCTGCTTTAAACAAATTGTCAGTGATATGGTAATCCGATCTTGCTGACAAAGTAAAGTGAAAATTCTTCCAAGCCGTAGTTGTATCAGTGTTTCTGTGTAAGATTCGAAGTTGATAATTGAATAACAATTCCGACACGTTGTGAGACAAAACATTTAATATATATAACAGCACATGGAAACGATAAGATACATAATGTACAGGAGAATAGAACATGTAAATACATATACAATATTTAGGTATAAACAAGATACCCAAATGTACCTAACATATGAATGTCACAGACATGGAACTAAAGGATAGTCCATGCTATATAAAGGACTTACAGTAATGTAAGGGGGGGGGGCAAAAGCCCCACCGAGAAGGGGGTAGATAGACTCTAGCCCATAGCAGTTCTTGAGAAGAGCCAGCTAAAAAGAGGAAGCAGCGTTTGAATGAACCCGCTTAAATACCAGAGGTCCCCTAGTGGGAACAGACAGCAACGCAGCGAGAAGATAACTCTTCCGGCAAAAGGAAGATAATCCCCTACAACTGTACGGCTGCACCAGCTGAACTTTAACGAAGCGCCTGGAGAATAAGCTAGATTTGACTTGCACGAAAATGCTGCGTGCAATATTAAACAAAACGTGGAAGCAAAATCCCACCAGAAAACAGCTGTATGGCCACCTGCCCCATGTCACACAAACCATCCGTGTGAGGCGAACAAGACACGATGGGCACTGCAGGAGAAGCAAGGATGAACTCATAAGTGACGTTTCATCTGTGGAAGCCAACACAAATGGGCTCGCAAGAGTGGATCGCCCAGAAAAGACGTACATAGATCAGCTCTGCGCGGATACTGGATGCTGCGCAGAGGACCTCCCGGGGCAATGAATGATAGGGAAGGATGGCGAGAGATTGTCATGGATATCCGCGCTGCCAGTGCGACAGGATGATGATGATGAAATCAACAACTACCGTGTTTCCGTTCTTCGAATGTCTGCTTCCATTGTTTTCATCTTCTATGATTGCCCTTTATGATCATGAAGATGATGATGATTGATGATGATGATGATGATGATGATGATGATGATGATGATGATGATCATGATGATGATGATGATGATGATGATGATGATGATGATGATCATGAAGATGATGATGATGATGATGATGATGATGCCAATGTTACATCAATGTGTCAATTAATAATGATTGTCCTTAATGATGAAGACGATGATGATAATGATGATGATGATCATCATCATATCAATGACACATCAATCTGTCAGTTTATTATGATTGTCCTTGATGATGATGATGATGATGATGATGACCAGTGTCACAAAAATGTGAATTAATATTGATTGTATTTGACGATGACTATGATTATTATGATGATGATTATGTTAATCTCACATCTTCATGCTACACAGAAAAAATGTAATAAGAGAGAAAGAACGAGAGTAGGATAAAGATAGAGCTGGGGGGGGGGTGAGCACGCAGAAGCGATAATGTTAATCTGTTTCAACCGAACATGAAGAAAATTTAAAAAGAAGGAAAGAAAGAATAAAAAAGAATAGAGAGTTAAATCATGATTATTATAATTTTTTACATATTGAATTATTTTGTGATATTTCTCTGATAGGAAGGTTCTCGAGTTCGAAAAGAAATACCTGAAGAAGGCCGGGAGGCACATTGGCTGAAATGTATAGATTGTTCCAGCCATTCACGAAAAACAATAGTAAAATAACGAGGAGCACCAACACATATTTAATTTCGATATTCTAAGGAACATATATTAAAGAATTGGTAAAAATGTAACTACATATAAAAAAGAATTATAAGTATTTTGAAATAGGGAGTTTCTTTTCAATCAGCCCGTATATATGCTTATCATTGAAGGTCAATTTACAAGTAATATCTACCGTAAAATAAAAGGCCTCCATTAACCGTTTTCAAGACATTAGGCGTTGTCATTTTACTTTTAATTGCCATCTATACATATACATGTAAATGTTATAAAACATAATTAGTATCCTGGGTATGATATTAAACGGCATCTAATGGTGAAGTTCCAATTCTAGAAATCTGGGGAATGATAAGTACCCCTATATCATCATTACTCCCAGGTCCACCCTGACCTGGAGTGATAGTACCTATAAGGGCGGTTGGTGTGCATGTATATATGCATGTATGTATATATGTCTAAGAGAAACTACGAAAATAAACAATTAACATCAAAGTAATATATATATATATATTATATATATATATATATATATATAATATATATATATATATATTATATATATATATATTAAATATCACCAATTCATGCATTTCGTGGAATAATGATGAAGATTTGTTCTATATTCGAATACATTTGAAAATTTTAAATATACATAAAAATAACATTGAAATTCTAATTAAAAATGTCCAGCATTTGTAAATCCTTAGAGTAAATAAACCAATACACTAGGTATTTTTGCCTCCCCTCTACCCCGTCAACACTGGGTAGCCACTTCTAGTAATATATGATTCCATATTTTTAAAGAAGATGTGTCGTTTCATTAGACATTCACCATAAAGAAAATTATGGCACATAAATAAGTATCAGAGTTTCTTCTTACTCGTATTGGGGATCTCTTTTCGGGCCACACCTCTCTCCGTGGGTACAATTTTGTTCTTGTTATTTTTATTCATTATCAGAGAGAAACCCAGAGACATATTTGTGTTGTTATGTGTAATCAATTGTCAGCAAAAAGAACCCTTTAGAACATTCTTAAGACTCTCTGAGCCAGAGCTGAGGTTGGGAGTCCCAGAAATTGACCCCAAGTGAACAAACGCTACTACACTTGTTGCCTTCCTCACGTACGCTTGGGAAAAGGGAGGGCCAAGCTTACCGAGAGACATGTGACGTCACGATTTAGGGGCAAGGGAGGGAAATTACTACTACCAATATAGTTTAACCCCTGAGCCAGCCGGGGGCGGTCGGTAAAAGCATATCCCGGAGATATATAAGAAAAAACTTTGTATCTGTGATGAGGAGAGAAATTTCATAAGGAATGAAGGAAAATTACTGGACACAGTTACACGGAATTGAATCAGCTACAGCAAAGATAAGTACCATATTCCATCCATGGAAGCTTCCTATAGACTGTCTCTTTTATATTTATGCAAGTTATATGTGGGTTCGAATCGTCCCGATGAATATCTCCATTACGGATATCTTTCCACCTTTTTCTCTCCTCCCAACTCTCAACTGAGTGCTGAATAAAATGTATTAAAATATATATATTATGTCTTATTGTTCTTTGCCAATTTTTGCATGTACACCTCTCATTTTCTTTGGTCTCTGATGGAACAGCGTTGTAAACGTTGAAAACGATAGGCAAACGTAACAGTGTGTACACTTTTATTTCCCCGATAATATATTTACAGCAGCAACAGAGACAGAATACACGTCAGGCTCCAAAGGACGATAGTCTCACCGCTTCAAATTCTAATTCTAACTTCCTAAAGTCACCAGGTTTATTGATACAAAAGGTGAACCTTCGCATATCTCCTCCGATTAAAAAGATATAAATTCCGCAGATCTCATCTTCGATATTTGGTATTTGACTTTGCCAATGCTATCCGCGTGAATTCTCATCTTCCATCGGGTCGTATCGGGGTTTCTTCTTAGTCGTATTGGGGTTCTCCTATCGGGCCACACCTCTCTTCGAGGGTACCAGAAAACAACTAGAGACATATTTTTGTGTACACTTTTATTTCCCCGATATTATCTTTACCGTACGCACGCGGGGAGAAGCAGCAGCAACAGAGACAGAATACACGTCTGGCCCTAAATGGCGAAAGTCTCAACTCCTCAAATTATAATGATAATTTCCTAAAGTCACCAGGTCACGTAATCCTGTAAGCCAATGGGGTGGGAGGTCCGCTTTGGATGACTCTGGGTAAAGATCTATCAAACTTTGAGTGATTTTCCGCAAGTTTACCGTTATTTTCAAACTATCTTCAATACCTTAAAAAAAAGATAGGCTTCTGCTCATCCATTATGTAACATTCACTGTAAATGGCTTGCACAACTAAACCTCTGATTACTGTGGTATTACTGACATGATAATGCCGATATGTAAAATTGAGGACAGAGCTTTTTTTTTGAATGCTTCAATGACTTTGTCACGCCGTTTAACTCTTCGTATGACAGATATTAGCTCCATTTCACAACACCTAAAATTACATGCATGCCCCCACGCTAATTACCGAAATATACTAACAGAAAAGACGCACATTCTGTGCAAAGACCCCCCCCCCAAAAAACGCCAACTACTAGAAGCTTTATACATCAAACAATACAAACCATCCTTAAATAAAATTAATTTTCAATGCAGTAAGCATATTTTAAAATGCCTATAAACACTTTTCTACCAATTCTCCCCCTTCCAGCCTCCACATTCATTAATATACTAATTTGAAGAAAAAAATGGAACACGTTACCCCTGATGATGGCACTTCGAAGTGCCGAAAGTACTCGGGATACGAGTACTAATCTACGGATTCCATTCAAAGTTGGATAGAAAGCTTGAAAAGATCATCAATAAAATCGTTAAACAAGAGACGTGCCTTTTATTTAATTCTACATGTATAAATGAAAGAATGCTGCCTAAACACACACACACACACACACACACACATATATATATATATATATATAAAGATAATCTACTGAGTCAGACGAACCTACTATTAGTTTCGCAATAAAGCTCTTCAGGGCTAAAATCTGACTCAGAGTCAGATTTTAGCCCTGAAGAGCTTTATTGCGAAACTAATAGTAGGTTCGTCTGACTCAGTAGATATCTTTATTACTTGGCTCTACTTAGGTATCGAGCACTTTTTACAAATTAGCTTCTCCTAGCGGTTATATGAATATATATATCTTATATACATATATATACACATATAAATTGTTTTTTTCTTTTGGCCAAATACTATACCAATAGATTATTTTTTTGTTGGTACGAATATCTTGGTCTTTTCTTTTTTTTCAAAAATTTTTTTCTTCCTGGTTGATGTTTGGTAGTATATTTTTACAATCAAACTCTCTGCCGGGTTTTTTCTCTCCGCAAGGATCTACCAACACGCTTGGTATATTATATATTATATATATATATATATATTATATATAATATATATATAGAGAGAGAGAGAGAAGAGAGAGAGAGAGAAAGAGAGAGGGGGAGAAGTACGAAAAGCATAGCATTGGCAATGAAATCTGAGAGTATTCCTCGTAGATAAAGTAGAAAAGGCTAAAAAGTAATAATATTGTAAATAACATTTTTTTTTATTTTCATGTGGCAAACGGAAGTGTAGTGGGCAACCATCACAGAAGACAGTTAAGTTCAGTGACAAGGTCAACGATTTAGATAAGTGTGGCAGTGCGTGGTTATGTGCCGGAACATAAGGAGTCAGCAAAAGTGGGAGGTAGGATAAAGACAGTGGAGGATTTTTGTTGGCACTTTTCCGCTCACCAAGGACGATGGCGTTGTGTCCAAAAACGAATAAATAAATAATTTGCATCTGCAATGGAGGATGGAGGATACATAATAACAGTGTGCTTAAGTGTAAAGTAGAATGGGGGATGGAGGAAGAAACGAAGAGAAATAAGTGTGGAAAAACGCATATATATATATATATATATATATATATATATATATTGGCTCTGCTGATTGTATTGAGCACTTTAGTATATTTAACTTGGGCGACTCTCGCAGTATTCTTTCTTTTGGACATCTTAATAGTATCAACTTATTATTTTAGAAGGTGCTTATTGTTACATAATCTATGCGGTTGCATAAGATTATTGTCAATCCCCTGTATTTCTAAAGGGATGGCCCTTTTCATATCACGGGCGGGACGTTCCATGGAATAGTACAGAAAGCCCGCGAAATACGTGAAGTCACGTGGGACCAGGTTGGGTCCTCAGTTTCAGTTTGACGTCAGGCAGAGAAGATGTCCTGCCTTAACTGGAACTCACCGCATACGCGCGCTATGTTAGTCAGATGTTTAGTTACATCGAATGTTTAGTTAAGTAAATAAAAGCTTTAAAAAATAACACGGTTTTGTGATTAATGAATGTCTTGGTAACAAGACTGATCTAGAAGAAGAAATGAGTTAAGTGCGACCAACCACCAAAACAAAGAACTTAAGATGTCAAAGACGCCAGAATGATTTGGTCTTTTTAAAATATTTTTTTCTCCAGGCGAAAGTTTTTTAATGTGTGTTTGCAGACTATAAAACCGGGGTTTTATACTACAGTTCATGACATGTAACACTCCACTTTGGATATTACTTAGACTAGAAGGATATCGAAGTTGTACCTCATATCAATCGGTTTCTCATGTCAAGCCCTCGAACCTATATGACTATTCCAACCCTATTGTCCATATGGCAAACTCACAATACGTTTTTATCATATATGCGCTAGAATACGATGGCTGAGGGTCTTAGTGTCTTGGGTATAACAATAAACTACATCTAGTGGTGAAGTTCCAATTCTGGAGCCCTGGGGAATGAGGAGTACCTCTTCATCGTCATTAACCCCAGTTCCACCCTGATCCTGAGTGGTAGTACCTGTTAAGGTACCATCTATGGGTTAAATAGATTAAGAAATTGAATATTCAAAATGTGTTAAAATTGAGTTTGAAAACAAATTAAATATCCAACAAGAGTGGATAAAACAAAATATCCTCGGCATAAAATAACCTCGCAAGGCTTGACATGCCGTAAAATCCAACCAACCAACCAACCAACCAACAATACTATACTAAACACTACTGGAGAAGTACGGACGAAATTATAAGTAACATTCTCCTATGGACTCATACATATGGACACACTAATGTTAGCCAACCAGCTAAAACTTGCATTGATCAGCTCTGCGGGAATACTGGGTACCGTCTAGAGTTATAACCTGAGGGATATATATATATATATATATATATATTATATATATATATATATATATATATATATATATTGTGTGTATATATATGTGTGTGTGGGTGTGTGTGTGTGTGTGTTGATTATATAGTTTGCTGTATTTATAAGTAAATAGTCCTGAATGATAGAGTATGATGAACAACACAATAGTAATTAAGGAAAAATACGAACTCACATAATTCACTTAGTTTGAAAATCACGTAGGCGATTCCAATATATTCTACTATTCCATTATATATAGAGTACAATATAGGTAAAAAAACCATTGTTTCCATTGGTTTCAAAGTAGCATACTAGCCACTTATCATCAGGACAACGCGCGTGCGAAAACATACACACACATATATATATAGTGTAATCATAATATTTATGATAAATAATGAATATAACATATATTGTTTACGAACAAAGAAACGACACAGACACACACACACACACACACACACACACACACATATATATATATATATATAATATATATATATATATATATATATATATATAAAATAATAAATTCGAAGGCAATACAATGCGTAAAAAATAAAGATAAAAAGATGTTTTATATGTCTAATCGATTTCAAAGCAAAGCTTTATCATCAGAGTTTAATTTCAGAAATTAAACTCTGATGATAAAGCTTTGCTTTGAAATCGATTAGACATATAAACATCTTTTTTGTCTTTATTTTTTACGCATTGTATTGCCTTCGAATTTTATTATTTATATAACATACTCACAATGCTTCAAGCAAATTACCAATTACTTATATATATATATAATATATATATATATATATAATATATATATATATATATACAACGCAGTTGTGTGGATGTGGATGTCCGGAGGAAACTTCGAAAATAAAACAATTAACGACAAAGTAATATATATCCGCATTAAACATAAACAGGGCTTGGTTTTTGAGCAAAAATGATGAAGATTTGATTTATATTCGTAAAGATAATTAAAAAAAATAAAATTAAAATGATAATAGCACGGATTTTTTTGCATTTGATATTTTAAATAGAAGACATTAATTATTCTTTTCACCAACGTAAGGTGTTTTTTTTTTACATAGGGCTTAGATAGGGGGCATTCTGCGCGGATCCAACTTGCAATTCAACAATAATGGATCTGCGAGACTATCTCTCTCCCATACTAAAAGAACATAAAGAAAACTTTATATATATATATATATATATATATATATATATATATATATATATATATGAATGTGCAAGCCCAAATCACTATGCATAATATTTATTATGAATTATGGGAAGTTCGGTACACCAATTAAAAGACACTGTCTTGTCATTTAAAAAAATGTACATTTATTCAAAGTTAAGATAAAATAAGGAATAAATATAACGTCTGACTTGATTTGACGCTGTCAATCCTCAGTATTTGAAAGAAAACTTATTAGTCATGGAGGGCATGAATAAATCTTATTTCTAATATTTCAATATCGTGATATTTTCTCTACTTTAGTGTTACTTTTATGCATTCATAATCTTTTTTTAACTGATTGTACTACCGTACATATAATTCTATCATGAGATTCTAGGAGGTGTAAGGGTGTGTATTGAAAAGAGTTAAGTCAAGATAGGATCAACATTATTTTATAATATTCAACAAAAAAAGCAACAAAATATAAATAAAGATAAAAATAAGATATATGTGTTTTTTGTTTTCATTTATTTTATTTATATTTTATTTATGTATCATGTATTTATTTTCATTATACAAGGTGTGTATTTTTTTACTTTTTGACACACGTTGTATTCTGAAAAAAAAAAAATTCCATTTATTCTTCATTTCTATATTGGTAAATGCTGCTTTAAACTTGGTAATTTTTTTGACATGCCTTGTATTCTGAAAAAAATTAACGTTCCATTAATTTTCATTTATATCTTGACGCAATCTCTCAAACTCAATTTACACTCTGACCTCTCACCCCTTTCTTCCCTTCGCCACATATCATTCACTCGTCCAATTAAACCACGCCAAATCATCACTTAAACTTTTCCGTTCTCCCGAATTCCTGCTTAAAACTTTCCGTACTAATCCACACATCAGGCCACTCTCACGCTCCACGCCACGCCCATTACGTGACACCAGGGGTCGTCCCTACAAAAAAGGGCCAGGGCTGGGTATATTGTCCGGTGCATGAGGTGCCCCAAAAGGGAATCGAACTCACTATTCAATAGTAATTGATCTGCGTAATATAGTAATGTATATGCTTGTTTTATAATTTTAAATTACTTATTTTTATTAATTTATCATTTGATTGGATTTTGTGTGTTTTTGGTTGTATTTTTTGAGTTCAAATGTGTCTAGAAAGTTTTGTGCTGTGTTCGTATTTATATTGTTGAATGATGTCTTGTGTTTGTAGCTCCTTTGTTTCCAAGGGTCATCTGTTACGCCTATATGTGTTTTGTTTATATCTTACGACGGCTTAGTAAACAACAATTATCATATAGATAATTTCCGTTTAGGGGATATTCCTATTTCATTTTGCAATTAAAGGTGTTTTTTATGTTATGTTATATTTTGTTATTCTACTTTTTATCATTTGTAACATACTTTCAGTAAATGAGGTTTAGTGTATATTTTGTGTAGTATTGTTTGATTTACGGAAGTTTTTGTCGATTACTTTAAAAAATATTTTTCCTACGTTAGTTTTTACATTTTTATTGTACCAAACGATGTTCCTGTTTCTACTTGTTCTTTTTGTTCTGCTAGGGGTGTATGGTGGTTTTCCCGAAAACCCACTGGTTTTAATGCTTTTTTTGTAGTCTTCATTTGCTTAATGGAAATGGATTCGTTTAATGAGTTTTCTGTGACTGAAGGATTGTGGGATTTTTATATTATGGTATGTCGGTTGTTGCAGGAGGTGTGTATGTAAAGTGGCGTGTCGTTTTGTTTTCTGAATGGTTTGCACATTTCTTGTTTTTTTAATTGAATGGAAGTCTGTCTCGTTTAGGTTAGTTTTTTATGCCTAAGTCGAATCCTGTTTGAATATTTTAATGATCTGTTTTTTTTTTTATTTCTGTCTTTTTTAAGGTCCATTTCGGTTTTTTTAGGATTATTATTCCGTCGTCACTATATAAGCCTTTTTTTTCATGCATTGTATCCGATAGGTTGTTCATATATATGTTCCGACTAGCTTACAAGTTTCAGAATTATCGGAGCTGCCCATCGTAACGTCGAAAGTACCTGGTGTTCCTTCCTTTATCCATGTTGTTTGTCTGTCAAATAATAGTGGTTTTCGGCAGTGTTTAATGACTTTAGTTGTTTTTTGCTATTTCTATGTATCTATTATCTAATGGTAATGCCTTATTTAGCATGGTTTCTGTGATAGTGAGGTATGAGTTTTTGATATCTAGTTGTATAAATGAGCAGTTTTGTTTTTGTCTTATATTGCTGAACCAGTCTATAACAACTCTGGTGTTTTTTTCACTGGTTTGTTTTTAATTTTTTTCCCCTTTATTTCAGTGTTAATTCTTTCCAATAAATTTTCACTTATTTTACCAAGCTTGCTTTTCGTTTGGTTTGTTCGTCTGCATATAGTGTTATTTTAAAAGTTTTCTTTATGTTCTTTTAGTATTGTGAATACCCGTTTGCTTGTTATTTCCCTTTAGTTTATTTCTAATTCTGTGTTTTTTTATAATTTAGTGATATTTTTACTGTGTAATTTATCGTGTGATTTCGTTTTTAGCTCGTATATATTTCTCGTCTTGTTGGCCGAAAAAAATAAGTTTAGGTGTTTTTTTAATCTTGTTTATATCTTATTTTAGTTTTTGTTGGAGTTAAGTTTGTAGTGAAATATTATATGTTATCTTCTACGTTAGTTAGATTATATATATATATATATATATATATATATATATATATATATATATATATATATCATTCAATTGCCGTTTTAATCTTTCCGTTACAGTGGCATTAGTAAATTATCACACAGAGTTTAAGAAAGGAATTACCTCAACCTGGCAATATAGTGTAGGAACCTGATGAAATCATTTGGATTGAAACTATGGTAGACCCTTTGATATTTTAATTTACTACTATATTATACATATATATATATGTAAAAATTGGAAATTGGAAATAAATCCGACAATATGAGGAAGAATGAATAAAGAAAAGAAAGAATAGAATGGATAATAAAAGATGAATTTAATCAATATCACTTACACATGTGTTTCGGTCTCACTTACACATGTGTTTAACCAATTCACACAAATGAACTAACCGAAACACATGTGTAAGAGATATTGATTAAATTAATCTTTTATTATCCATTGTATTCTTTCTTTTCTTTATTCATTCTTCCTCATATATATATATGTATATATATATGTGTGTATATACATATATCAGATTCTATTCTTATAGTGAAATATATCAATCGAATTTTCACTTTTTTCTCTCTCTCATATGGTTGAATTTCATTCCATACACAAACACCCACCACACACACACACACACACACACACACACACACACACACATATATATATATATATATATATATATATATATATATATATATATATTTGAAGATCAACAAAGCAGCCACACAACACAAACAGAGACTCACAGACTTTTGTTTACATTAATAATTTATTTTTCTTTAAACCAACGAAAGCCCTGATGAAGGTCTATCAAAACAGACTGAAACGCTGCAGCATAGGCTTAATAAACATTATTCGTTAACTTATTTTTTCAATTTTTGCAACATTACATATTGTCGGATTTACTTCCAATTTTTCTTTATATATACTAGCAAATATATGCACCCTCCGGGTGCAAGTATTTAAGTTTTGATATAATAAAATATCATATTAAATTAGAAAGGCTAATGAAACTGACTAAGAATGCAGATAAAAAGATCTGCAACAGAGGGGGTATAATCGAAAAATAGAACAACTTTGAAACTAACTATTCCATCATTTTCCATTACTCCCCTCTTTCATTGGTAAATTTTCCTAATTTAACTATTTAGTTAAAATAGGATGTAAAGGATAATATTACAGTTATTTCTTCTTGTAAATAAATTTCTTTTAAGATTTATCCACGAGATTGTTGTTTATATTTCTTAAGATAAAACCAAACAATTAGAAATCAATAATACCAAGCACATATTTATTAAAATAAAATTTTAAATATCAATATGCAAATTAGCCTTCTCGTTCAAACTGTAAACCGCTATTTTGTTGTATATATAAATACAATTGCATGTTATTAGTACGTAGATATGGTCAACAGTATTAATAATGTAAAACAATTTTATTAATAACTGAAGGTTTAAAAGAATGAAATCATGGAGAATTTGACGTAAATAATTAAGGGAATTGTGACTTGAGTAGTAATATAGTTTCGGTTACAGACAGAAAAACACACAATCTCCATTATAATAAGATATACATATATTGAACATATGAGAATAAACAATTATTAAAACCGTCTGATAAATAAATAAAATGCTGAAATACTGACCAGCAGAGCAGTATAAAAACCCAAAAGAATCAAAATTTCCCCTTCTTATTAGGATATCATCACTAGACATTTTATGTATCAATAGATAATAGAATCATCAGATGAAACTTAGGAGTTAATGGACAATGAATTATAATTGCAATTAATTGATTTTCTCCCCAATTTCTCCTCCTTCACACTTCCGACCCGCTGCCGGGCCGTTAATCATTCAAAGTATTCTCATTAGCCTTGCATAGTTATCACCATTATATAGAGAATTTTAATGATAAAAAATGCCGTTCAGTTCAGAATAAGACCCCTCCAAAATTACATTAATTTGCAAATTGACTGAACTTGTTAACCTTCGTATTGCAAGCGATAACACTGTGCCGTATCCCGCTTGTACGGCGGGGTTGAGTAGATATATATATATATGTTTGGGAGAATATGTGCTTAATTGAAGTAGAACCTAATTTTATGAAAGTTAATTAATTAATAATTAATTAATTAGGCGGGATTACCTATTAAATTTAAGGCTAAACAAATCGAGAAAAATCAATCTCTGTATGTACATTTCGGCCTATATACATATATATATGTAAAATATTATATATATATTTAAAATATTATTATTTAAAATAATATTATTTAAAATAAAATATTATTTATATATTTAGATACATATATATATGTAAAATATTATTTATATATTTATATACATATTTATATATTTATATATTTATATACATATATATATATTTATATATTTATATACATATATATATGTAAAATATTATTTATCTATTTATATACATATATATATGTAAAATATTATATATATATTTAAAAACCGTCAAGAGAATTGGCCCCGAAACGGTTTGCACACTTTCTCTTCTGATGAGCCTATTTCAGTTGTAAACATCGTTTGTTTTTTCATTATATCTTATTCATATATATATGTATATGAAAACTTTTATTTCTATGTTGTTTTATTCAGATCTGTGCAAATATGCCTCGTTTTCCATAGAAAACAGGTTAATTCCTAAATTTTTTTATTTAGGGCAAAAAGATAAAAATTGAAGGGAATAATGTGAAAGGCCATTTTCTCTACTTTTACAATATAAGTATTGTGAGGTTTTAAGGGGTCAAATATGAACAAAACGACGGGTAACAAATGTAGGAAAATGTATTAACAAAAAGTAGACTAATACAATACAGAGAAGTGGGTATTACGTCCGACAAATAGAATTGTGAGCTGACTCGCATTGGCTTACTCTCAAGCCACGATTGTCCCTGTTACTTATAGTAACCCGTCGGCGCATTCCAATAGTCTTATAGGGTGTATCACCTATAACAATAAGCAATTAAGAAATAACACATACTATTCAGGAAGAAAATGTGTGTTACATAATGTTATAGTAATTATAATTAGTTTTAGTTAAAAAAGATAAAAGAACTTATTAACTTTAGCAGATCACAAAGTAGAATTAAGGAAAAGTGAAAAACTGAATAATTACGCGGATCTTGCCAGAGAGCAGAAGAAGTTATTGAAAGTCATTGAGTAATGTTACTATTTCTCTGAATTTTTGAGATGAGGCTTGATAATTAGTATTATTTGGATTATTCGGACTATTGTCCTCATCTTGATAATTATCTGTACAACGTTTTGGCCGATGTACCCTCCGGCCTTCACAGAACTTTGAACCGAACTCTTTATTCAATCTACGGGGGTATCGTGGATTGAATAAAGGGTTGGGTTCAAAGTTCTGTGATGGATCCCGATTACAAAAAAGAAGGTTCCCACTTACGACAAGAAAGCCTCCGAGTTCGAAAAAAGAAAAGAAAGAAAAAGAAAAGAAGGTTCCCGAGTTCGAGAAGTTCCCGAGTCCGATAAGAAATACCTGAAGAAGGCTGGAGGGCATATCGGCCGAATCGTTGTACAACTAACAATAAAGATGAGAACAATAGTCCGAATAATCCAAATAATACTAATGAATGTTACTGTGATAACAATCGTAGATAGAGTCCTTGGAACAATTTAATTAATCTAAAAAAAAAATGAAGATATTATCGGTAACTTATAATCAGTAGTTTTGGGCGAAACACAGAATTCTGAAAGTGCAACATTCTGGAAACTTATGAGGCCTAGCCAAGTGTGAATATATCTTGCGTTTTACACTGGAAAGGCA
>CM042160.1:3345069-3357569 GCA_023376005.1 Doryteuthis pealeii
ACACCCCACGAGAAAGCAGCTGTACGACCACCTGCCACATATCACCCAAACCATCCGAGTAAGACGGACAAGACATGCGGGACACTGCTGGAGAAGCAAGGACGAACTCATAAGCGACGTCCTCCAGTGGAAGCTAGCACATGGACACGCCAGTGTGGGGCTGACCAGCAAAGACGTACATTGATCAGCTCTGCGCGGATACAGGATGCTGCATAGAGGACCTCCCGAGAATGATGAACGATAGGGACGGATGGAGAGAGACTGTCATGGATATCCGTGCTAACAGCGCGACATGCTGCTGATGATGATGATGATATAATGGTGGTTAATCACAATTTTGCCGCCAAAATTCACAATCTAGATTGAAAGTTGACATCATCAAAACCAAATAATCAAAGACTTTACATTGCTTATTGTTTTCTTTTTCAAAGCTGACTGTTTTTAATATATTTTATCTTAACACTTCTCGTTGTTTCTCTTGTCGACGAAATTCGATAAATAACAATATATATTAGTCAAATATCAGTGTTTTATTAAAGGAAGTTAATCTCAGTAACCAATAATATTTTGTTTATGTACATTCCTCAGTGGAAGTCGTTCGGTCTTGTTTTTAATGTGTCAAGAATAATGGCCGAGTCGCCGAAAGGTTTCGCCATTACTTATACGTATTCCCTTCGTTTGTATTTCAGTTCATGAAGGAGTTGATGGATAATTATCTACGTCATTGTGGTGGAAAACGCAATCTGATCTTTTCCCTTCATTCTCGTCCATATATTTCAATGTATTTGTATAATATTATTACTGATATCACTGATATTACCAATATCCCTAGACATACTTCTCGATCGTAATAACAACACTTTTAAGTATCTATAATGTACGATTCAAAGTAAAATAATCCAATACATAGGCTGGAGCATTAGAATGCACCGACTGCACCTCTGCAGAGGGGCAAGACTCCCCCAATGGGGCCACCTGTTGGCCGTGGGTGGCGACCCGTGATGCTTAAGGATAAAGCCCAGGTGGATGAGCAGTTCATGATATGCAATACTCCACTTTGGCCCTACTTGGGCTAGACGGGCGGTCGGAGAGGCCCCCTCCGATCAATCGGCTGGTCACGTCAAGCCCTAGCACCTATATAATTTTCCCAACCCTATTGCCCTTATGGCAAGCCCCAACCCCTTTTTATCATATGGGTGCTAGAAGACGGTGTCTGCGGGTCTACATGTCCTGGGAATGACGTTAAACTCTATCTGATGGTGAGGTTCCAATCTTGGAGGTTTGGGGAATGTGGAACACCCCTTCATCACCATTGGTCCCTGGTCCACTCTGACCCGGAGTGGTAGTACCTGTTAGGGTCCCATCTATGGGTTAAATAGAAAAATGTATTTATAAACAAAATTGTATTATCCATTAAGAATTGATTTATTTCAAAACTTTATCGGCATTAAATGACCCACTGAGGTTGATATGCCGTAAAACAAAACAATACATAAGTATGTGTTGGTATATATATTTACCAACCCCTCCACACGAGCAGGATGTGACCCAAAGTCAATTTCTTAAGCAGAGTTTAATAGGTTTAAATTAAGAGTTTTCCTTCTCCTAGACTGGTTACCTAGCCGTGGTTAAAGAGTCCAGTCTGCCCTGCTATTTACCCATAGCTGGAGGGAGAATTGAATTCATACCTTTCCCAAGGGTATTAGCACTATGTGGAATGCAAACAGCTTCGTCCAGGAATTGAACTCAGGTTGACGAGTCCATTTCTTAGGACTTTAACCATTAGACCACGCGCCTCCATATGTATTTGTTGGTATATATTGTAATAGTCATACATGTTGAATTAAACAAAAGACACGTCTACTGTTTAACAATTTTATTATTGTTTAAATTTTATTAACGATCTTTTCGAGCTTTTTGTGGGAGATTATGTGCTTAATTAAAGTCATACCTTTGTGCCATTTTCAAACACACTGTTTGACTACTTCATATATATATATATATATATATATATACATTTTTTTTAAAAGTCAGATTTATATCTATTCTCTTATTCATTCTTGTTTCCTTGATAGGATTCAACCAAAATTAACTCAATCGTACATATAAAGATTTTCGTAAATATTTTCTTTACATATACGCAGTATTATAAGTAAATGAATACCTTTCATTTCAGCATTTCTTTGCCTCCTTAGTCTAATTTTAACTAATTCGAAAACCTCACACCCGGTATGAACTTTGTTTTGTTTTTTTTTCTCTCATTAAATTCATCGTTCCGCGTTTGTTAAATAAGTTAGCTCACGGGCACGCGCACAGGCCCGATTTTAGGAAATTTTATGTTTTGCGCGTGTTGGTCATGTTCGTGAAGTTGCAGTTTTTAAATTTGATATCTTTACTTATGAATATACATGTCTAACTTCATATACTTTATGTATTTCATGTTCCGATTGTCGGTGATTTGTATATGTACATATAGGTACGTAAATTTTCTTATGTTTTTAAAATGTTTTTTTTATTATATAAGTTTAAAGTTATTTACGTGTTTACATTTGCAAGAAAAATTGCAATAATAAAATTAAAACAAACCGCCCAAAACGGAAGAAACTATTGAATAAAATAAATGAAATCATATCCTAAGTGTGTTTATGTGTGTGTATGTGTGTGTGTGTGCGGATATGTGTGTGTGTGTTTATGTGTGTGTGTGTGTGTGTGTGTGTGTGTGTGCGGATAAATTCACTCATTCTTTTTCTCTGTATAGCTCTTTTTCTCTTCCCTCTAACGTCTCCTTTCTTCTCCTCTCTCTCTCTCTCAATCTCTCTCTTTCTCTCTATCTCTCTCTCTCCTCTTTCAGTAAGTTCTTTTTCTCTGTATAGCTCTGTTTCCATTCCCTCTCTCCTTTCCTCTCCTCGCCTCTCTCTGTCACTCTCTGTCAATCTCTCACTCTCTCTCTCTTTTTCTCTGTATAGCTCTTTTTTCTTCCCTCTTTCCTTTCCTTTCCTCTCCTCTCATCTCTCCTCTCTCTCTCTTTCAATCTCTCCCCTCTCTCTCTGTCTCTCCTCTCTCAGCAAGTTAATTTTCTCTGTCTAGCTCTGTTTTCTCTTCCTCTCTCCTTCCCTCTCCTCACTCTCTTTCAATCTCTCTCGCTCTCCTCTCTCAGTAATTTCTTTTTCTCTGTATAGCTGTGTTTCTCTTCCCTCTCGCCTTCCCCCTCTCTCTCTCTCAATCTCTCTCTCTCTCTCTCTCTCTCTCTCTCTCTCTCTCTTCCAATCTCTGTTTCAGTAAGTTATTTTTCTCTATATAGGTCTGTTTCTCTTCCCTATCTCATCTCCTTTCTCTCTCTCTTTCAATCTCTCTCTCTCTCTCTCTCTCCTCTCTCGGTAAGTTCTTTTCTCTGTCTAGCTCTGTTTCTCTTCCCTCTCTCCTTTCCTCCCCTCACTCTCTTTCAATCTCTCTCTCTCTCTCCTCTCTCAGTAATTTATTTTTCTCTGTATAGCCGTGTTTCTCTTTCCTCTCTTCTTTCCTCTCCTCTCTCTCTCTCTCTCTCTCTCTGTCTCTCAATATCTCCCTCAGTAAGTTATTTTTCTCTATATAGGTCTGTTTCTCTTCCCTATCTCATCTGCTTTCCCCTCTCTCTTTCAATCTCTCTCTCCCACTCTCTCTCTCTCCTCTCTCAGTAAGTTCTTTTTCTCTGTATAGCTCTGTTTCCCTTCCATTTCCTCTCTCCTCTCTCTCCTCTCTCTCTCTCTCTCTCTCTCTCTCTCTCTGTCCTCTCTCGGTAAATTATTTTTCTCTGTCTAGCTCTGTTTTTCTTCCCTCTCTCCTCGCCTCTCTTATTCTCTCTCTCTCTCTCTCCCTCTCCTCTTCTCTGTAAGTTTTTCATTTCCAAGCAAACTTTCCTCATAGAATATTCAATTATAACTTTCAAAAATATATCGCAACACAGATGCTTCCTATATATTAAATGGGTTTTCTCTATTTGTGAAGTTTAGCTTCTTATTTATTTCTCCTTTTGAAATCTATTTAACAAGATAAAGATGTTTTTTCTGAATACTTTTACAGATTCATCTGAATATCATTTTTATCATTTGATGAGTTGAATATTCTGATACAAAAAATCCAACCCCCCCCCCTAAAAATAACAAAAAATAAACTTATGTTCGAAAATATATAACAATACTTGCTGTTGTTTAAGTGGTCACCCATCTATGCATTGAACTGACACATCGCTGCTTAACTTTGATGATATAGCGGCCATCCGTGCTTACAGTGTGACTTGATCACATGAGGTGCCTTTCCAAATATTAAACTTTGTTTCGATAGGGAGACAAAGATTCTTGATCCTCGTAGGAAAATTGACTCAGTGACTAGAGTTCAAATCGTGAACGAAGCTGTCAGTATTACGCTTAGTGCTGATACCGTTGGTTAAAGGCATAGAGATTAGCTTAGTTGTGACACAAGGCCGGAAGTATACTTGCAAATTCTTGCAATAAATCGTAACTTGGTTCACGGTGATCGACCGACTACAGACAAGCAGCAGCAGATTGCGACAAATACCACTGTAATCGAGCAACCAAAAACTTTTAAAAATATTGGCTCGTACAAATGCCGAACAAGATACAAATTAAACAACACAGTAGTTTAATAAAATAGAAACTGTCTCGTACAACAGAAGAACAAGACACAAATTAAACTACACAGTAAATTAACAAAATAGAAACTTCCTCGTACACGAGCCGAACAAGACACAAATTAAACTACACAGTAGTTTAGCAAAATAGAAATTTTTAAAACACCTAGTCTAACGAGTTACAAACTTATCTAACACTCCTTCCCAACAAAAATCTCCTTTTTATGCCTACTGGACAGGATCGAGAGTAGACTCGAAACAGGAAGAGCTAGTCCACTATTGGAACAGGGTTGCTACGCCATTACGCCACTACTCACTCACCCCTATCTTAAAATAATTTTAACAGTATAGACCAAACAGTGAGGATTGAGTTCACTAACCAATACACCACATTGTTTTGGACGTATGTATTCTGTCATTTGTTGTTATATGTCATGTATATTAAAAGATAAATGCAATATTCATGTGAGTTAGTTGTATGTCTTTCCTTACCGAATGTTTAGTGTTTGTGCATCTATGGTTGATTGGTTGGTTGGTTGGTTAGATTTTACGGTATGTCAAACCTTGTTTTTTTTTACACTGAATACATTTTGTTGTATTCATTCTTGGTGGGTATTCAAAATTCGTTTTTAAATCAATTTTTTTAAACACATTTTTTAAAACTAGTATTTTTATAGATGGGGCCATAACAAGTACTACCACTCTGGGTCAGGGTGGGCTAGGGAGTAATGGAGATGAAGGGATACACCTCACACCCCAGAGTTGTGGAACTTGAATTTCACCATTAGATGCAGTTTAACGTCATACCCAAGGCACTGTATCTATAGATGCAGTAATGAATTATAAGGGCTTAGTGTTGGTTTCAAACTAATACCTACTAATATATACTCTTGTTCCTTAATCTTCCGACAGTTATCATCTTGCAACAACCTCTGGTTAAAAATGAGACCGTCCAAATAGTCCAAAACTTTATTTACTGATTATCTGGTGTTGTTATCCGCCGAATTCTTATTTCTTATAAGTGTCGTCAAATAACGGACCATTCTGTTTTTTTACAGAAAGAAAGGAGATAAGAAGGATATGCTACACAGACAAATATAATAATAAAGACAGAAAGAAAGAGAGATTAGCGTTATACCCAGGGCGTGAAGAACCCCTCAGCCACCGACTTCTAGCACATACATGATAAAAAGGGTAGGGGTTGGTAAATATATATATATATATAAAAAAATGGACTCTCTCGTCGATTTTCGACGGATGAGTGTTCATTCAATGAACAACCAACACAATGATTTGTTTATAGTGGTGAAGGCTTGTGTAGGAACATTCCGCACTTTTTGGCACAGTCGATAGGAAAGAATTGGTGCATCAAGGAATGCCACGAACCCAATCAACGACCGACCTCAGGAATTTTGAATTCAGAGTTATCCCTCTCCTAGACTGGTTACCTACCCAAGGTTAAAGAGCCCAGTCTGCCCTACTATTTTACCCATAGCTGGGAGGAGAATATATGGATTCATACCTTTCCCAATATAAATATATATATTAATATATATATATATATACTTACTTGACTATATTAATATATATATATATATACTTACTAGAAGCATACGGAGACTCCCAAACAACACCATATAATATATATATATATATATATATATATATATATATATATATGGGGGGGGGTGCGCGCTTGTGAGCGTGGGTGATGGTTATATATAAAGTTTAGCGAAGCTTGTGAGAATCAAACGCACTAGTAATTATCTTCCCGACATCCATTTTAAGAAAAAAATTATATAACGCTTTTTTGCCCACCTGATCGTTTACGTACTTTAAATCCTAAGGAAAAATGTAATATTATTCTACATTCTCTTCGTTTTCAGTTACATTATATTAATTGCTCATTTTTAAAACACCTGGCACAGGAAAATGTTTATTATTATTAACACGATGCATATTTGGGAGCAGCAAAATTACCTCCGACATTTTTAACTCTTTGTCTACGAGAATTTCCGCGTGTTGCTTAAAATCTGTTATATTTCACTAGGAAAAGTTATGGAAAAAGTGAACAACGAACACAAACAATTAAATCCTCATAATTCTGATGGAAGGTTCTGAGGGACAGACGAGAGTGAATTCAGATTTTTTTTGTTTTATTCACTTCATAATTTCCAGATTTTGTCAGATGTTTCATATAACGGTATTTCTAAAAAAGAATCACTGTCATTATCTCCTCTGAACTCACTAACAATCATCTGTGAAACTAGTTTGCAAACCATTATATATAGTGACGTTTAATTTGCAATGCATCGCTCATGAATAAAAAAATACATCCAACCAATATTCAAATAAATAAATGATAACATAAATGTTACAGATCGAGTATATTAAATTATCTATTACCAAACTCAGCACGACACACCGTAACCAAAAAAATGAATAAGAAAAAAGTAGCTACCCTTATATAAACTAGCAAATGTATGCACCCTCCGGGTGCATTTTAGTAAAAGAAAATATATATATTCATATTAAATTAGAAAGGCTACGGGAACTTAGTAAGCAATGCAAAAAAATTTTGAAAAGAGGGGGTATGATTGAAAAATAGAACAACTTTGAAACTAACTATTCCATCATTTTCCATTACTCCCGTCTTTCATTGGTAAATTTTCTTAATTTAACTCTTTAGTTAAAATGGAAGTAAAGAATAAATTTACAGTTATTTCTTCTTGGTAATGGATTTCTTTTAAGATTTATCCCCGAGATTTTTGCTCATATCTATTAAGATAAAACCAAACAATTAGAAATCAATAATACTAAGCATATATTTATTAAAATCATTTTTAAAGATCAATATGCAAATTAGCCTTCACATTCACACTGTAAGCCACTGTTTTGTTGTATATTTAAATACAATTGCATGTTATTAGTATGTAGATATGGCCAACAGCTCTAATGATGTAAAACAATTTATTAATAAATTGAGGTTTAAATGAAAATAAAATCATGGAGAATTATGTAAATAACAAAGGAATTGTGGCTAGAGTAGTGATATAGTTTCGGTTACAGATAGAAAAACACACAATCTCCATTATAATAAGAGATATTCATTCTATTTTATTTTTGGTTATGAAGGTGTGTTCAATTTCAATGTGTGTTGAGGTAATTGGCCGCCATCCTTGGTTCCAGTTGTAAAAGAAACTTAGAGTAAACAGAAGATAAATCAATAAGTCCTCTGTAGGATAGTGTCCTTAGGTCCGACGTCTAGATGATCCAAGTGTCAGTGAGCTAAGATTAGAATCAGGCCCTCTATAATACACCAGCAGTGCAGCAGCAGCAGCACTGCCAGTGATTTGATAATAGGAATCTTCGGTGGTCACGTGGTAGTCAACCGAGTCTATATTTAGAAGTAGGCATCTGCACACGCGCTTATATCCACAAAAATTCCAACACAATTCTCTAGAGTTTGTTAAATAAATATTACTTTACACGTGTCTGTTTTGGTTGTATAATCTCCCACCAGAAATGATAAAGTCTGGTATCTTTGGTTTGGAAGAAAAACTAAACATAAACAAAAAATAAACACGCTCTCCAAAAATAAGAGCATAATCAATTATCAGTGATATTGAAATCAGACTCCTGGACAAATTAAAGCAAAAAATTCTTCCGGCCGTAGTAGGTTCAGTGTTACTGTACGGCTGCACAACCTGGACTCTAACGAAGCGCTAGAGAATAAGCTAGATGAGGACTTGCACGAAAATGCTACGTGCAATATTAAACAGGACGCTGGAAACAACACCTCACGAGGAACAAACTGTATGGCCACCTGCCCCATATCACACAAACCATCCGTGTAAGGAGAACAAGACACGCTGGGCACTGCTGGAGAAGCAATATGAACTCATAGTGACGTTCTTTGTGGAAGCCATCACATGGGCATGCCAGAGTAGGTCGCCCAGCAAAGATGTACATAGATAAACTCTGCGCGGATGCTGGATGATGTTCAGAGGATCTCTCAGGGGCAATGAATGATATGGCGGATGACGGGAGAATTGTCATGGATATCCGTGCTGCCAGCACAACAGGATGATGATAGATGACTTAATTTGATACCAAGTCCCATCGGTATACAATGAAATGAAAGGCAGAAACTGCTGCAAAAATCACTCCTGATAGACATGACAAACACAGAATCCATATACAGATTTAAAACAAGCATCAACAATTCATATACGACAAATGTAAAACACATCAAGGATGAGCAAATTCATAATAAGCTCCATGAGATACAAGAATTTATTGGTGAGTGATCGACAGAAAAGAAGTGATACTCTCCAGTCCTTGGCACATCAACGCACACATTTTCACCTTTTAAAAATGTGTATGTACAGTGAGGGAGGCTATCCCTTTTCACTAGTGCTAGATCAGGAAGATTATGTTTTTTTCTGATGTGAAGTGGCAATCTACCTCAGCTCCCACTTTACACACAAATCAGATTACCAATCTGTGTCATCATGCGCTGAGTTGGTGGACCGGTATTGAACCTGGACCTTGTGATTCCTAGTCAGATGCTCTACTGAGTGAGCTAACTGACCCTTATGACTACTAATAGTCATAATGTTTTGTACAATAGTGCTATTTTTTCTCATTTAAAACGGTGCAAAAAATACGATTAATGCATTCAGTAATTTCAAAGGGGAAAATTGATTTGATTTACGAGGAAATTGAGTTATTCGCGGAACGAATTAAAATTGTAAGTCAGTGTACGACTGTAGCTATTTCTGCTGGCACAAAAGACTGATTTTGTCAAGGGTTAATGTGACACCAACCAACCAACCAACCAACCAATTAACCAACCATTGAAATTTTAATGTTATTTTCAAATGTTTTGTAATCCGAAGTTTCCCTGTCTGATTAGTTTGTCATGTTTTCCTTTCACGTTAAAATCTTTCTCATTTGACACTCCATTTTATCATTCGTTTTTAATATGCCCATTAAATTTTGGTCCTACTGTATATAGCATAAGAATATTGTGATGTAATCTGTGACGTAGAGCTATGACGTAGTTTTTGTTACAGACAGAAATACAGGCATTCTCCATTATTAATAGAAGATAATCAGCGGCTTATAGTATCATTGTAATGGAGCGAGAGTCGTTGAGAGCGGCTTAAAGGAGGCAAAGAGTTAATCTGTTGTCTAGATCGTGCAAGTGGCAATGGTAGCTTCACCTTGTGTCACACCGTAATAGTGCAGAAGGGTTGGTAAATGGGTATAAACCTAATAATTAGCTCCATGGATCCTCTTTTTATTCTAAATCGCTTGTTTTATTTCTCATTTCTAAGCACCGTCTGATTTATTTCCATATTTTAGCGCCTATCTATCTACCTATCTATCTATCCATCTGTCTTTTCATATCTATATATCTATGTACCTATCTGTCTTTTCATATATATATATATATATATATATATATATATATATATATATATATATATATATATCTGTCTTTCATATCTATCTATCAATCTATCTCTTTTCATATCTATCTCTCTATCTCTCTCTCTCTCTCTCTCTCTCTCTCTCTCTCTCTATATATATATATATATATATATATATATATATATATATATGACACTCCATTTTATCATTCGTTTTTAATATGCCCATTAAATTTTGGTCCTACTCGGGTGGGCTGAAAAGTACGTAGACCAAAAAGTTCATATGATGACGTCATGTCTGCTGTTGATCAATCTTTTGACCAATGGGATCCAAGCACTGCAACACATGATAGAAGTGTCAGACTTGTCGCACCAAACATTAGTCTCAAAGAAGCTGTAACAGTCATTAATAAAAATACTGTGGTTATTAAAGAAGAAAAAAACTGCTTTTTGACTGATCCCCATATAACATTGCTTAAGAATAGATCCTTTTAATTTTTAAAAATGGAAATTGATCACTAAGTAGGCCTGAGTCTATTCTAGTAGTGACCAGATTTGAAAGTGTTTTTCTTCTCCTAGACTGGTTGTATGTCCAATATGCAAAGTACAGCTCACTATTAAACACATCCTCCTAAACTGCAACAGTCTCAGACAAACCCGCACCAAATATTATCAGACAAAAAACTTAAAAGACATCTTTAAAAATACAGACCCAGAAGACATTTTTAATTTTCAACCTTTTCAACAAGATCTAACAAAACATAACAGAATACCACCATAAAAGAGCTGCTCTAAATACTGAAATCCATTTGTTAAAACATTCTACATAAATAACCCACCGATGATGATATGACGTTAAAAAAAAAAAACTCAAACTCAAACTCAAAATTTATTCACCTCAAAACTCATTCTACTAAATAAAATCCTATTGTTATTGTAATCTGAGTCCTTCAGTTCAATTATAATATGCTAGCAACAGAAAACACCCTCCGGGCGTGGTAAAAATTAATTTTTGAAAGACATTACCTGAGAGGGTAGGAGTTAAAAATTCAATGTCAGAGGGTTTGTATCATAAGTAAGCAAAATCCTCATATTTATTAAAGGAGTAAAAAATAATAATAAATAAAACAATTTGAAATGAAAACTGAGCCCCGTCCCTCTCAAATAAAATGTTGCGTGCATGTAATAATCAAACAATTATTTTGAATATTTTCCACAATCGTAGGTATTTACTTATTTGTAAACTTTTTAGTTAACTTTTTGTTACTGTAAAGAAAAAAGAAAGAAAGGACGAGAGTAAAAAAACAATTTTTAAAATTGCTTACTCAATACTTGGGTGTATATAGCATAAGAATATTATAAAGTAATCTGTGACGTAGAGCTGTGACGTAGTTTTTGTTACAGACAGAAATACAGACAATCTCCATTATTCATAGATAATCAGCGGCTTATGGTATCATTGCAGTGGAGCGAGAGTCGTTGAAAGCGGCTTAAAGGAGACAAAGAGTTAATCTGTTGTCTAGATAGTGCAAGTGGCAATGGTAGCTTCACCTTGTGTCACACCTTAATAGTGCAGAAGGGTTGGTAAATGGGTATAAACCTAATAATTAGCTCTATGGATCCTCTTTTTATTAGAGCCCAGTCTGCCTGTTACATAAGTATTAGTTACCTAATATTTATGGCAATAGTGTAGAAATCAAAATGGCCGTTATAAGCTGCAGCCCACGGCCTTGAAGGATGAGTGACAAGGCTTGGCCTCAGTCCTAACCTTCCGGTGGATACCTTGAGAACCGATAGAGAGGACCCTCTCTTCCAGTTTAGATAGTAAGTAAGTCTCAGTTAGAGGGTAGGAGCCGAGCTCGTAGGATGTAAGTCTCATCTGCGCAGATGTCTGGTTTGGGGATTGAAAATAAAGTAACATCAAAGTAAATCGAAGTCTTGTGTTTATTACCTAAAAACTAACAATGACATAGGGCTTCTGATAAGGAGAAATCCCTAACAGAAACCAGACCCGAAGTCCCCAAGAAAGTCCAGACCTTAGAAGAGACCAGACCAAAATAGATGAAGAAATAGCAAAGCCGGCCAGAAGAAGATACGACCAGAAGTAAGAAGTAAGAAAAGGGTATACAACATGCCCTACTACTTCCCATAACGAATGTACTTATTATAATAGGTGTACTTACTTTTGGACTTGTACGTATTCATGTTTTAGTCAGAGAGTTCAAAAGTTTTAGAGTTTGGTAAGGTTCCTAGTTCGATATCGGTCCCCGCCAACTCAGCGTATGAGTAGCACAGGGATCTGTGCGGTAAAGTAAGGAGCTGATGGTAGGTGTGGCGCTCCACCTCAGATGCTAAAAAACAATCTTCTTGGTCTAGCGCTATTGAAAAGGGGATAGACTCCCTCGCTGACTGGCTGATACCGACTTTAGGCCGCC
>CM042160.1:3362569-3370069 GCA_023376005.1 Doryteuthis pealeii
CATTTAAACTTAATTGGCGGCCGAAAGGTAAAAGGGTGTCCCATCCAATTGTTATGGTTTGCAAGCTAGTATTGTAATGTTTTTTTTTTTTTTTGCCAGACAAGCTTGCTACACATTACACTACGAGAGGACGCCCTTTTGACCAACTCGTTCGCAATGGGTAGTGTGTGACGCAAGGCCACAAGTATGGAGCATCCGGTGGGGATCGAACTCGCTTTTAAGTAGTCATGGATATGCGAGACTAGCTAGCTAACCATTACACTATGTGGGGACACACTTTTACCCTACTCGTTCGCAATGGATAGGATGTGACGCAAGGTCGCAAGTATGGTGCACCCGGTGAGGATCGAACACGCCTTTCGGTAGTAATGGATATGTGAGACTAGCTAGCTAACGATTACACTACGAGTGGACACGCTTTTGACCAACTAGTTCGCAATGGGTAGGGTGTAACGCAAGGTCGCAAGTATGGAGCACCCGGTGAGGATCGAACTCGCTTTTAAGTAGTAATGCATATACGAGACTAACTTGCTAACCATTAAACTACGAGGGGGTCACCATATGCTGCACCCAGTGAAGATCGAATTCACTTTTCTGTAGTAATGGATCTGCAAAATTAGCTTGCAAACAATTACAATACGATGAGACGCCTCTTGCAGAACTCGTTCGCAATGGGTAGGATGTGACACAGGTATGGTGCACCCAGTGAGGATCGAACTCGCTTTTCAGTAGTAATGGATATACGATACTAACTTGTGACGCGAGGTATGTGACGCAAGGTATGTGACGAAAGGTCGCAAGTATGGTGCACCCGGTGAGGATCGAACTCGCTTTTCAGTAGTAATGGATATGCGATACTAACTTGTGACGCAAGTATATGACGCAAGGTATGTGACGCAAGATTGCGAGTATGGTGCACACGGTGAGGATCGAACTCGGTTTTTTAGTAGTAATGGATATGCGAGATTAACTTCCTAACCATTACACTACGAGGGCACACACTTTTACCCAACTCGTTCGCAATGGATAGAATGTGACGCAAAATCGCAAGTATGGTGCACCCGGTTAGGATCGAACTCGCTTTTCGGTTGTAATGGATATGCGAGACTAGGTAGCTAACCATTACACCACGATCGGACGCCCCTTTTAACTCGTTTTGGTATCTGAAATAGAAACCCAAAGATGCTGCTTTGCAACGGATATTGAGACTTGGCGGAAGCTGTTCCTTGAATCGGAATTTGCTGCGCAGTCCATCATCATCAACAAACGGCACATGCGCATCGTCTACCGGATGCCTAACGCTTCTTTTTTTCTTCCTCCCTTTTCTATCTTTGAAATAACCGAAAGAGTGTGCAGTTCAGCAAGTGACGTCGTCAAGCGTAACACAAAGGAATATTACGATGGCTTCTGCTTTGATGGTTTCGTGTTCAGTCATGCGACAGAGGAGATTCTATAATGGCGTTTGAAATGATAAAAAAGAAACCCTGTGGGGCACGAGCGAGTGCGTGCGCGCGTGTGTGACGAAACTATCATGATAATGATCCTTGTAACATGTTTAAAAGGGAATGCCAGTTAGGTTTTGCTACATCGGGTCTCATGCCGGCCTCAAAAATCTTTTCAGATCTGATTAACACTGCCTTCCGCTGACTAACGGCCAAGTCACGCTGAAAACACAGGTTTCCGCTTGATTACCGAAGTTAAGCAGCGATGCGCCGCTTCAATTCTTAGATTAGTGACCATTTAAGCAACAGCAGGTACTGTAAGCAAGCTGATGCCTGTGTGTCAAATCTAAGAAAAGTTTAGTAAATAATAATTAATTCTATTGGCATACGGTTAAGTTATGCTTAAAGTAGCAGTTCCCGCTTGATCACCGAAGTTAAGCGGCGATGTGTCTGTTTATTACGTAGATGGGTGACCATTTAAGCAAAAACAGGTATTGTAAGCAATCTGATATCTGTGTGCCAAATCTAAGAAAAGTTTAGTAAATAATATTTTATTTCATTGGCTTACGGTTAAGTTATGCTTAAAAAAGCACTTCCCGCTTGATCCCTTAAGTTAAGCATCAATTAGCTTGTTCAGTATTTGTAGGGGTGACCACTTAAGAAACAAGAGATTCTGGAATCAACATGAGTCTCCACCCATAGCCTACAGGTGGCCTAATTGGAGGGAAGGCTTACTTGTGTACAGTCAGCATATTCAACAGCACCAGCCGACAGAGCTAAAGAAATAAGGACACATGTTTAATACTTAATTTCTTTTGATTGTTACATTTTTTGGTTTGGTTTGTTTTACGGCATATCAATCTCAGTGGGTCATTTAATGCCGACAAAGTTTTGAAAGAAATTCATTCTTAATGGATATTCAGTTTTTTTATAAACTCATGTTTTTCTATTTAACCCATAGATGGAACCCAAACCAGTACCACCACTCCGGGTCAAAGTGGACCAGGGAGCAATGGTGATGAATGGGGTGCTCCACATTCCCTCGACCTCCAGAACTAGAACATCAGATAGAGTTTAACGCCAATCCTAGGACAAGATGACCCTCAGCCACCGCCTTCTAGCACCCATATGAAAAATGGGTCCTCATTGTACATTGAAGGCTTATGTCGTCTCCAGGTTCAGATAGGAAGTCAGTCCACTCCCCATGATTTCTTTGTTGTGACGAATCTTCATAGAAACGTCATTCTCGGTCGCGAAACGGGTGAGAATGTATTTTGATTTGGGGGCTTTGAGAATTGGGGAGGAATACATAGCATTCGAAGAAGATATCCATATTTCCTCTATCCAAACCTCCCAAACTCACCATCAGATAGAGTTTAACGTCAATCCCCGGACCCTCAGTCACAGCCTTCTAGCACCGATACGAAAAAAAGGGTTGTGGCTTGCCATAATCCAACTTGCTAATAATTAAGCCACTTGTAAGCTAGTCTAGCAGATCCATTACTATAAAATAGCGAGTTCGATCCTTGCTGGACGTCCTATAATTGTGACCCTGTGTCACATCCTACCCGTGGCAAACTGGTTGGGTAAACACCAATGAGAATTGTAATGGTTTGCAAGCTAGTCTCTCAGATCCATTATTGCTAAATAGAGAATTCGATCCTCACTTGATGTACTACACTTGCGACGTTGTGTCACATTCTACTGGTGGCGATAAAGGTTGGGTAAATTCCTATTTGTGGCTGGACCACTTTTGCAAACTAGTGCTTCGTTTGATTTGGTCTCGTGCATGTTTACATAGCGTCTCGAACGAGAGAAGAAAGGGGAAGGAGTAACGTTTGAAATGAATTAGTGTCTGTCGATTTTCGTGCGAGGAGAGGCAGCGAGAATACGGCTACAGAAAGTCGGTTATCAAGTCAACAAAGAAAAAGGACACTTCTTCAAGACAGAATCACTCTTGGGTTAAAGGTTTAATAAAGTTTTAATGACATTAACATGCAGAGACTCAATTAGAAAAACTGAATGTTTATTAAATATTTTTCTTGTTTAAAGAGTCTAATTTTTAGGAGTGAATTTTAACTTTTTGACAAATTAATCACACTTGGCTGACTAATTAATCACAGTTTTGAGGCGAATCATACATACTTTGTTGACTAATTAATCACATTTTGTTGAGGAATTATCCACAATTTTGATGACGAATTAATCGCATTTTTTTGACGAATTATTCACATTTTGTTGACCAATTAATCACATTTTGTTGACGAATTATTCATACTTTGTTGCCTAATTAATCGTATTTTGTTGACGAATTATTCACACTTTATTGACAAATTAATCGTATTTTGTTGACGAACTATTCACACTTTGTTGACGAATTAATCACATTTTGTTGACGAACTATTCACACGTTGTTGACCAATTTTGGCGGGTCAGTGGCGTGAGTTAAGGCAACTGCTTCGTATTTATGTAGTTCTAAGAATTCAACTTTTAAAAAAATTTCTAATAGATATTTAAAACCGCATTAGCAGATACATTGGTCTACGACGTTCGCGTAAACCAACTTAACTTTGGTTCTTGATCCATGTTTAAGCACATTTTTGATGTGACTTATTTTCTTGATGTTTGTGCGGCAATAACTGATAATCTCAGAAGCCCTCACCCCCAAAAAAATAAAAGATAAAAAAAAAAACGAAAAAAATGACTTGAAGTTTGGGGATGGGTATCATTTATTAAAATTGAAGAAGGAAGCCGGGTGCATTGTGGGTGGCTGGTAAGATAATAAAAAAAATCAAAGGTGAGGAAAATCGGCGCCATTCTTTTTGATAACTCTTCCTTGCTGGTGAAAGATTGATCTCGGATGTGAAAGTGTTAGTTGTTGTCAGAACAAGATGATGAAGCGGGATCGGAAGTTTTATCTTCCATTGTGAACTTGAGATTTTTTTTTCTTTTCATATCTATCTACCCATCTATCTATCTATCAATCTTTCTATCTATATCTGTTCATACATATCTATATCTTTTCAAGTATTTCTATGGATTTTCAATGCCTATCTATCTCTGTTTCTCCGTTTCTCTTTCTCTCTTCCCCCCTCTCTTTTTTCTCTACCTCTCTATCTATATATATTCTCTCTCTATCTATTTATCTATCTATCTATATCTGTTCATACATATTATATCTTTTCAAGTATTTCTATGGATTTTCAATGCCTATCTATCTCTGTTTCTCCGTTTCTCTTTCTCTCTTTCCCCCTCTCTCTTTTTCTCTACCTCTCTATCTATATATATTCTCTCTCTATCTATTTATCTATCTATCTATATCTGTTCATACATATCTATATCTTTTCAAGTATTTCTATGGATTTTCCATGCCTATCTATCTCTGTTTCTTCGCTTCTCTTTCACTCTCTCTCCTTTTCTCTCTCTCTCTATATTGTCTCTCTTTATATCTATCTATCTATCTATCTATCTATATTTGTTCATACATATCTATATCTTTTCAAGTACTTCTATGGATCTTCCATGCCTATCTATCTCTGTTTCTCTGTTTCTCTTTCTCTTCTCTCTCTCTCTCTTTCTCCTCTCTTCTTTTCTCTCTCTCTCTCTCTCTATATATCTCTCTGTTTATATCTATATCTATCTATCTATCTATCTATCTATTACATATCTATATCAAGTATTTCTATGGATTTTCCATGCCAATCTATCTCTTTTCTCCGTTTCTTTTTCTCTCTCTCTCCTCTTTCTCCTCTCTCCCTTTTCTCTCTCTTCTTTTCTCTCTCTCTCTATATATATATTCTTTCTCTTTATATCTATCTATCTATTTATCTATCTATCTATATCTGTTCATACGTATCTATATCTTTTCAAGTATTTCTATGGATTTTCCATGCCTATCTATCTCTGTTTCTCCGTTTCTTTTCTCGCTTCTTTATCTCTCTCTCCTTTTCTCTCTCTCTCTCTCTCTCTCTCTCTCTCTCTCTCTATCTATATATATATATATATATATATATATATATATTGAAAAAATAATCCCCATAAATTAATCTAAATTTTTTATCCAATAAACAAAAACGGTTCACGATAGATCTTTGAAAATATAAATAAGCGTTCGTCTATAAAAGATAAGTCCTATTCCAACGGGCATGTATTATACCAACTGAGATTAATCGAAAACTCGATTAATTCAATTGATGTAACCCTGAAGAATCAATCGATGAAACTCGAGTAGGTTAATCCTTTCCATTGTTAAAATAAATTCTTCCTCTACATTGTATTGAACACTTTTTATTTGTTTTTTCTCAGTCTTAACCCCTGGATACTGTGCGCTTCCAACGATCGTACTCATACCCACCGGTAAGCTACTACTCATACATTAACAATATATATTTAACAATATATATATATATATATATATATATATATATATATATATATCTTCTTATTATAATGGAGATTGTGTGTTTGTCTGTCTGTAACCGAAACTATATTACTACTCAAGTCACAATCCCCTTAGTTACTTATGTCACATTCACCATGTTTTTATTTTTATTTAAACCGTAGTTATCAATAAAATTGTTTAACATTATTAATTCTGTTAACCATAACTATGTACTAATAACATGCAGTTGTATTTATATATACAACAAAAAAGCAGTCTACACTGTGAACGGGAAGACTAATTTGCATATTGATATTAAAGATTTGATTTTAATAAATATGTGCTTTGTTTTATTGATTTCTAATTGTTTGGTTTTATCTTACAGAATATGAGCAAAATTCTCAGGGATAAATCCTAAAAGAAATCCATTAACAAGAGAAAATGACTGTAATTTCATTCTTTACTTCCTATTTTAACTAAATAGTTAAATTAGGAAAATTTAGCAATGAAATACGGGAGTGATGGAAGAATAAGTTTCAGTTGTTCTATTTTTAAAAATTCTCTGTTTCAAATCTTTTTTATCTGCATTCTTATTTAGTTTTATTAGCCTTTCTAATTTAATATAATATTTTATTACATTAAAACTTAAATACTTGCACCCGGAGGGTGCATATATTTGCTAGTATATATATATATATATAGTATTTCGGGACAAAAAATCAGAGGCTGCACCACCGTGCTGGAAAGTAGATCAATGTGGTGTCATGAATATGTTAGAGTGTACGGCTTCTCTTACTCGGCCCCTCGCCCATTCAGCGCATAGCGTTAATGTTAATGCTGCATCCCACTCGAGTTGACCGAGTGTCTACGCATCTTGTGCAGCTTCACGGGCCAAATACAAATAGCAATTCAACAACGACGAATATCCGTTGCTTCAACAGTTCTAAGTGATTCAACCCTCGAGTGGAAATCAAACGATCACAGACAGACAAGATATATTCGTGACGTCATTGCTTTTTAAAAAAAAAAAACTAACGCCGAAATTTTACGTGCGTCAGTGTTGTTCTGACCCCCCCCCGCCCAAGATTAATAATCTAAAATCCCTCGGAATAAAACTTATAGCTCATCAAGAACCCCCCCCCTCAGCTAAACTACCATCTCAAATCTTTTGGCTGATATATATATATATATATATATATATATATATATATATATATATGAGATTTATCCAAAACTTGGTAGTAAGGGATGATTCTATATGTGATTTCAAGATCCACTGTACTAATATTGATGATCCAGTATGTATAAATACAGTGAATCATTAAATCACTAAAGAGAGCTCAATGTAAAATAACCTTTTAGATTATATACAGAGCAATATTTATCAATAAAGGAAGAACTCAATACAGTAATCCTGAGTTCTTCCTTTATTGATATATATATTATATATATATATATATATATATTTGTGAATAAAAAGGCCTTAAATACCATGGGTATCGTGGTTATGGACCATTTCCACTCGTGAGTATGCCCACGAGCTTCTTCAGACCACTGATATATTTTATTTAGACAAGCATATGGCCAAACTCATCTTATATTTATACATTTCGCCCGCCTCCAGGGGTGATCTTATTGCATTTTTCTTTTCGAGTGTCTTTTCTATTGGTGGACTTT
>CM042160.1:3372569-3387569 GCA_023376005.1 Doryteuthis pealeii
GCCCACCGGCTACAATATATATATATATATATATATATATATATATATATATATATATATATATGTGTGTGTGTGTGTGTGTGTGTGTGTTGTGGTGAGTATATATATATATATATATATATATATATATTGACCGATACGGTAAAGTTGATGATATCAGTGTAAATAATTCATGAAATAATTCACAATGCCTTCCTTATCCGTTAATCTCACTTGAGGGTGTCGGGTTAATCCGGCTCAACACCCACTCGTCTGGCAACTGGATTAACTATTATTTATATCATATTTCTTTTTATCTGCCGAATGAAATACGATTGGAATAACGTATTCCATCAGTTAAAGAACCAGCAAAATCGATATCAAATGGTAAAATGTTCTTCTTAGTAACACGCGCTATTCTGGTGCGTAGGATTTTCTATTTAGTAAACTACTCAGTAGTTTATTTCCCTACACCTTATGACCCCAAACGTGTCGATGTTAATTTTATAGCTAATAATAATTATAAACCAATCTAACGATAACTTTAGTGTCCTGGGTATGATGTTAAACAGCATCTGATGCTGAAGTTTTAATTATGAGGCACTGGGGATGGACAGTAACACTTCCTCGCCATTACTCCCAGGTCCACTCTGACCTGTTAGGGTCCCATCTATGGGTTAAACAGAAAAAAATGATTTATTTATATTAAGAAGGCAATTACAATGCGTATATAAAAAAATAAAATAGTGTCCAATGTCTAATTAATTTCGATGTATTTTCATCTTCAGAGACTTTTTTTTTAAATGGACGCGGTCTTGTATGTTTTTTGTTATAAACACGCGTCTCGTGGGTTGTTATAACGCCACGCGGAAGAGCCGTGATATCCGTTGTTCAATCAATTTCATTTCATCCCTTTTATTTATCTATTTATTATTTATCTTTTATATATATATATATATATATATATATATATATATATATATATATATATGTGTGTGTGTGTGTGTGTGTGTGTGTATTTTGGAATGTGTATGTTAACTAATTATATATTTTTGAAAAAAAGTGTTTAACAAAAAATTGAGTTTGAAAAAATAATTTGAATACTATAAAGAATGAATAAAACAAAACATCTTCGGCATAAAATAACCCAACAAGGGCTGACATGCCGTAAAACCAACCAACCAATTAACCACTCAAACAACAAACAATATTAACTTTGGGCGATGATTCGTAATACAGTGGTATCTTGACTTATGAGTGATCCAACTTAACAAATCCTAAACGAGGCTGTTTGCATTTCACATAACACTAATACCATTGGGAAAAGGTATGATATTCTCCCTTCACCTATGGGTAAATAGTAGGGCAGACTGGGCTCTTTAATCTTGGCTTGGTAACCAGCCTAGCAAAAGGAAAACAATTCTGTTAAACCCCGCTTAAAGAAATTGACTTTGTGTCGCATCCTGCTCGTGCGGAGGGTTTGGTAATGTTGTGATTTAGTTCAACAGTAAAAAAAGAAGTCAAGTCGAGGTAGGGTAAAAAGAGACAAGTGTATTTACAATAAGGTAAAGAACGGCTAGCTTGCCGCTAAACGGTAACAGTACAACCTTTTCACTCGGTGTCTCACTATTTATAGTGAGAACCGGTGTATATTCTCCACTGTAGGAACAGCCGGTACAACAGCAACAATTGAAACCAGGAACAGGCATGTCAGTGACCCGAGTACAAAATAGGCGCTTTCAATAGTCAGATTACTTTCATGAATAAATAACAGAACAGAACGCAATACGGAGTACACCGTACATTCACATAGCACACTACACACAACAAACTAACACACACAAACACACACACACACACATACTTACACAAATACACGGGCACACAAGACACGTACATATCTCATTTACACACCCATAGCAAGGTCAAACACATAAGATAGGAGGGTCAGCCACCTGGGTATAAAAGAAGTGCTGTTGATAGTTAGATTACATCCATAAATAAATAATAGAACAGAACTCAGTATGGAGTACACCATACAATAAATCAACAACGAACTGCAGTTCAATACATAGCACACTACAACAAAACAACTAACACCCACAAACACACACACACACATACTTACACACATATACTTACACAAATACACGGAACACAAAAGAAACGTACATATCTCATTTACACACTCATAGCAAAGTTAAACTCTTAAGATAGGAAGGCCAGCCACCTGAGTATAAAAGAGGCGCTATTGATAGTTAAATTACAACCATAAATAAATAATAGAACAGAACTATGGTGTACAGCATATAATAAATCAACAACGAACTGCAATTCAATACATAGCACACACACACACACACACACACACACACACACACACACAAGAAACACACACACATACTTACACACATACACGGGCACACAAGACACATACATAACACCATTTACACACCTACAGACCAACAGCAAATCAAAGATAGAAGCAAGACAATAGAAAAAGAAGATTCATACGCTCCACCTCAGACGCAGACCAATCTCCTTGGTCTAGCGCTAGTGAAAAGGGGATAGATTCCCTCGCTGTCTGGCTGATACCAACTAGGTCACCCCGACGACTTATACATCTATTTACCAACCCCTCCACACGAGCAGGATACGACACAAGGTCAATTACTTAAACGGAGTTCAACAGGTTTGAATTCAGAGTTTTCCTTCTGCTAGACTGGTTACCTAGCCATGGTTAAAGAACCCAGTCTGCCCTGCTATTTGCCCATAGCTGGAGGGAGAGTAGGATTCATACCTTTCCTAAGGGTATTAGCGCTAAGTGAAATGCAATTACCACGTCCACGACGACTTATATAGGTGCAAGAGCTGGACGTGACCAGCCGATTGATCGGAGGAGGCCTCTCCGACCGCCTGTCAAGCCTTAAGTAAGGACCAAAGTGAAATATTGCATGTCAGGGATTTCCCAGCCACCAGGGTTCCATCCTTAAGCATCACGAGTCGCCACCCACGGCCAATTGGTGAACTCATTGGAGGAGGGTTATCTCACTGTAAAGGTACAGTCGGTGTTTTCTAAAATCTCAGCTGTGTATATAATATATGTAAGTACTGTTAGTAAACTTTAATAAAAGTGACTCTATATCCTTTTATTTCCAATAACGACCATCTAATGTAATCTTATTATAATGGAGATTGTGTGTTTTTCTGTCTGTAACCGAAACTATATTACTACTCAAGTCACAATTCCCTAAATTATTTACGTCAAATTCTCCATGATTTCATTCTTTTAAAACTTCAGTTATTAATAAAAATTGTATTACATTATTAATACTGTTGACCATGTCTACGTACTAATAACATGCAATTGTATTTATATATACAACAAAATAGCGGTTTACAGTTTGAACGAGAAGGCTAATTTGCATATTGATATTTAAAATTTTATTTTAATAAATATGTGCTTGGTATTATTGATTTCTAATTGTTTGGTTTATCTTAAGAAATATAAACAAAATCTCGTGGATAAATCTTAAAAGAAATTTATTTACAAGAAGAAATAACTGTAATATTATCTTTTACTTCCTATTTTAACTAAATAGTTAAATTAGGAAAATTTACCAATGAAAGAGGGGAGTAAGGGAAAATGATGGAATAGTTAGTTTCAAAGTTGTTCTATTTTTCGATTATACCCCCTCTGTTGCAGATCTTTTTATCTGCATTCTTATTCAGTTTCATTAGCCTTTCTAATTTAATATGATATTATATTATATCAAAACTTAAATACTTGCACCCGGAGGGTGCATATATTTGCTAGTATATTTAAATATTGCTAGTAAACTTTAATAAAATGAAAAATGACTATCATACAACCTATATATAATATGCATAGGTAAGTAAAAGTCTTTGGAGTGGCCTATTGTCGGTATCAGCCAGACAGTGAGGGAGTCTATCTCCTTTTAATTAGCCCTAGACCAAGGATATTGTTTGAGCATCTGAGGTGGAGCGCCACACCTACCATCAGCTCCTTACTTTACCGCACAGATCCCTATGCTACTCATACGCTGAGTTAGCGAGGGCCGGTATCGAACCAGGAACCTTGTGTTCCTAGTCGAACGATCTACCGACTGAGCTAAGCCGGCCCTTTATGGATAGGTACTGCTAGCACAATTTTATAAAAGTGACATTCATTATTTTTGATAATGATCACCTAAATATCCTCATATAATATTTGTAAGTACTGCTACTAAACTGTAATATATTCGTTGTGTAGTACATGTGTTCGTTTGTTTCCGAATTAGAATTTTTTTTTTTTGAAGAACTCACTTTTGTGGAAAGACGAGTCTTGTAAATCCTATTTTCTTTTCTAGAAAGTTGTTTTTTTTGTGCTTTAGGAAATGAATTGATACTGAAATTGGTTTAGTCTGATAAATATTTGTCAGATTGATAGATATGAACATACTAAGACAGACAGACAGACAGACAGATAGATAGATAGATAGATAGATAGATTTGAACATACTGAAATAGATTGTCTATAAATATTTCTGAGATACAAAAAAACCTGCAGCACTTCATGTCACACTTAAAGTACAGGTTCTTTCTAGATGACCAAATGTTAAGCAGCAATGAGTAAAACTTATGTAAATATATGAACAACTCTTCTTTATACAAAGTGTAACACCTGTGGGTTTTTTTTGTCTATCAAAATGAGTGTTGCAGAACTCTATTGTGTATAATCTGGGTATTTGGTATACCTTGCACTAGATCAGACTGGTTGGAATATAACTCATTTTTTTTATCTATTTAACCCATGGATAGGACCTTAACAGGTACAAACACTCCAGATTAGAGTGGACTTGGGATTAATGGCAATGAAGGGGTACTCCACATTCCCAAGCTCCAGAATTGGAACCTCACGACTAGATGCAGTTTAGTGTCATACCCAGGACACTATAAAGTCTTGTTGTCTTTTCATTTGTCAACATGAAACAACAGGTAAGCACTTCATGCTTAATTTCAACTTTTCTAGCATCACTACTCCGGATGGGCCGGGTTTGCTCAGTCGATAGAGCGTTCGGCTAGAAACCACAAGGTTCCTAGTTCGATACCGGTCCTCGCCAACTCAGCGTTATGAGTAGCACATGGATCGTGCGGTAAAGTAAGGAGCTGATGGTAGGTGTGGCGCTCCACCTCAGACGCTAAAACAATCTCCTTGGTCTAGCGCTATTGAAAAGGGGATAGACTCCCTCGCTGACTGGCTGATACCGACTTTAGGCCGCCCCGTCGACTTTACTTACTTACTCCGGATTAAAGTGGATCTGGAAGTAATGGCAGACTCCATATCTCTAGAACTGGCTGAATTTAGTGTCATGCTCAGAACGTCGACCCTGACTGACAGATGAACAAACACAGCATCCATTGGTGAAATTTCGGACCATATTACCTTTAAGCACCCCTTTTTGATCTCGATTCAGAAAGGACATGTTTTTCATTTACAACGTCAATATCCGGTTGTTTGTTAAGGGTTAGGGTTAGGGGTTTGGGTTAGGTGTTAGGGTTAAGGGTTTTAGCTCAGTCGGTAGAGCATTCGACTAGGAACCACAAGGTTCTAGTTCGATACCGGCGCTTGCCAACTCAGCATATAAGTAGCACAGGGATCTGTGCGGTAAAGTGAGGAGCTGTTAGTAGGTGTGGCGCTCCACCTCACCTGCAGATGCTAAAATTAATCTCCTTGGTCTAGCACTAGTGAAAAGGGGATAGACTCCTTCGCTGTCTGGCTGATACCGACATTAGGCCACCCGACAATTTTACTTTACTTACTTTTTATAATTTAAAAAAAATCTAAAAATCGTCTGTTTAACAGATATTGACGGTGTAAATGAAAAATATGTCCTTTCTTAATCGAGATCAAAAAGGGTAATATGGTCCGAAATTTCAATTCTGGAGCTCTGGTGAGTGTGGATTTCCATTACTCCCAGATCCCCCACGGCTCGAAGTGGTAGTACCTGTTAGGGTCCTATTTATGTGTTAAATAGAAAAATGAGTTTAAAAAAAGGTTTTAAAAAATTGATTTTAGAAAAAATTGAATAACATCAAGAATGAATAAAAACAGACATCTTCGTCTTAAAAACAATCCAAGTCCCAGATACCATATTCTGATTGAAACCTAAAATTAATAATTCCTGCATACAAAATGGCAACAACACTGGTAACTGTTCCACAATAAAACTCTTCCTAATCAAACCCAATTTGGGAGGCTGGAGACCAACTTTAAGGAAGTCTAGAAAGGAACAAGTCGTTATGTCCCGATTGCGCATTGGTCATGCAAGACTAAACACTCTTATATACTCAAACAAGAACAACGACCACAATGTGAACATGTCAAAACCCCTGACAGTTAAACACTTATTGATGGAATGCAGATTTTTTGCTCACAACAGAAACGTTATTTTAAAGCAAACAATATGAAAGATTTGTTTGAAAATGTTAACATAGAGGATATTCTCTCCTTTTTGAGGGAAATAAATTATACCATAGAATATAGACATGAAACAAATCAATGCCATACAATATAATCCCCAATAATGCTAACACATTGTTAAAACCAATTACTAAAAGTATATATATGAATGCACAACATGTATTACACATGTTACATATGTTAGGCATGATATAACCCCGGACGGGTTGATATGCCGTTAAAATCAATAAACAACCAACAATCCAACAAAAGTTAATATGCCGAGAACCAACAACCAACCAACCAACACTCAAAAACTTCAGCATAGTAGTGTAGATAGAAACTGTTTTGATTTAACTATCAAATTTTTACAGGATCAACGAGTATAAATTCCAATGTTGTGAATTTATTGGAAATATTCTTACATAAAAACAAAACTAATTACAATAGCATTCAAACGAATATAAGAATATGTTCATATCTATCAATCTATCTAAGTATGTTCATATCATATCAATCTGAGTATGTTCATATCTATCTATCTATCTATCTATCTCATTTTATTCATATCTATCTATCTATCTATCTATCTATCTATCTGTCTTGTCTGTCTGTCTGTCTGTCTGTCTTAGTATGTTCATATCTATCTATCTATCTATCTATCTATCTCATTTTATTCATATCTATCTATCTAATCTATCTATCTATCTCATTTTATTCATATCTATCTATCTATCTATCTATCTATCTGTCTGTCTTAGTATGTTCATATATATCAATCAATCAATCTATACAGTATGTTCATATCTATCTATTTCAGTATGTTCATATCTATCTATTTCAGTATGTTCATATCTATCTATCTATCTATCTATCTATCTCATTTGTTCATATCTATCTATCTATCTATCTATCTATCTNAGTAGAAAGATACTGCGTCGATCGAGTTCAATCCTAGACGAAGCTGTTGGCATTTCAAGCATAGCGCTAATACCCTTGGGAAAGGTATGAATACTTATATTGCCTCCCTCCAGCTATGGGTTAAATATAGGGCAGACTGGGCCTTCATGCCTTGGGTAGGTAACCATCTAAGGAGAGGGATAACTCTGAATTCAAAATTTCCTGAGTGCGGTCGTTGATAAGGTTTGTGACAACCCCGATGTACCAATTCTTTCCTATCGACTGTGCCGAAGAAGTGTGGAATGTTCGCAACACAAGGCTTCACGGCACTATAATCAAATCACTTGTGGGTGTTCATTGTGTGTGTGAACCTCCATGCGTCGAAAATCGACGAAGAGAGTCGATAATATATATATATTTGTAGCATATATTATCTCTTTATATATCTATATATATCTAAATATATAGTCTAGAGAGAGAAGGAGGAGAGAGGAGAGGGGAGACGGACAGACAGACAGACAGATAAAGGAAGTGGGAAGGAGAGGAGATAAAATAGATAGAAGAATTTTTTATTGAAAACATATCTACTTTTGGGTTTAGTTTATCAAAACTGTTTGAACTTCTTCGGGTTTGGCTCTGATTATATATGAAGAAAGAGTCGTATCCGAATACCAAAGACGTTATAAACTATCAGACTTCAACCAATCAGAATATAGTTCATTTTTAGGATATTTTTCTATTTTCTACAAAGATATAAGTATAATATGATATATAATATATATATATATATATATATATATATACTATATATAATATATATATATATATGTATATATATATATTATATTATATATATATATGTAGAAATTTGAAAAAACGTGTTCCAAAAATGAAGATGAATTTATTTATCGACGCTTTAAAAACGTTTTCGTTTCTTTAAACCTTCATCAGTATGTATTAAGGGGTGAAAAAATTGATGATGTTTTATAGATGACAGGAGATAAAAAATCTTATATAATATAAAATATAATATATATAAAAAATCTTTATATATATATAGTTATATATTATATTATATATATATATATATATATATATATATATATATATTGATATGGACATTATGTAACTGACTGTTTGTCTGTGACCGAAAACTAATGTCATTACTGGCCTCAAGATTTTCCTAGTTATTTAAGTTATATTCCTCAACGATTTTGAAATCTAATCTTAATTTGTATCTTATTTATCAACAACGGTCCTCCATTAAAGTCTAGCTGATTTAGATTTGCCGCAAAAACTGTCAAATTTAGAAAATGCATTAAAAATCCTGAAAATAATGAAAAATCGATATCACTACCATTCTTGTAAATTGGAACGCTCAAATTTTGAGGATTGTCTAACTTTAACACAGTTTTCCAACTGAAAAAAAATTCAGAAAAATTGAGTTAATCACCGATTAAGAAAGAAGAAATAAACTGTATTTTATTCTTTATTTCCTATTTTAACTAATAATAAAAAATTAGGAAACATATGCCTATGAAAGACGGGAGGGATGGAAGAGTAACACATTCAGTGTTCTATTTTCGAATTATAAACACGCGTTTCCTGCTTCAATCTTTTTAATCTGCATTCTTATTTAATTTCATATACATTTCTATGTATAATATAAATTTTATTACATTAAAACTTAAATACCTGCACTCGAGGTTGTGCATTTATTTGCTAGTATATATATGGGATGTTCGGGGTATGTTAGTCTAGGCATATAATGAAAATAGTATGGACGCTAGTGTATCCCACTTGTAGGGACTCTGTGTCGCCATCTGGTGGAATCGTACATTGCTTTTGTATTTTGGTAAGAAGCATCATTATGGCGTTAACTGTTTCGCTTAACTTGCCATATTGCTAGCAGTATTTGCTCCATTTTCCTCTGTGTATGGAGTCATGCTTTGGAGAAATCCTACAAATAGTAGTGTTGCCTCGAGATTTTTTGCTCGGACCCTTTTATGATTCGGCGAAATGATCAGGACTGTGTGGTTGTAGATCGATTTCTGCGGAATCCGTTTTGTTTTTTTTCTAAAGGATTTTCTCATATCCGGGGCCGGATGGCGATTAAGGAGAAGGGCATTATATATATCTTTGGCAGTAAGAAGTTTTATGGCTCTGTAATTCTTAGCAATTCCTAGGTCGCCTTTTTTTTGAGGGGGGGGGGATGGGAGAATGCAGCCCTTTCGTCCATTTTTCTATCGAATTTTGTCTGTATACTGCATTACATAGTCCAAGCACAGCTAAGATCACATAAAGAAAAAGGCCATCAACACTAAAGAAGCAAGAAGCAGTGAATCCAGCACATACTATTACGGACACGGACTTGCGATGACCTAGCACTACTCGCAAATAACACCTGCACAAGCCGAATCCTTACTACCCAGCCTAGAAAAGGCAGCACGAAATGTCGGCCTGTACGTGAACTCTGATAAAACTGAGTTCACGTCTTTCAAAAACAAAAGCGACATCTCCACCATCGATGGCAATCCTAAACTCGGTAGAACAATTAGTACTTAGGCAGTAACATCTCATCCAAGAAAATGACGTTAATGCACGCATAGGAACGGCATGGGCCGCTATAAATAAATTATCGGTCATATGGAAATCCAATCTCACAGACAAGTTAAAGAGACAAGTTCTTCCAGGCGTCGTCGTATCAGTGCTGCTGTATGGCTGCAACCAACCTGAACCCTAACGAAGTGACTAGAGATAAACTAGATGGGAGCTGCACAAGAATGCTACGGGTGATCCATAAACAAAGACGGGAAAACAAACACCCCACGAGAAAGCAGCTGTACGACCACCTGCCACATATCACCCAAACCATCCGAGTAAGACGGACAAGACATGCGGGACACTGCTGGAGAAGCAAGGGCGAACTCATAAGCGACGTCCTCCAGTGGAAAGGCCAGCACATGGCACGCCAGTGTGGGCCGCCGCAAAAGACGTACATTGATCAGCTCTGCGCGGATACAGGATGCTGCATAGAGGACCTCCCGAGAAATGATGAACGATAGGGACGGATGGAGAGAAGACTGCCATGGATATCCGTGCTAACAGCGCGCCATGAAATGATGATGATGATTGATGATGATATAATGGTGGTTAATCAAAATTTGCCCGCCAAAATTCACAATCTAGATTGAAAGTTGACATCATCAAACCAATAATCAAAGACTTTACATTGCTTATTGTTTTCTTTTTCAAAGCTGACTGTTTTTAATATATTTTATCTTAACACTTCTCGTTGTTTTCTCTGTCGACGAAAATTCGATAAATAACAATATATATTAGCCAAAATATCAGTGTTTTATTAAAGGAAGTTAATCTCAGTAAACCAATAATATTTGTTTATGTACATTCCTCAGTGGAAGTCCGTTCGGTCTTGTTTTTAATGTGTCAGAATAATGGCCGAGTCGCCGAAAGGTTTCGCCATTACTTATAAGTATTCCCTTCGTTGTATTTCAGTTCATGAAGGAGTTGATGGTAATTATCTACGTCATTGTGGTGGATTAAACGCAATCTGATCTTTTTCCCTTCATTCTCGTCCTATATTCAATGTATTTTGTTAATATTATTACTGATATCAACGGATTATTACCAATATCCTAGACATATTCTCGATCGTAATAACAACACTTTTAAGTATCTATAATGTACGATTCAAGTAAAATAATCCAAATACATAGGCTGGGGCATTAGAATGCACCGACTGCACCTCTGCAGAGGGCAAGACTCCCCAATGGGGCCACCTGTTGGCCGTGGGTGCGGACCCGTGATGCTTAAGGATAAAGCCCAGTGGATGAGCAGTTTCATGATAATGCAATACTCCACTTTGGCCCTACTGGGCTAGACGGGCGTCGGAGAGGCCCCCCTCCAATCAATCGGCTGGTCAGGTCAAGCCCTAGCACCTATATAATTTTCCCAACCCTATTGCCCTTATGACAAGCCCCAACCCCTTTTTATCATATGGGTGCTAGAAGACGGTGTCTGCGGGTCACATGTCCTGGAATGACGTTAAACTCTATCTGATGGTGAGGTTCCAATCTTGGAGGTTTGGGGAATGTGGAACACCCCTTCATCACCATTGCTCCCTGGTCCACTCTGATCCGGAGTGGTAGTACCTGTTAGGGTCCCATCTTATGGTTAAATAGAAAAATGTATTTATAAACAAAATTGTATATCCATTAAGAATTGATTTATTCAAAAACTTTATCGCATTAAATGACCCTCTGAGGTTGATATGCCGTAAAACAAAACAAACAAAACAATACATAAAGTATGTGTTGGTATGTATATTTACCAACCCCTCCACACGAGCAGGATGTGACCCAAGGTCAATTTCTTATGCAGAGTTTAACAGTTTGAATTAAGAGTTTTCCTTCTCCTAGACTGGTTACCATAGCCATGGTTAAAGAGTCTAGTTGCCCTGCTTATTTACCCATTGCTGGAGGGAGAATTGAATTCATACCCTTTCCCAAGGGTATTAGCACTATGTGAAAATGCAAACAGCTTCGTTCCAGGAATTAACCTCAGGTTGACGAGTCCATTTCCTATGACTTTAACCATTAGACCACGCGCTCCATATGTATTTGTTGGTATATTTGTAATAGTCATACATGTTGAATTAAACAAAAGACACGTTTCCTGTTTAACAATTTTATTATTGTTTAAATTTTATTAACGATCTTTTCGAGCTTTCTGGTCAACTTTTTTTAAACATTTGGATGGAATCCGTGGATTAGTCCACCAAAGTTTTTACCCCAAGTATTTTGGTGGACCAATCCACGGAATACCATCCAAATGTAAAAAAAGTTGACAAGAAAATGGAATAATGCTGTCTATATACACGTATTTCAAAATACGCGATCCGGCAGCTAAGTACCAAAATTACACCTGGCAATACCGTTATGACCTAGTGAAAAGGCAAACTGAAACGGCCAAAGACACCGTTCGCAACCTTCATACCAAAAAAGTTGGCCAAAAAGCTCGAAAAGATTGTTAATTGTTAAACAAGATACGTGTCTTTTGTTTAATTCTAGAATATATGGATTCATACCTTTCCCAAGGGTATTAGCGCTATGTGAAATGCACAGCCTTGTCTAGATTTGAACCGGGTGACAAGTCCATTTCCCACGACTAACCCTTATGCCACAACGCCTCCATATATATATATATATATATATATATATATATATATATATATATATATAACTTTGATGGGTACCGAGTTTTTTTTGGTACAAGGGTGATTCTAGGCTAGTCCTATTCTCTACCAGTAGTTTAGTGTAGAGTTCAGGTTCCGTATGAAGCTCAATGCTTAATTTATATGAAAGAATGCTGTCTAAACACACACACACCAAAACAATACACACACACACACACACACACACACATTATATAATATATATATAGTATATATTTATATATATATATATATGTTTCAAAGTATAAAAACAAAAATGAAAATACTGTCTTTTTTTAAACATAAATGGATGGTGAGTGTTTGTGTTAAAATAAACTAAAATTTGAAAAATATTGTAGACTTACCAATTGGGTCCGAATCAATAGTGCAAGTGACCACGAAGTTCAAGGGGAACTCAATAGAAATGAGATACCCCCCATCACTCCATCACCCTCTTCCTCCGAAAAAAACTCTAGTTATATAAACAGTTGCAGACCCAGTAGTATTTTTAGTATTTGCTTTTGACACAATTAGTAATTACTACTTAAAAAAATCATAAAATTATAACTTAATGAAAATCCTGATTTTTAATATCATTTTTTCCACATCATTCTTTTATTTTTACAATTTTTACAATTGAAAATAATTTTGAAGAGGTGGAGAAGGGGGAGGTGAAGCTCTCAAAGTAGTTTTTGACAAACGAGACCAGAGCCCTTTTGCTTGAATTCAGAGGTTTTTTTTCTCATAGACCGGTTACCATACGAAGATTAAAGATCCCAGTCTGTCCTACTATTTACCATAGCTTGAGTGAGAATAGTTTGATTGATATTTTTTCCCAATAGTATTAGTGGTATGTGAATTGCAATCAGTCGCGTCTAGGATTTAAACTCCTCTCGCCGTGTCCATTGCTAACGACGGTAAACATTACACTATGCTCTCTCTCTCTCTCTCTCTCATATATATATATATATATATATATAATATATATAATATATATATATATATATATATATAATATTAAATACTAAATCCTATCTACTACATAATATTTCTTATAACACTGACTTATATCCGGTTAATATTTGTATCGACCAAATATTGGGATTAAACTCAATATTTTTTCACCAGTAAGTCATTCCCTTTATCGTACATATATTTCTAGACATACTTCTCGAACGTAATAGCAACACATTTAAGTGTCTGTAATATACGATTCAAAGGAAAATACATCTAATACATAAGTATGTAGTCACAACAAAGCTTTATTATCTACACTTGAATGGCGTTCCAAATAAATAGGAATTATTACGTTTGACTCCTTTACGAATCTCCTGCGCACGAGTAGGATGCGACACAAGGTCAATTTTTAAGCGGAATATAACGGGTGTTATAATTCAGAGTTTTCCTTCTCCGAGTCTGGTGTAATTGTTATATGAAACAGAATCGAGGAGCAGAATTAAAAATCTTGACTCTCTCCTTTAATTAAGTAAGGCTGGCATGGACATGAAGTCAATGGCGCTTGGTTATTGATGCGATTATCAGATCAAGTTTTTCACCAATGCAACAAGAAACTATGAATAAGAAAGTGCTGTTGACTTCATGTTCACGCTAACCTAACTCATATAAACATACTATTTACAATAAAATATACCACACAATATTATCAATATATATATATAATAAAAATGAATGAAATGAATGGAATAAATGAAAGAAATATATATATATATATATATATATATATATATATATATATATATATATATATATATATATATTATGATAAAGGTACACAGTAATATTATATAAATTTGCTCTACTAACGTATTGAGCAGTTTATATTTGTTATTTCGCTGACTTATCATTGTGAATCTTGCATCAACTAAACATTATGACTTGTTTCACCGGTAAGTAACTTTTCCCACAATACCATATATATATATATATATATATATATATATATATAGTTAAGAATTAATGTAAAAATGAATTTATGAATAGAATAAAAATGAATGAAATGAAATGAATGGAATAAATGAAAGAAAATCTTCTCCAAAGAAACACTCTTAAAAGAAAAAATATTTTTTAAGAGAGGTCCCTAATGGAAAAGCCTTCTTCACCTCCACCGGACTCTTTATTGAAGCATTGAATAAATATAATTATTATATAAGATATTGCAGAAGATAAAATGTGTCTTACCTCTACGAAGTTCTGTTGAGAAATAATTCATTTTTTAAAAATTTCTGTCTAATGTTATCTTTTCTACTTCCGGTAAAAAATTGCAACAATGTGCACTTTTGATTTTAATATATATATATACATATATATATATAATATATATATATATATATATATATATATATATTATATATATATATAAGCATGTGCGTACGTGCGCACGCGCGTGTGTGCGCAAGCCCGTATG
>CM042160.1:3390069-3400069 GCA_023376005.1 Doryteuthis pealeii
CTCTCTCTGTCTCTCTCTCTCTCTTTCAATCTCTGTCTCTCTCTCCTCTCTCAGTAAGTTCTTATTCTCTGTACAGCTCTGTTTCCCTTCCGTTTCCCCTCTCCTCTCCTCTCTCTCTTTCAACCTCTCTCTCTCTCTTTCACTCTCTCTCTCTCTTTCACTCTCTTGGTAGGTTCTTTTTCTCTGTCTAGCTCTGTTTCCTTTCCCTCTCTCCTTTGCTCTCCTCACTCTCCTTTCCCCCTCTCTCCCTCTCTCTCCCAATCTCTCTCAATCTCTCTCGCAGTAAGTGATTTTTCTCTATATAGGTCTGTTTCTCTTCCCTATCTCATCTCCTTTCCATCTCTATCTCTCTCTCTCTCCTCTCTCGGTAAGTTCTTTTTCTCTGTCTAGCTCTGTTTTTCTTCCCTCTCTCCTCGTCTCTCTTCCTCCCTCTCTCTCTCCCTCTCCTCTTCTCTGTAAGTTTTTCATTTCCAAGCAAACTTTCCTCATAGAATATTCAATTATAACTTTCAAAAATATATCGCAACTAAGATGTTTCCTATATATTAAATGGGTTTTCTCTATTTGTGAAGTTTAGCTTCTTATTTATTTTCCCTTTTGAAATCTATTTAACAAGATAAAGATGTTTTTCTGAATACTTTTACAGATTCATCTGAATATCATTTTTATCATTTGATAAGTTGAATATTCTGATAAAAAAATCCACCCCCCCAAAAAAAAAAACTAAAAATAACAAAAAACAAACTTATGTTCGAAAATATATAACAATACTTGCTGTTGTTTAAGTGGTCACCCATCTATGCATTGAACTGACACATCGCTGCTTAACTTTGATGATATAGCGGCCACCGGTGCTTACAGTGTGACTTGAACACGTGAGGCGCCCTTCCCTAATACTAAACTTTGTTTCGATAGGGAGACAAACATTCTTCATCATTGTAGGAAAATTGACTAGAGTTCAAATCGTGAACGAAGCTGTCAGTATTACGCTTAGGTCCGATACCGTTGGTTAAAGTCATAGAGATTAGCTTAGTTTTGACACAAGGCCGGAAGTATTATTGCAAATTCTGACAATAACTCGTAACTTGGTCCACTGTGATCGACTGACTACAGACAAGCAGCAGCAGATTGCGACAAATTCCACTGTAATCGAGCAACCAAAAACTTAAAAAAATGTTGGCTCGTACAAATGCCGAACAAGATACAAATTAAACAACACAGTAGTTTAATAAAATAGAAACTGTCTCGTACAACAGAAGAACAAGACACAAATTAAACTACACAGTAAATTAACAAAATAGAAACTTCCTCGTACACGAGCCGAACAAGACACAAATTAAACTACACAGTAGTTTAGCAAAATCGAAATTTCTAAAACACATAGTCTAACGAGTTACAAACTCATTTAACATTCCTTCCCAACAAAATCTCCTTTTTATGCCTACTGGACAGGATCGAGAGTAGACTGGAGACAGGAAGAGCTAGTCCACTATTGGCACAGGGTTGCTACGCCATTACGCCACTACCCCCTCACCCCAACCTTTAAATTAATTTTAACAGTATAGACCAAACAGTGAGGATTGAGCTCACTAACCAATACACCACATTGTTTTGGACGTCTGTATTCTGTCATTTGTTGTTATATGTCAGGTATATTAAAAGATAAATGCAATATTCATGTGAGTTAGTTGTATGTCTTTCCTTACCGAATGTTTAGTGTTTGTGCATCTATGGTTGATTGATTGGTTGGTTAGTTAGATTTTACGGTATGTCAAACCTTGGTTTTTTTTTCACTGAATACATTTTGTTGTATTCATTCTTGATGCGTATTCAAAATTCTTTTTTTTTAATCAATTTTTTCAAAAACTAGTATTTTTATAGATGGGGCCATAACAAGTACTACCACTCCGGGTCAGGGTGGGCTAAGGTGTAATGAGGGATACACCTCACTCCCCAGAGCAACGGAATTTGAATTTCACCATTAGATGCAGTTTAACGTCATACCCAGGGCACTGTATCTATAGATGCAGTAATGAATTATAAGGGCTTAGTGTTGGTTTCAAACTAATACCTACTAATTTATACTCTTGTTCCTTAATCTTCCGACAGTTATCATCTCTCAACAACCCCTGGTTAAAAATGAGACCGTCCAAATAATCCAAGATGGAATGCAAAAATTTATATACTGATTATCTGGTGTTGTTATCCGCCGAATTCTTATTTCTTATAAGTGTCGTCAACTCAGCTAAATAACGGACCATTCTGTTTTTTTACAGAAAGAAAGAAGAGAAGAAGGACATGCTACACAGACAAATATAATAATAAAGACAGAAAGAAATAGAGATTAGCGTTATACCCAGGGCGTGAAGAACCCCTCAGCCACCGCCTTCTAGCACATACATGATAAAAAGGGTAGGGGTTGGTAAATATATATATATAAAAAAAATGGACTCTCTCGTCGATTTTCGACGGATGAGTGTTCATTCAATGAACAACCAACACAATGATTTGTTTATAGTGGTGAAGGTTTGTGTAGGACTATTCCGCACTTTTTGGCACAGTCGATAGGAAAGAATTGGTGCATCAAGGAATGCCACGAACCCAATCAACGACTGACCTCAGGAATTTTGAATTCAGAGTTATCCCTCTCCTAGACTGGTTACCTACCCAAGGTTAAAGAGCCCAGTCTGCCCTACTATTTTACCCATAGCTGGGAGGAGAATATATGGATTCATACCTTTCCCAATATAAATATATATATTAATATATATATATATATACTTACTAGACTATATTAATATATATATATATATACTTACTAGAAGCATACGGAGACTCCCAAACAACACCATATATATATATATATATATAATATATATATATATATATATATATATGGGGGGGGGGTGCGCGCTTGTGAGCGTGGGTGATGGTTATATATAAAGTTTAGCGAAGCTTGTGAGAATCAAACGCACTAGTAATTATCTTCTTTCCGACATCCATTTTATGAAAAAAATTATATAACGCTTTTTTGCCCACCTGATCGTTTACGTACTTTAAATCCTAAGGAAAAATGTAATATTATTCTACATTCTCTTCGTTTTCAGTTACATTATATTAATTGCTCATTTTTAAAACACCTGCCACAGGAAAATGTTTATTAATTATTAACACGATGCATATTTGGGAGCAGCAAAATTACCTCCGACATTTTAACTCTTTGTCTACGAAATTTCTCGCGTGGCTGTGCAAAACATTCTTGATATTTCACTAGGAAAAGTTATGGAAAAAGTGAACAACGAACACAAACAATTAAATCCTCATAATTCTGATGTAGCTTCTGAGACCAACAGAGGCGAAATATTAACTGAATTTGATTGTTTGTGTTCTTTAATCACTTTTCCCATAACCTTTTCTCAGATTTTGTCAGATTTTTCATAATCGGTTATTTTCTTTAAAAAAGAATCACTGTCATCATCTCCTCTGAACTCACTAACAATGTTCTGTGAAACTAGTTTGCAAACCATTACATCACGTGAAGTACCCATTATAATGTACATAGCATCGCTCATGAATTAAAAAAACCCATTCCAACCAATATTCAAAATAAATAAATGATAACATAAATGTTACAATCGAAGTATATTAAATATTATCTATTACCAAACTCTACAGCCTCGACACACCGTAACCAAAAATATGAATAAGAAAAAAAAAGTACACTCCTTATATAAACTAGCAAATGTATGCACCCTCCGGGTGCAAGTATTTAAGTTTTAATATAATAAAATATCATATTAAATTAGAAAGGCTACAGGAACTGAATAAGAATGCAGATTAAAAAAATTTTGAAAAGAGGGGGTATGATTGAAAAATAGAACAACTTTGAAACTAACTCTTCCATCATTTTCCATTACTCCCGTCTTTCATTGGTAAATTTTCTTAATTTAACTATTTAGTTAAAATAGGAAGTAAAGAATAAATTTACAGTTATTTCTTGGTAATGGATTTCTTTTAAGATTTATCCCCGAGATTTTTGCTCATATCTATTAAGATAAAACCAACCAATTAGAAATCAATAATACTAAGCATATATTTATTAAAATCAATTTTTAAAGATCAATATGCAAATTAGCCTTCACATTCACACTGTAAGCCACTGTTTTGTTGTATATTTAAATACAATTGCATGTTATTAGTATGTAGATATGGCCAACAGTCTTAATGATGTAACACAATTGTATTAATAATTGAGGTTTAAATGAAAATAAAATCATGGAGGATGTGATGTAAATAACAAAAGGAATTGTGACTAGAGTAGTGATATAGTTTCGGTTACAGACAGAAAAACACACAATCTCCATTATAATAAGAGATATTCATTCTATTTTATTTTTGGTTATGAAGGTGTTTCAATTTCAATGTGTTGAGTAATTGGCCGCCATCCTTGGTTCCAGTTGTAAAAGAACTTACAGTAAACAAGTAAGTAAATCAATAAGTCCTTGTAGGATAATGTCCTTTAGGTCCGATGTCCTAGATGATCCAAGTGTCAGTGAGCTAAGATTAGAATCAGGCCACTATAAATACACCACCAGCAGCAGCAGCTCTGCCAGTGATTTGATTAGGAATCTTCGGTGGTCACGTGGTAGTCAACGAGTCTATATTTAGAAGTAGGCATCTGGCACACGCCTTATATCCACAAAAATTCCAACACAATTCTCTAGAGTTTGTTAATAAATATTACTTTACAGTGTCTGTTTTGGTTGTATAATCTCCCACCAGAAATGATAAAGGCCTGGTATCTTTGGTTTGGAAGAAAAACTAAACATAAACAAAAAATAAACACTCTCTCCAAAATAAGAGGATTATCAAATTATCAGAGATATGCAAATCAGACCTCGCTGACAAATTAAAGCGAAAATTCTTCCAAGCCGTAGTAGTTTCAGTGTTACTGTACAGCTGCACTACCTTGACTCTAACGAAGCGCCTAGAGAATAAGCTAGATGAGACTTGCACGAAAATGCTACGTGCAATATCAAATAGGACGTGGAAACAACACCCCACGAGAACACAACTGTATGGCCACCTGACCCATATCACACAAACCATCCGTGTAAGGCGAACAAGACACGCTGGGCACTGGTGGAGAAGCAAAGATGAACTCATAAGTGACGTTCTTCTGTGGAAGCCATCACATGGGCACGCCAGAGTAGGTCGCCCAGCATCAACTCTGCGCGGATGCTGGATGAGGATCTCTGAATGATAGGGACGGATGACGGGAGATTGTCATGGATATCCGTGCTGCCAGCACGACAGGATGATGATAGATGACTTAACTTGATACCAAGTCCCATCGGTATACGATGAAATGAAAGGGCAGAAACTGCTCCAAAAAATCACTCCTGATAGACATGACAAACACAAAAATCCCATATACAGATTTAAAACAAGCCATCAACAAATTCATATACGACAAATGTAAAAAAAATCAAGGATGAGCAAATTCATAATAAGCTCCATGAGATACAAGAATTTATTGGTGAGTGATCGACAGAAAAGAAGTGATACTCTCCAGTCCTGGGCACATCAACACCACACATTTTCATCTTTTAAAAATGTGTATGTCCAGTGAGGGAGGCTATCCCCTTTTCACTAGTGCTAGATCAGGAAGATTATGTTTTTTTCTGATGTGAAGTGGCATATCTACCATCAGCTCCCCACTTTACCACACAAATCAGATTACCCAATCTGTGTCACTCATGCGCTGAGTTGGTGGACCCGGTATTAAACCTGGACCCTTGTGATTCCTAGTCAGATGCTCTACTGAGTGAGCTAAACTGGCCCCTTATGACTACTAATAGTCATAATGTTTTGTACAATAGTGCTATTTTTCTCATTTAAAAAACGTTACAAAGAATACGGATTAATGGCATTTCAGTTAATTTCAAAGGGGAAAATTGATTTGATTTACGAGGAAATTGAGTTATTCGCGGAACGAATTAAAATTGTAAGTCAATGTACGACTGTAGCTATTTCTGCTGGCACAAAAGACTGATTTTGTCAAGGGTTAACGTGACACCAACCAACCAACCAACCAACCAATTAACCAACCATTGGAATTTTAATGTTATTTCCAAATGTTTTGTAATACGAAGTTTCCCTGTCTGATTAGTTTGTCATGTTTTCCTTTCACGTTAAAATCTTTCTCATTTGACACTCCATTTTATCATTCGTTTTTAATATGCCCATTAAATTTTGGTCCTATTGTATATAGCATAAGAATATTGTGACGTAATCTGTGACGTAGAGCTATGACGTAGTTTTTGTTACAGACAGAAATACAGGCATTCTCCATTATTAATAGAAGATAATCAGCAGCTTATAGTATCATTGTAATGGAGCGAGAGTCGTTGAGAGCGGCTTAAAGGAGGCAAATAGTTAATCTGTTGTCTAGATCGTGCAAGTGGCAATGGTAGCTTCACCTTGTGTCACACCGTAATAGTGCAGAAGGGTTGGTAAATGGGTATAAACCTAATAATTAGCTCCATGGATCCTCTTTTTATTCTAAATCGCTTGTTTTATTTCTCATTTCTAAGCACCGTCTGATTTATTTCCATATTTTAGCGTCTATCTATCTACCTATCTATCTATCCATCTGTCTTTTCATATCTATATATCTATGTACCTATCTGTCTTTTCATATATATATATATATATATATATATATATATATATGTCTTTTCATATCTATCTATCTATCAATCTATCTCTTTTCATATCTCTCTCTCTCTCTCTCTCTCTCTCTCTCTCTCTCTCTATATATATATATATATATATATATATAATGACACTCCATTTTATCATTCGTTTTTAATATGCCCATTAAATTTTGGTCCTACTCGGGTGGGCTGAAAAGTACGTAGACCGAAAAGTTCATATGATGACGTCATGTCTGCTGTTGATGAATCTTTTGACCAATGGGATCCAAGCACTGCAACACATGATAGAAGAGTCAGACTTGTCGCACCAAACATTAGTCTCAAAGAAGCTGTAACAGTCATTAATAAAAATACTGTGGTTATTAAAGAAGAAAAAACTGCTTTTTGACTGACCCCCATATAACATTGCTTAAGAATCATCATCATCATCATGTCGCGCAGTTTGCACGGATATCCATAACTATCTCTCGCCAAACTTCCCTATCATTCATCGACTCTGATAGTTCCTCTGCGCTACGGCCAGCATCCATACATAGTTGGTCAATGTAGGTCCTGGCTGGTCGGCCCACATTAGCATGCCCATGTGTTGGCTTCCACAGTAGTACGTCGCTTACGAGCTCGTCCTTGCTTCTTCAGCAGTGCCCCGCATGCCTAGCCCGTCTTACTCGTATGGTTTGTGAGATGGGGAGCAGGTGGCCATATAGTTGCTTTTTTGTGGGGTGCTGCTTCCACGACTTATTCAGGACCGCTCGCAGCATTCTGGTGCAGCTCCCATCTAGCTTATTTTCAAGGCGCTTTGTTAGGGTACAGGTGGTACAGCCATATAGCAGTACCGACACAACCACAGTCTGGAAGAAACGTCTCTTTAGCTTGTCGGGGAGATCGGATTTCCATATGACTGATAATTTGTTGGTGGCCAACCATGCCTTTCCTATTCGAGTGTTAACATCGCTTTCTGTGGATGAGATATTACTACCTAGGTATGTGAATTGTTCTACTGACTTAAGAGGCTTGCCGTCAAGTGTGGAGATGTCTCCTTGCTTTTTGAAGTTCATGAACTCAGTTATATCAGAGTTCACAAAAGGCCGACGTTCTTTGCTGCCTGCTCTAGGCTGTGTAGAAGTGCTTCGCCCTGTGCCGGTGTATCTGCAAGAAGTGCGAGGTCATCAGCATAGTCTACATCTGTGATAGTTGTGCGGGGTATCGCCTGCTTCTTGCCTTTCTTAGTGTGAATCCTTTTTCTTTATGTTATCTAGTGAAGTTTGGAGTACATAGTCTAGGCATATGATAAATATATATGGTGCTAGAGTATCTCCTTGCAGAACCCCAGCGTGATGTCAAGAAATCTGTGTCGCCATCAGGTGAGCATACCATCGCTTTAGTGTCTTTGTAGAGCATCATTATGGCGGCAACAGTTTCTTGGGGAGTCCATACGCTAGTAGTATTTGTTCCATCTTCCCTCTGTGTATGGAATCAATGCCTTAAGAATAGATCCTTTTAATTTTTTTAAAAATGGAAATTGATCACTAAGTAGGCCTGAGTCTATTCTAGTTGTGACCAGATTTGAAAGTGTTTTTCTTATCCTAAACTGGTTGTATGTCGAATATGTAAAGTACAGATCACTATCAAACACATCCTCCTAAACTGCAACAGTCTCAGACAAACCCGCACCAAAATATTATCAGACAAAAAACTTAAAAGACCTTTTTAAAATACAGACCCAGAAGACATTTTTAATTTTCTAAAAAAAAAAAAAAAAGAAAAAAAAAAGGCAACCTTCTCAACAAGATCTAACAAAACATAACCAAATACCGCCATAAAATTGCTACTCTAAATACTGAAATCCATTTGTTAAAACATTCTACATAATCCTTTCTGGCATTAAATAACCCACCAAGGATGATATGACGTTAAAAAAAAACTCAAACTCAAAATTCACTATTTATTCACCTCAAAACTCAGTCTACTAAATAAAGTCCTATTGTTATTGTAATCTGAGTCCTTCAGTTCAATTATAATATGCTAGCAACAGAAAACACCCTCCGGGCGTCGTAAAAATTAATTTTTGAAAGACATTGCCTGAGAGGGTGGGAGTTAAAACTTCAATGTCAGAAGGTTTGTATCATAAGTAAGCAAAATCCTCATATTTATTAAAGGAGTAAAAAATAATAATAAATAAAACAATTTGAAATGAAAACTGAGCCCCGTCCCTCTCAAATAAAATGTTGCGTGCATGTAATAATCAAACAATTATTTTGAATATTTTCCACAATCGTAGGTATTTACTTATTTGTAAACTTTTTAGTTAACTTTTTGTTACTGTAAAGAAAAAAGAAAGAAAGGACGAGAGTAAAAAAACAATTTTTAAAATTGCTTACTCAATACTTGGGTGTATATAGCATAAGAATATTGTGACGTAATCTGTGACGTAGAGCTATGACGTAGTTTTTGTTACAGACAGAAATACAGGCATTCTCCATTATTAATAGAAGATAATCAGCGGCTTATGGTATCATTGCAGTGGAGCGAGAGTCGTTGAAAGCGGCTTAAAGGAGGCAAAGAGTTAAACTGTTGTCTAGATCGTGCGAATGGCAATGGTAGCTTCACCTTGTGTCATACCCTAATAGTGCAGAAGGGTTGGTAAATGGGTATAAACCTAATAAGTAGCTCCATGGATCCTGTTTCTGTTCTAAATCGCTTATTTTACCAAGGTCTAAGAGCCCAGTATGCCCTACTACTTCCCATAACGGATGTACTTGTTATAATAGGTGTACTTACTTTTGGAGTTGTACGTATTCATGTTTTAGTCAGAGAGTTCAAAAGTTTTAGAGTTTGGTAATGAATAATGTATAAATATATCCATTTTGGTTTGTATCATGTTTCACTAAAAATAATGAAATCTTAATGTCTTTAGTTTCTATTTTTACTAGTTGGTCTTGTGAACAGTAAAGATATATTTTCTATCTATCTATCTATTTATCTATCAATTTCAGTCCATTCATATCCATTCCGGTCTATTCATATCTATCTATCTATCTCAGTCTATTACTATCTATCTATCAATCTATCTATCTATCTATTTCAGTCTATTCACAACAATCCCAGTCTATTCATTTATATCACAGTCTATGCCTATCTATCTATCTATCTATCTTAGTCAATTTCTTGTTTCTTTCTATCTATCTATCTATCTATCTATCTATGTATCTATCTATCTATCTATCTGTCTGTCTGTCTGTCTCTCTCTCTATATATATATTTATTTTAATTACCATTCCATT
>CM042160.1:3402569-3420375 GCA_023376005.1 Doryteuthis pealeii
GCTATGAAAAGCCAGACAGACATATATATATATATATATATATATATATATATATTATATATATAGATAGATAGATAGATAGATAGATAGATATGAAAAGACAGATATATATATTATATATATATATATAATATGATAGATAGATATGAAAAGACAGATGGATTGATAGATAGATATATAGATCGAGATAGATATGAAAGACAGATGGATAGATAGATAAATATATATATATATATATATATATTATATATATATATATATATATATGAAAAGACAGACAGGCAGATATGTACATAGATAGATATATAGATATGAAAAGACAGATATATAGATAGATATGTAGATAGGTAGGCGGTAAAATATGGATATAAATCAGACGGTGCTTAGAAATAAGAAATGTAGATATGAAAAGATTTATAGATATACTAGAAAAGACTGATAGATAGATAGATAGATAGATAGATGGATAGATAGATAGATATGACTAGACTGGGAGAGATAGATACATAGATATGAACAGACTGTGATTGATAGATAGATAGATATGAAAAGACAGATAGATATAGATAGATAGATATGAAAAAACAGATGGATAGATAGATATAAAAAAAAAGACAGACAGTCAGATATGTAGATATACATATAGATAGATAGATATATAGATATGAAAAGACAGATGGATAGATAGATAGAGAGATAGATAGGCGGTAAAATATGGATATAAATCAGACGGTGCTTAGAAATAAGAAATGTAGATATGAAAACATTTATAGATATACTGGAAAAAACTGATAGATAGATAGATAGATAGATAGATGGATGGATAGATATGACTAGACTGAGAGAGATGGATACATAGATATGAATAGACTGTGATAGACAGATAGATAGATAGATAGATATGAAAAAACAGATGAAATGATAGATATGAAAAGCTAGACAGACAGACAGACAGATATATATATATATATATATATAAAGATAGATAGATATGAAAAGACAGATTGATTGATTGATACATAGATAGATAGATAGATAGATAGATAGATAGATATGAAAAGACAGATGGATAGGTAGATAGATAGATAGATAGATAGATACGAAAAGACAGACAGGTAGATAGGTACATAGATAGTAAGTATGACGTAATTAACTAAGGGAATTGTGACTTGAGTAGCTAATATAGTTTCGGTTACAGACAGAAAAACACACAATCTCCATTATAATAAGATTTAAGTTTAGCAAGTGTTTGATATATATTATATATTGTGTCATCCACAGACACAGTGTTTTGACGTATCACATATCCGCAGTGTGACTAGACTTCGGCTGGGAAAGACCTGACAGATTTTTCATCAGTCAGGCGTCTTAACCACTTGTCCATCAGCCACCTGCAGGCATGGGTGGCAGATTTTTAACTGATGAATACATACATACGTATATATGTTACAACCGCTAGAGAGCTCACATCTGTTTTATAGGAGAGTCTTGCCATTTAACCTTAATTGGCGGCCGAAAGGTAAAAGGGTGTCCCATCCAATTCTTATGGTTTGCAAGCTTGTATTGTAATTTTTTTTGTTTTTTTGCCAGACAAGCTTGTTACCCATTACACTACGAGAGGACGCCCTTTTACCCAACTTGTTCGCAATAGGAAGGATGTGACACAAAGATGCAAGTATGGGGCACCCTGCGAGGATCAAACTCACTAATCGGTAGTAATGGATCTGCAAGACTATCTTGCTAACCATTAGATTGCATTAGATTATTTTACCCAACTCGTTCGTAATGGACACTACGGTCACAATTATGGTGCACCCGGTTAGGAAGAACACATTTTTCAGTAGTAATTGATATGCGAGACTAGCTTACTAACCAACACACTACGAGAGGACACCCTTTTCACCAACTCATTCGCAATGGGTAGGGTGTGGCACAAGGTCACAAGTATGGTACACTGGTGAGGATCGAACTCGTTTTTCAGTAGTAATGGATATGCAAGACTAACTTGCTAACCAACACACTACGAGGGGACACACTTTTCACCAACTCGTTCGCAATGGGTAGGATGTGACGCAAGGCCACAAGTATGGTCCATCCGGTTAGAATCGAACTCACTTTTCAGTAGTAATGGATATGCGAGACTATCTTGCTAACCAACACACTACGAGGGGACACCCTTTTGACCAACTCGTTCGCAATGGGTAGGATGTGACGCAAGGTCGCAAGTATGGTGCACCCGGTGAGGATCGAACTCGCTTTTAAGTAGTTATGGATATGCGAGACTAGGTAGCTAAGGATTACACTGCGAGGGGACACCATATGCTGCACCCAGTGAAGATCGAATTCACTTTTCTGCTGAAATGGATCTGCAAAACTAGCTTGCAAACAATTACAATACGATGAGACGCCTTTTGCAGAACTCGTTCGCAATGGGTAGGATGTGACACAGGTATGGTTCACCCAGTGAGGATCAAACTCGCTTTTCAGTAGTAATGGATATGCGATACTAACTTGTGACGCGAGGTATGTGACGCAAGGTATGTGACGAAAGGTCGCAAGTATGGTGCACCCGGTGAGGATCGAACTCGCTTTTCAGTAGTAATGGATATGCGATACTAACTTGTGACGCAAGTATATGACGCAAGGTATGTGACGCAAGATTGCGAGTATGGTGCACACGGTGAGGATCGAACTCGGTTTTTTGTAGTAATGGATATGCGAGACTAACTTGCCAACATTACACTACGAGGGCACACACTTTTACCCAACTCGTTCGCAATGGATAGAATGTGACGCAAAATCGCAAGTATGGTGCACCCGGTTAGGATCGAACTCGCTTTTCGGTAGTAAATGGATATGCGAGACTAGGTAGCTAACCATTACACCACGATCGACGCCCCTTTTAACTCGTTTTGGTATCTGAAATAGAAACCCAAAGATGCTGCTTTGCAACAGATATTGAAACTTGGCGGAAGCTGTTCCTTGAATCGGAATTTGCTGCGCAGTCCATCATCATCAACAAACGGCACATGCGCATCGTCTGCCGGATGCCTAACGCTTCTTTTTTTCTTTCTCCCTTTTCTCTCTTTGAAATAACCGAAAGAGTGTGCAGTTCAGCAAGTGACGTCGTCAAGCGTAACACAAAGGAATATTACGATGGCTTCTGCTTTGATGGTTTCGTGTTCAGTCATGCGACAGAGGAGATTCTATAATGGCGTTTGAAATGATAAAAAAGAAACCCTGTGGGGCACGAGCGAGTGCGTGCGCGCGTGTGTGACGAAATATCATGATAATGATCCTTGTAACATGTTTAAAAGGGAATGCCAGTTAGGTTTGCTACATCGGGTCTCATGCCGGCCTCAAAAATCTTTTCAGATCTGATTAACACTGCCTTCCGCTGACTAACGGCCAAGTCACGCTGAAAACACAGGTTTCCGCTTGATTACCGAAGTTAAGCAGCGATGCGCCGCTTCAATTCTTAGATTAGTGACCATTTAAGCAACAACAGGTACTGTAAGCAAGCTGATGTCTGTGTGTCAAATCTAAGAAAAGTTTAGTAAATAATAATTTATTTCATCGGCTTACGGTAACTTTATGCTTAAATTAGCAGTTCCCGATTGATCACCAAAATTAAGCAACGATGGGTCTGTTTATTACGTAGATGGGTGACCATTTAAACAACAACAGGTACTGTAAGCAACCTGATACCTGTGTACCAAATCTAAGCAAATTTTAGTAAATAATAATTTATTTCATTGGCTTACGGTTAAGTTATGCTTAAAAAAGCGCTTCCTGCTTGATCACTAAAGTTAAGCATCAATTAGCTTGTTCAGTATTTGAAGGTGACCACTTAAGAAACAACAGATTATGGAAGCAACTGGAGCCTGCGAGCTATATTATATATATATATATATATATTATATATATATATATATATCTGGATCACCGAAGTTAAGCAACATGAGCTGGTTCGTATTTGTATGGGTGACCATTTAATAAAACAACAGGTACTGGAACAACAATGATATGCCATATAGAAGCAAAGTTCTGTAAAATGAATTATTTTATTGGAAAGGGCCGGGTTAGCTCAGTCGGTAGAGCGTTCGGCTAGAAATCCGCAAGGTTCTAGTTCGATACCGGTCTCGCCAACCCAGCGTATGAGTAGCATAGGGATCTGTGCGGTAAAGTAAGAAGCTGATGGTAGGTGTTGCGCTCCACCTCAGACGCAAGAAAACAATCTCTTGGTCTAGCGCTAGTGAAAAGGGGATAGACCTCCTCGCTGATTGGCTGATACGACTTTAGTACACCCCGACGACTTTATTTACGGTTAAGTCTTGCTTAGTAGTTTTTCCCTCTATATCACCGAAGTAAGCAGCGGTATGCCTGTTCAATACTTAGATGAGTGACTTCCTAAGCAAATTAGGTACTATAAGCAACCTGACATCTGTTGTGTCATATCTAAGTAAAAAAATATGAATAACAACTTATTCCTTCGATTTGGTCAGTCACGCTGAAAGAAGCGCTCTCCACTAGATCACTGAGGTTAAGCAGTGATGATTGTTTCATTACTTATCTGGGTGACCTTAAGCAACAAACAGGTCCTATAAATTTTTTCGTATTAGAATTTCGTTTTTTGATTTACATTTAAAATAGTATTTGAAAAATGTACCCCTTGGTTTGAAACATTTTGTGATTTTTCTTGAGTTCTACAAAAGATTAAGGTTTTTTTTTACAATTAGTGTTAAATTAAAAATGATAATTTTCAAAAGCCTTTAATTCAAATTTCGCCTATGGAGCCTGTGTGAATTATTTAAAGATGGCGATTTGTGTAATAAATTGTACCTGACAATAGCATTGACTAAGAAAAAGAAATATAAAAGAAAGAGAGAGAGGAGAGAGAGAGAGAGAGAGAGAGAGAGAGAGAGAGAGAGAAGAGAGAGAGAGGAAGATAGAAATTGGGAGAGAAAAGAGGCAGAAAAAGAGGAGAGTGAAACAAGAGATGGAGGGGAGAAAATAACAAAAATGGTGTAAGAGAGAAGAAAGCGACAAAGAAATGGGGAGATAGAGAGAAGGAGATAGATAGATAGATAGATAGAGAGAGAGAGAGAGAGAGAGAGAGAAGAGAGAGAGAGAGAGAGAGAGAACAAAGACATAGATGGAGAGAAGGGTGAGACAAAGGAATAGTAGGTAGGTAGGTAGGTAGGTAGAGAGAGAGAGAGAGAGAGAGAGAGAGAGAGAGAGAGAGAGAGAGAGAGAGAGAGAGAGAGATTTGGCGAAAGAGAAACGGACGAGAGAGAGAGAGAGAGATATTTGGCGAGAGAAAGGAACGAGAAAGCGAGAGAGAGAGAGAGAGAGAGAGAGAGAGAGAGAGAGAGAGAGAGAGGGGGGGAATGAGACAAAGAAATATGGAGAAAGAAAGAAAGCTATGGTGAGAATAGAACTTACTAGCAATGGTGTTAGGGCTTGACATGATCAGCTGATTGATCGAAGGGGACATCTCAAAATGACTGTCTAACTTAAGTAAGGGCCGAAGTGGAGTGTTGTATGTCATGGACTGCTCAGCCACCAGGATTCCATCATGAGTCGCCACCCATAGCCTACAGGCGGCCTAATTTGGAGGGAGGGTTTACTTGTGTACAGTCAGCATATTCAACAACACCAGCCGACAAAGCTAAAGAAATAAGGACACATGTTTAATACTTAATTTCTTATAATTGTTACATTTTTTTTGGTTTGGTTTGTTTACGGGCATATCAACCTCAGTGGGTCATTTAATGCGACAAAGTTTTGAAAGAAATGTATTCTTAATGAATAATCAGTTTTTTTATAACTCATGTTTTTCTATTTAACCCATAGATTGGGACCCTAACATGTACTTACCACTCCGTGTCAAAGTGGATCAAGGAGCAAGGTGATGAAGGGGTGCTCCACATTCCCCCAACCCCAGAACTAGAACATCAGATAGAGTTTAACGTCAATCCAGGACAAGATGACCCTCAGCCACCGCCTTCTAGCACCCATATGAAAAATTGGTCTTCATTGTACATTGAAGGCTTATGTCGTCTCCAGGTTCAGATAGGAAGTCAGTCCACTCCCCATGATTTCTTTGTTGTGACGAATCTTCATAGAAACGTCATTCTCGGTCGCGAACGTGGTGAGAATGTATTTTTGATTTGGGGGCTTTGAGAATTGGGGAGGAATACATAGCATTCGAAGAAGATATCCATATTTCCTCTATCCAAACCTCCCAAACTCACCATCAGATAGAGTTTAACGTCAATCCCCGACCTCAGTCACAGCCTTTCTAGCACCGATACGAAAAAAAGGGGTTGTGGCTTGCCATAATCCAACTTGCTAATAATTAAGCCACTTGTAAGCTAGTCTAGCAGATCCATTCTATATAAAATAGCGAGTTCGATCCTTGCTGGACGTCCTATATTGTGACCCTTGTGTCACATCCTACCCGTGGCAAACTGATTGGGTAAATACCAATGAGCATTGTAAATGGTTTGCAAGCTAGTCTCTCACTCAGATTTTTATTGCTAAATAGAGAATTCAATCCTCACTTGATGTATTACACTTGCGACGTTGTGTCACATTCTACTGGTGGCGATAAAGGTTGGGTAAATTCTCATTTGTGGCTGGACTACTTTTGCAAACTAGTGCTCGTTTGATTTGGTCCTCGTGCATGTTTACATAGCGTCTCGAACGAAAGAAGAGGAAGGGAGGAACGTTTGAATGATTAGTGTCGTCGATTTTCGTGCGAGGAGAGGCGCGAGAAATACGGCTACAGAAAGTCGGTTATCAAGTCAACAAAGAAAAGGACACTTCTTCAGACAGAATCACTCTCGGTTAAAGGTTTAATAAAGTTTAAATGACATTAACATGCAGAGACTCAATTAGAAAAACTGAATGTTGATTAAATATTTTTCTTGTTTAAAGTGTCTAATTTTTAGGAGCGAATTTTAACTTTTTGACAAATTAATCACACTTGGCTGACTAATTAATCACAGTTTTGAGGCGAATCATACATACTTTGTTGACTAATTAATCACATTTTGTTGAGGAATTATCCACAATTTTGATGACGAATTAATCGCATTTTTTTGACGAATTATTCACACTTTGTTGACTAATAATCACATTTTTGTTGACGATTATACACATTTGTTGACGCAATTAATGCACATTTTGTTGACGAATTATACACACTTTGTTGACCAATTAATCAACATTTTGTTGACGAATTATACACACTTTGTTGACCAATTAATCATATTTTTGTTTGACGAATTATACCACTTTGGTTGACGCAATTAATCACATTTTGTTGACGAATTATCACACTTTGCTGACCCAAATTAATCACATTTTGTTGACGAAAATTATACAGACACTTTGTTGGACCATTAATCACATTTTTGTTGACTGAATTATACACACTTTGTTGACCAATTATCACAATTTTGTTGCGAATTATACACACTTTGTTGACCAATTATGCACATTTTGTTTGACGAATTATACACACTTTGTTGACCAATTAATCAATTTTTGTTGACGAATTTAACCAACCTTTGGTGACCAATTAATATCACATTTTGTTTGACGAATTATACCACTGTTGACCAATTTAAATCATATTTTGTTGACGGAATTATACACACTGTTGACGCATTAATCACATTTTGTTGACGAATTATACACACTTTGTTGACACAATTAATCACATTTTGTTTTACGCATTTTATACCACTTTGTGACCAATTATCACAATTTTGTTTGACGATTATACACCTTTGTTGACCCAATTTAATCACATTGTTGACGAATTATACACACTTTGTTGACCAATTAATCACATTTTGTGACGGAATTATACACACTTTGTTGCCATTAATCACATTTTTGACGAATATCAACACTTTGTTGACCAATTAATCATATTTTGGTTTGACGAATTTATACACACTTTTTGTTGACCAATTAATCAACATTTTGTTGACGAATTATACCACTTTGGTTGAACCAATTTAATCACATTTTGTTGAACGAATTATACTCCACTTTGTTGACCAATTATACATTTTGTTGACGATTATACACACTTTTGTTGACCAATTAATCACATTTTGTTGACGAATTTATACCACTTTGTTGACCAAATTTAATCACATTTTGTTGACGATTATACACTTTGGTTGACCATTAATCACATTTTGGGTTGAACGAATTATACACACTGTTGAACCCAATTAACACATTTGTTGGACTGATTATACACACTTGTTGACCAATTAATCAACATTTTGGTTTGACGAATTAATACACACTTTGTTGACCAATTAATCAAACTTTTGTTGACGAATTATACAACTTTTTTGACCATTAATCCATTTTGTTGACTGAATTATACACACTTTGCTGACCAATTAATTCACATTTTGTTGACGGAATTATCACATTTGTTGACCAATTAATCAATTTTGTTGACGAATTATACACACTTTGTTGACCATTAATCACATTTTGTTGACGATTATACACACTTTGTATGACGCAATTAATCACAATTTTGTTGACCGAATTATACAACACTTTGTTGACCAATTATCACATTTGTGTTGACGAATTATCACCACTTTGTTGACAATTAATCACATTTTGTTGACGAATTATCACAACACTTTGTTGACCGAATTAATCACATTTTGTTGTACGAATTATACAACCTTTGTTGACCAATTAGTCCAACAAAGTGTGTATAATTCGTCACAAATGTGATATTGGTCAACAAGTGGTGTATAATTCGTGCAACAAAATGTGATAATTGTCAAACAAAAGTGTTGTATAATTCGTCACAAAATGTGATAATTGGTCAACAAAGTGGTGTATAATTCGTCAACAAAATGTGATTAATTGGTCAACAAGTGTGTATAATTCGTCCACAAAATGTGATTAATTGGTCACAAAGTGTGTATAATACGTCAACAAAATGGATTAATTGGTCAGCTAAATGTGTATATCGTCACAAAATGTGATTAATTGGTCAAAAAAGTGTGTATATTCGTCAACAAAATGTGATTAATTGGTCAACAAAGTGTGTAATTCGTCAACAAAATGTGATTAATTGGTCAACAAGTGTGTATAATTCGTCAACAAAATGTGATTTAATTGGTCACAGTTGTGATAATTCGTCAACAAATGTGATTATTGGTCAACAAAGTGTGTATAATGTCGTCAACAAAATGTGATTAAATTGGTCAACAAAGTGTTGTATAATTCGTCAACCAAATGTGATTAATGTCAACAAAGTGTGTATATATTTCGTCACAAATGTGATTAATTGGCAACAAAGTGTGTATAATTCGTCAACAAATGTGCTTATTGGTCAAACAAAGTGTGTATATTTCGTCAACAAAATGTGATTAATTGGTCAACAAAGTGTTATAATTCGTTCAACAAAATATGATATTGGTCAACAAAGTGTGTATAATTCGTCAACAAAAATGTGATTAATTGGTCACAAAGTGTGTATAATTCGTCACAAAATGTGATTAATTGGTCACAAGTTGTGTATAATATCGTCACAAAATGTGATTTAATTGGTCAACAAGTGTGTATAATTCGTCACAAAATGTTGATTAATTGGTCAACAAAGTGTGTATAATTCGTCAACAAAAATGGTGATTAATTGGTCAACAAGTGTGTATAATTCGTCAACAAAATGTGATTAATTGGTCAACAGTGTGTATAATTCGTCAACAATATGATTAATTGGTCACAAAGTGTGTATAATTGTCAAAAAATGTGATTAATTGGTCAACAAAGTGTGTATATTCTCAACAAAATATGATAATTGGTCAACAAAGTGTGTTATAATTCGTCAACAAATGTGATTAATTGGTCAACAAAGTGTGTATAATTCTCAACAAAATGTGATTAATTGGTCAACAAGTGGTATAATTCGTCAACAAAAATTGATTAATTGGTCACAAAGTTGTGTATAATTCGTCAACAAATGGTTGATTAATTGGGTCAGCAAAAGTGTGTATAATCGTCAACAAACATGTGATTAATTTGGTCAACAAGTGTTGTATAAATTCGCAACAAAATATGATTAATTGTCAACAAGTGTGTATCAATTCGTCAACAAAATGTTATTAATTGGTCAACAAAGTGTGTATAATTCGTCACAAATGTGATTAATTGGTCAACAAGTGTGTATAATTCGTCACAAAATGTGATTAATTAGTCAACAAAAGTGTGATATTCGTCAAAAAAATGCGATTAATTCGTCATCAAAATTGTGGATAATTCCTCAAAATGTGATTAATCTAGTCACAAATAAGTATGATTTCGCCTCAACTGTGATTATTAGTCAGCCAAGTGGTGATTTCATTTGTCAAAAAGTAAAATTCGCTCCTAAAAATTAGACACTTTAAACAAGAAAAGATATTTAATCACATTCAGTTTTTCTATTGAGTCTCTGCCTGTTATGTCATTAAAACTATTATTAAACCTTTTAACCCGAGAGTGATTCTGTCTTGAAGAAGTGTCTTTTTCTTTGTTGACTTATCTAACCGACTTTCTGTAGCGTATTCTCGTGCCTCTCCTCGCACGAAATCGACAGACACTATTCATTTAAACGTTCCTCCTTCCTCTTCTTTCGTTCGAGACGCTAGATGTAAAACATGCACGAGACCAAATCAAAACGAAGCACTAGTTTGCATTTAAGTAGTCAGCACATAGGAATTTACCAACTTTAATCGCCACCAGTAATGTGGACACACGTCGCAAGTGTAATACATCAAAGTGAGAATTGAATTCCTTTTAGGCATATGGATTGAAGAGACTAGCTTGAAACCATACAATGCTCATTGGTATTTTACGCAAGTCAGTTTGCCACGGGTGGATTGACACAGGGTCAAATTTAATAGGACGTCCAGCAAGGATCGAACTCGCTATTTTATAGTAATGGATCGCTAGACTAGCTTACAAGTGGCTTTAATTATCGCAAGTTTGGATTATGGCAAGCCACAACCCTTTTTTTCGTATCGTGCTAGAAGGCTGTGACTGAGGGTTCCGGGGATTGACGTTAACTCTATCTGATGGTGAGTTTGGGAGGTTTGGATAGAGGAAATATGGATATCTTCTTCGAATGCTATGTATTCCTCCCCAATTCTCAAAGCCCCAAATCAAAATACATTCTCACCATTTCGCGACCGAGAATGACGTTTCTATGAAGATCGTCACAACAGAAATCATGGGAGTGGACTGACTTCTATCTGAACCTGGAGACGACATAAGCCTTCAATGTACAATGAAGACCAATTTTTCATATGGGTGCTAGAAGGCGGTGGCTGAGGGTCATCTTGTCCTGGGATTGACGTTAAACTCTATCTGATGTTCTAGTTCTGGGGGTTGGGGGAATGTGGAGCACCCCTTCATCACCATTGCTCCTTGATCCACTTTGACACGGAGTGGTAGTACATGTTAGGGTCCCAATCTATGGGTTAAATAGAAAAACATGAGTTTATAAAAAAACTGATTATTCATTAAGAATACATTTCTTTCAAAACTTTGTCGGCATTAAATGACCCACTGAGGTTGATATGCCGTAAAACAAACCAAACCAAAAAAATGTAACAATTATAAGAAATTAAGTATTAAACATGTGTCCTTATTTCTTTAGCTTTGTCGGCTGGTGTTGTTGAATATGCTGACTGTACACAAGTAAACCCTCCCTCCAAATTAGGCCGCCTGTAGGCTATGGGTGGCGACTCATGATGGAATCCTGGTGGCTGAGCAGTCCATGACATACAACACTCCACTTCGGCCTTAACTTAACAGTTAGACAGTCATTTTGAGATGTCCCCTTCGATAATCAGCTGATCATGGTCAAGCCCTAACACCATTGCTAGTAAGTTCTATCTCACCATAGCTTTCTTTCTTTCTCCATATTTCTTTGTCTCATTCCCCCCTCTCTCTCTCTCTCTCTCTCTCTCTCTCTCTCTCTCTCTCTCTCTCTCTTTCTCGTTCTTTCTCTTTCGCCAAATATCCTCTCTCTCTCTCTCGTCCGTTTCTCTTTCGCAAATCTCTCTCTCTCTCTCTCTCTCTCTCTTCTCTCTCTCTCTCTCTCTCTCTCTCTCTCTCTCTACCTACCTACCTACTACCTACCTATTCCTTTGTCTCACCCTTCTCTCCATCTATGTCTTTGTTTCTCTCTCTCTCTCTCTCTCTTTCTCTCTCTCTCTCTCTCTCTCTCTCTATCTATCTATCTATCTATCTCCTTCTCTCTATCTCCCCATTTCTTTGTCGTTTCTTCTCTCTTACACCATTTTTGTTATTTTTGTTCTCCCCCTCCATCTCTTGTTTCACTCTCCTCTTTTTCTGCCTCTTTCTCTCCCAATTTCTATCTGTCCTCTCTCTCTCTCTCTCTCTCTCTCTCTCTCTCTCTCTCTCTCTCTCTCTCTCTCTCTCTCTCTTTTCTTTTATATTTCTTTTTTCTTAGTCAATGCTATTGTCAGGTACAATATTATTACAACAAATCGCCATCTTTAAATATCACACAGGCTCCATAGGCGAAATTTGAATTAAAGGCTTTTTGAAAATTATCATTTTGTAATTTAACACTAATTGTAAAAAAAAACCTTAATCTTTTGTAGAACTCAAGAAAATCACAAAATGTTTCAAACCAAGGGGTACATTTTTCAAAATACTATTTTAAATGTAAATCAAAAAAACGAAATTCTAATACGAAAAAATTTATAGGACCTGTTGTTGCTTAAGTTGTCACCCAGATAAGTAATGAACAATCTCATCACTGCTTAACCTCAGTGATCTAGTGGAGAGCGCTTCTTTCAGCGTGACTTGACCATAAATCGAAGGAATAAGTTGTTATTCACTATTTTTTTTACTTAGATATGACACACAGATGTCAGGTTGCTTATAGTACCTAATGTTGCTTAGGAAGTCACTCATCTAAGTATTGAACAGGCATACCGCTGCTTAACTTCGGTGATATAGAGGGAAAAACTACTAAGCAAGACTTAACCGTAAATAAAGTCGTCGGGGTGTACTAAAGTCGGTATCAGCCAATCAGCGAGGAGGTTTCTATCCTTTTCACTAGCGCTAGACCAAGGAGATTGTTTTCTTGCGTCTGAGGTGGAGCGCACACACCTACCATCAGCTTCTTACTTTACCGCACAGATCCCTATGCTACTCATACGCTGGGTTGGCGAGGACCGGTATCGAACTAGGAACCTTGCGGATTTCTAGCCGAACGCTCTACCGACTGAGCTAACCCGGCCCTTTCCAATAAAATAATTCATTTTTACAGAACTTTGCTTCTATATGGCATATCATGTTGTTTCCAGTACCTGTTGTTTTATTAAATGGTCACCCATACAAATACTGAACCAGCTCATTGTTGCTTAACTTCGGTGATCCAGATATATATATATATATATATATTATATATATATATATATATATATAGCTCGCAGGCTCCCAGGTTTGCTTCCATAATCTGTTGTTTCTTAAGTGGTCACCCTTCAATATACTGAACAAGCTCAATTGATGCCTTAACTTTAGTGATCAAGCAGGAAGCGCTTTTTTAAGCATAACCTTACGTAAGCCAATGAAATAAATTATTATTTACTAAAAATTTGCTTAGATTTGGGATACAGGTATAGGTTGCTTTACAGTACCTGTTGTTGTTAGAATGGTCACCCATCTACGTAATAACAGACCCATCGTTGCTTAATTTTGGTGATCAATCGGGAAATGTAATTTTAAGCAAAAGTTCGTAAGCCGATGAATAAATTATTATTTACTAAACTTTTCTTAGATTTGACCACAGACATAGCTTGCTACAGTACCTGTTGTTGCTTAATGGTCATATCTAAGAATGGAAGCGGCGCATCGCTGCTTAACTTCGGTAATCAAGCGGAACTGTGTTTCAGCGTGACTTGGCCGTGTAAGTCAGCGGAAGGCAAGTGTTAATCAATCTGAAAGATTTTTGAGGCCGGCATGAGACCGATGTAGCAACCTAACTGGCCATTTTCCTTTTAAGCATGTTACAGGATATTATCATGATATTTCGTCACAGAGAGAACGCACAAGTCACGGTCCAACGCACACAAGGGTTATCTTTTTAATATTCAAACGCCATTATAGATCTCCTCTGTCGCATGACTGAACACGAAACATCAAAAGCAGAAGCCTCGTAATATATATAATAATAGATAGATATACGGCTTGACGACGTCATTGCTGCTGCACAACTCTTTCGGTTATTTCAAAGAAGAAAAGGGAGAAGAAAGAAGCGTATAGGCATAAGCAGACGATGCGCATGTGCAGTATAGATATAGATATAGATAGAGATAGAGAAGCAAATTCCGATTCAAGGAACGCTTCCGCAAGTTCAATATTTGTCAAAGCAGCATTTGCAGGGTTTCTATTTCAGATAAGAGTATAGAGAGCGTCCGATCGTGGTGTAATGGTAGAATATAGTCCTGATATCCATTACTAGAAAGGCGAGTTTCGATCATACGCGGTGCACCATACATTGCGATTTTGCGTCACATTTCCTATCCTTGGAACGAGTTTGGGTAAAAGTGTGTGCTCGTAGTGTAATGGTTGAGTTAGTATAAGATATATATATAAAAACCGAAGATATAGATATAGATAGATATGACACCATACTCGCAATCTTGCGTATAATATAGAATCATAATCTTGCGTACAAGTTAGTATGCATATCAATTACTACTGAAGCCGAGTACTCGAACTATCACAGGAAGATGCCATACTTGGCACCCCACTATCGTCACATACTATAGCGTCACATACTCGCGTCACAAGTTAGTATGCATACATATATAGAAAAGAGAGATTTGATACCTAATAGGTGACCATACTGGTCACATCCTACCATTGCGAACAGAGGATTATGCAAAAGGCGTCTCAATCGTATTGATATATAGATATATAGAGCTAGTTTTGCAGATTCATTTCAGCAGAAAAGTGATTCGATTTTCACTGGGTAAGCAGCATATGGTGGTCCCCTCGCAGTGTTATCTTAGCTTGCCTTCAAGATAATAACACTTAAAAGGCGAGTTTGATCCTCACCGGGTGCACCATACTGTGCGCACCAATATGGCGTCTAAAACATCCTACCATTGCGACGAGTTGGTCCACAAAGGGTGTCAATCGTAGTGGTGTTGGTTAGCAAGATAGTCTCGCATATCATTACTACTGAAAGTGAGTTCGATTCCTAAGGATGGACATACTTGTGGCCCTTGCGTCAATCCTACCATTCGAACGAGTTGGTGGCAAAGTGTTAATAGATAGATAGTGTTGGTTAGCAGTTAGTCTTGCAATCATTACTATAGAAAACGAGTTCGATCCTCCCAGTGTACATACTCTGGTGACCTGGTGCCACACCTATCCCATTGCGAATGAGTTGGTGAAAGGGTAGTACTCTCGTAAGATAGATAGATAGATATAGTAAAGCTGTCTCGCATATCAATTCTATGAAAAATGTGTTTCTTCCTAACCGGGTGCACATAATTGTGACCGTGTGTTCCATTTTAAAGAGACGATATAGAGAGATACATAATACTAATGCAATCTATGGTTAGCAACGATAGTCTTGCAGTCCATCTAACTCAAACTTAGTGAGTTTGATCTCCAGGGTGCCCCTATATGCATCTTCTGTGTCACATCCTTCTATTGCGAACAAGTTGGGGTAAAAGGGCGTCCTACTACGTATGTAAATGGGTAAACACGCTTGTCTGGCAAAAAAACAATATATACTTGCAAACATAAGAATTGGATGGGACACCTTGTTACCATTTCGGCGCAATTAAGGTTAATGGCAAGCTCTCCTCATAACAGAATGTAGCTCTCTTAGGGTTCCTAACTATATACGTATGTATGTATTATCCGTTAAAATCTGCCACCCATGCTCAGTGGCTGATGCGAACAAGTGGTTTAAGACGCCATAAGACTGATGAAAATCTGTCCAGGTCTTTCCCAGCGAAGTCTGTCACACTGCGGATATGTTGATTACGTCAAACCGTGTCTGTGGATGACAATATATATATATATCAAACACTTGCTTAAACTTAAATTTATTATAATGGAGATTTGTGTGTTTTTCTGTCTGTAACCGGGAAACTATATTGAGGCTACTAAGTCAATTCCCTTAGTTATTACGTATACTTACTATTTGTACTTCTCCTGTCTGTCTTTTCGTATCTATCTATCTATCTATCTATCTCCTATCCATCTGTCTTTTCCATTCTATCCTATCTATCTATCTATTTCTATTATGTATCTAATCAATCACTAGTCTTTCATATCTATCTATCTTTATATATTATATATATATATCTTGTTGTCTGTCTGTCTAGCTTTTCATATCTAAATCATTTCATTGGTTTTTTCATATCTATTCTATCTATCTATCTGTTTTCAAGTCTTTCATATCTATGTTATCTCTCTCGTCTAGTCTATTATCCATCATCTATTATCTTCTATCTATCATCAGTTTTTTCCAGTATAATCTATAAATGTTTTCATAATCCATTTCTTATTCTAAGCACCGTCTGATTTATATATTCCATATTTTACCGCCTATCTATTCTCTATCTATCTATCTCATCTGTCTTTTATATCTATTTATCTTATCTATTATATGTATTCTACATATCTGACTGTCTGTCTTTTTTTTTTATATCTATGTATCCATCTGTTTTTTCATATCTATCTATCTATATTATCTGTCTTTTCATATTATCTATCTATCAAACAGTCTGTTCATATCTATGGTATTATTTCCAGTCTAGTCATATCTATCTATCTATTCCATCTATCTATTAGTCTATCTATCTATCAGTCTTTTCTAGTATTATAATCTTTTCAATATCTACATTCTTATTTTAAGACCGTCTTGATTTATACCTTTTTACCGCTACCTATCTACATATCTATCTATATATTGTCTTTTCATATCTATATATCTATCTAATGTACATATCTGCCTGCTGTCTTTCATATATTATATATAATATATATATTATTATATAATATTATATTATTATTCTATCATCATCTGTCTTTTCATATCTATCTTCGATCTATATACTATCTATCAATCCTCTGTTCTTTCAATATCTATCATCTATATATATTATATATTATATTATATATCCATACGTCTTTTCATATCTATCTATCTATCTATCTTATCTATTATATATATATATTATATAATAGTATATATATATTATATGTCTGTCTGGCTTTTCATAGCTATCTATCATCTGTTTTTTTTTCATATCTATCTATCTATATCTCTGTCTTTTCCATATTTCTTATCTATTACTATTATCATCAATTGTAATTTTTAATATCTATCTACTTTATATATATATATTAATATATTATATATATATATTATATATATATTATATGTCTGTCTGCTAGCTTTTTCATATCTATCTATTCATACTGTTTTTTCATGTATATCTATCTATCTATCTGTCTTTTCATTTATCTTTATCTATTATCTATCTATCTATCACAGTCTGTTCATATCTATGTACATCTTCTCAAGTCTAGTCATTCTATCTATCCATCATCTATCTATTATCTATTATCTAAATCCATCTATCTATCTACAGTCCTTTTCCAGTATATCTATAAATCTTTTCAATCTCATTTCCTTATTTTAAGCGCCGTCTGATTTTTCATATTTTAAAACCCGCTATCTTTATACTATCCTATTATTAATCCT
>CM042160.1:3420475-3458610 GCA_023376005.1 Doryteuthis pealeii
TATAAAAGAAACGTTTTTTTTATTATTGATGAGTACACAATTTAAAAAAAATCATTTATTTAAGCACATTCTTTAAAGACTTTCTATTTAATCCATAGACGACACCCTAACAGGTACTACCACTCCGGGTCAGAGACGAGCTGTGAGTTATGGTGATGAAGAGGTACTCTAAATTCCAGAATTGGAACTTCACTATCAGAGAGAGAGAGAGAGAGAGAGAGAGAGAGAGAGAGAGAGAGAGAGAGAGAGAGAGAGAGAGAGAGAGAGAGAGAGAGAGAGAGAGAGTTTAACGTCATACCCAGGACATGAGGACCATTAGACACCGCTTTCTATCACATCTTTGATTAAAAGGTTTGGGACTTACCATAAGGGCAATAGGGTTGGGGCAATCATATAGGTGCTAGGTTAGAATAAGGAAAAAGGAAAGCAAATTTGTTTTCCAAACCAAAGTATTAACTACTTCAAAACTTTCAAGGACTCGGGAAGGTTCCCGAGGTCGACAAGAAATACCTGAAGAAGGCCGGAGGGCACATCGGCCGAAACGTTTTACAGATAACAATGAATATGAGGACAATAGTCCGAATAATCCAAATAATATTAATTATCAAGCCTCATCTAAACAATTCCGAGAGAAAGAAAAATAAGTTTCCAGAATGTTGCACTTTCAGAATTCTGTGTTTCGCCAAAATATTACTGATTATAAGTAATCGATAATATCTTCATTTTTTTAGATTAACTAAATTGTTCCAAGGAATTATCTACGATTGTTATCACAGTAACATTCATTAGTATTATTTGGATTATTCGGACTATTGTCCTCATCCTTATTGTTATCTGCACAACGTTTCGGCCGATGTGCACTTCGGCCTTCTTCAGGTATTTCTTGTCGGAATCAGGAACCTTCTCGAACACGGGAACCTCCTTTCGAACTCGGAAGCCTTCTTGTCGTAATCGGGAACTTTCTTGCCGTAATCGGGAGCCTTCACAGAACTTTGAACCCAACCCTTTATTTAATCCATGATACCCCTGTGGATTGAATAAAGAGTTGGGTTCAAAGTTCTGTGAAACGTTTTACAGATAACAATGAAGATGAGGACAATAGTCCGAATGATCCAAATAATATTAATTATCAAGCCTCATCTAAAAAATTCAGAGAAATAGTGTAGATAACAATAAAGATGAGGACAATAGTCCGAATAATCCAAATAATATTAATTATCAAGTCTCATCTCAAAAATTCAGAGAAATAGGGTAGATAACAATAAAGATGAGGACAATAGTCAGAATAATCCAAATAATATTAATTATGAAGCCTCATCTCAAAAATTCAGAGAAATAGTGTAGATAACAATAAAGATGAGTACAATAGTCCGAATAATCCAAATAATATTAATTATCAAGCCTCATCTCAAAAATTACAAGAGAAAAGAAAAAAATAACAACTTGCCATTTAAAAAGTTTTACCGTAACAGCAGACCACTGAATGAAAATGAAGGAAGGAATAAATTGAATGAGATTTTTTTCTGGGGCCACGTGTCTGACTTTTTCCTTTCCTGATCCGAACCTGTCATCCCTTCATCCCATCTTTGTCTCCGCCAACTTATTTCGAGACTCCGTGACGCTAAAGTTTGGCTTTCTAACTTGGCTTTTTTCCCATTTCAATAATGAAAGATTCTTTTAGAAGTGACCTACTACCAATATGATCATCGTGTATACTGGTAGTGTATCCCTGTCTCAACATAAGCGAATTGACTTATCCTTTTGGTTAATTCCCAACATAAGTTTGACTATGGTAGTCAGTGGGGCACAGGACCGATGAAGGAATCTTTAACATAGCTTTAAAAAATGAAAAAATAAGAAAAAAAAAAAAGACCCAAAAAAGAAACTTTTCTAAATCAGACTCTAATACAGAAACTAATGAATTCTCAAAATATACATATATAGATGGAAGAGGGGGAGGCTAGTCTGTGTTTTATGTATTTGTTTGTAGTAAATAAGCTAATAACAGTTAAGATACAAGACTTTTTTAATAGCTAAACATTCTGGCTTCATAAGATATACCTTTAATAAACTAGATTAAATTATTTAAATTAATGGTGCAAGCAAATATATGCACTCTCGGATGCAAGTATTCAAGTGTTAATATAATAAGATATATTGAATTAGAAAAGCTTATGAAACTAAATAAGACTACCGATAAAAAGATTTGAAACAGAAGTGGGGTATAATCGAAAAATATAACAACTTAAACTCACACCTCCATCACTCCTGTACTTTATTGATACATTTTCATAATTTAACTATTTAGTTAAATTAGGAAGTAAAGAATAAAATTACAGTTATTTCTTCTTGTTAATGGATTTCTTTTAAGATTTATTCGAGTTGTTTGCTCATATTCATTAAGATAAAATTAAACAATTAGAAATCAAGTACATCTTTATTAAAATCAAATTTTTAATATCAATATGCAATATCTTACTTTTTTGTGGGTGTGGGTGGGGGATACTGTGTGTTTTTCTTGTTTAAAAAAATGTAAGTGGGGTATTTAGTAGTGTTTGTTTCTATGTTTTTTTGTATTTTTTGTATAGGGGGTGCTCTGTTTTTGTGTTTGTTTCTCTTGGGGGTTTTGGGGTGGAGGATGATTCTATATTTTTTGTTTTTTTTTGGTGGGGGAAGAAGGGTGGGTCTGTGTTTTTTTTCTTTTAGAGGGATCTGTTTTTTGTGTTTATCTCTAAGCAAATTGTTACCTTGTTTTGTTGAAAGGGTAATGACTATTAAACACATAACAAAACCCAGACAACCAAATAAAAATAATTAAACGCACCCGAAAATCACTATTATTTGACAAAGAAACAACAGGGATAAAGAAAGGAACACAAGGCCTATTATTAGATTGTTCTTTGGAACTTTGAGCATCTACGGTCATACATATTATCAACACTAGCGGACACAAATTAAAACGACAATGGTTTATACAGAGACAACGGACTAAGGAACGTAATAAATCACAATATACCTAAAACAAATAGACTTAGAAAACAAATCATGAAGATATTCCTAAAAATAGGATTCGACTGTTTGGTTTAAAATATAATCGGTTAAAAATATCCGGAACTGATATCACATGGTGGAATATCCTTACTATCACGTTAAACTGCCTTGAGTGGTAATGTTCCAATTCTAATGCTGTGAGAAGTTTGGAATACTCCTTCATTGCCAGTACTCACAGATCCTCTCTGAACTTAAGTGGTAGTACGTGTTAGGGACGCATATATGTGTTAAATTGATAAAAAATAAGTTAAAATGTATTTTAAAAACCCTCCTACCACTCAGATTAAATACAATCAAAAATGCATAATACCACTTTGATACAATGGAACTACAGAGGAATCAGAGCCAATTATGAAGAACTATTACTCTTGACTAAATATAACCCCAAATTATTATGTCTTCAAGAAAAATTCCTAACAGATATCAACCAGCTAAACATTAGAAACTGCTATTCATATAATCACATACACAACGGTGGACACAGAGCTTCCGGCAGTGTCTCGATTCACGTTAGGAAAGTCATACCGAAAACATACAATCAAAATAGACAGTGAACTCCAAGTAATTGTTTCCAACACAACACTACACAAACAATAAATATCTGCTCCATTTACACCTTTTACACCTGAACCCAAAAACTATGCAGAATTAAACAAATTAATATAACAAATCCTTAATATTACTAGATGACCTTAGCCTTCATAACACTATATGGACGTGCTAGGAAACCAATAAAAAGGCAGATATTTAGAAAAAGAAACTACGGGCAATTGAACAACTTTGAAGATCGGTGATTAAATAGTTAACTGACCACGTATTCGAGCGTGTTGATTGGTTGATTGAATCAACGCTACCACGCTACCACACATAGTCTATAAGTTTAAGTGGTACGCTCCAGCACACCTTATATTACTAAAATATTCCAATAAATTAATATAACAAATCCCTAATATTACTAAATGGCCTTAGTCGTCACAACACCATATGGGCGTGCCGGGAAAACAATAAAAAGGCAGATATGTAGAAAAAATAACCAATAATAACAATCTGTGTATCCTAAACAATAAAAAAAAATCTATCTCAATCCATATACCGGTCCCTAGCCTATATGATCCTTCAAGCTTCATTGATTATATATATGGAAGGTCATTATTGATCCTTGTGATAATAACCACTTCCCCATTATTCTTGAAAGTCCAAAACTCGTCCGGATTCACTACCACATTTGGTACCGTGGCCAACATGGTTTCACACAACACATTATCACTCCACTCGGAAATGAATGTCGTAACAAAAGTTGACACGTCATCTCTCCATTCAGAAATGAGAGTTTAATGTAACAAAACCTGGTACTTGTAATACCAGAGAATGAATCACCCTTTTCTCGGTTACGCATTGGTGACAGCAGATTAATTCACTCCTTCATTCTAAAAGAAATACCCCCACCTAAATGGTCATCTTGAAATCAATTTACAATAAAACATATTTTGATTGAATACACAAACCTCGCCCACACCCGAAGAAAGTTTTACAACATTACCAGCATAGAAGAACTTTTTGGAAAAAAATAGATCCTAAGAAAATAATTAACTTTCTGAAAAGAATGGGCCTCCTATCAAAGATGAATGTTCATAAACCAACAAAAATTACCCCGATACATTCTTGATATTCAAATTGGAATATTTTGTATATAAGGTGTGCTCCAATTCCCACCTGGATTTATAGACTAACCAAGGTCACGTGGTTTATCACTAGCCATACTGCGTGGCTGATACACTACTTAAACCCCCACACTGGCCATAATTCTAATTGCACTCATTGAGGAGGGACTTACAATACTCAGGATTACCAGAAGATTACCAATACCCAGGACTCTTTACCAAGGACCCAATTCCACTGGACAAGCGCTTTGGCTTAAGACCTACGGGATGGCCTAAAAGATTGTAACACAAATCCTCAACAGAAATACTGGTTTTAGCAGATTATAAAAACCCCTATTACTATACTCAGTTACTAATACAAGCAAAAACTAAAATAATATGCCAATAGCTGCACAAAACAATGATGCCTTTACAAAGAAGAAATAAAAGAAAACATTTTAAGTATAAAAATAACCTAATGGGTTTACATGCCACGAAATCCAACCAACCAACCAACCAACCAACCAATCAACGAAACAACCAACCAATATGACCCTGTCATATTCGAAGGCTAGCAAAAGCCTTGTCATTCATTGATGTGTTTGGTAAATTCTATGGACCAAAGATAATGCGTTCTACTTTTAGTTACGTATTGCAGTAATATGACTTCCCGCTGATTATTTTGAGAGACCACATCTTGATGAGAGCTCCCTTTCTCTAATGGGAATCAAATTATATCAACTTTTACCTATGAGGGATAAATTTAATCAACTTTTATCAGACAATTTTTCTTTTAAAATTACGAAGTCGCGTTTGCCAACGGTAAGTTCAAAAATTGCGAATTATTTCATTTTATTGTTTACAAATGGAGTATGGGTTGGTTGCAGAATTTGACAGACAGACCACGATTCCACCATTTTCCACTTATCTAGCGTTTATAAACCCCGGGAAATCAAATAATCTATCGGCAAAATGCCCAACCAGATTCAATTTGTAGTGACTTTGCCATTTTCCCTTAATTTCAAGTTTTACTTTTCATGGAAACTTTTACCCCTAAAGAGTGGAGTTTCTATTTTGTTTTCAACATCTGGTTTACTTTTTTGTTAAGTTAACCAAAATAAAATAAAATAAAAAATACAAGCTATGTCCAAAATAAATCCAGATACAAAATATTGATTAACTCAAAAAAGAAAAAAGAAACTTTTACCCCTAAAGAGTGGAGTTTCATTTTTGTTTTCAACATCTGGTTTAGCTTTTTGTTAAGTTAACCAAAATAAAAAAAAAATACAAGCTATGTCCAAAATAAATCCAGATACAAAATATTGATTAACTCAAAAAAGAAAAAAGAAACTTTTACCCCTAAAGAGTGGAGTTTCATTTTTGTTTTCAACATCTGGTTTAGCTTTTTGTTAAGTTAACCAAAATAAAAAAAAATACAAGCTATGTCCAAAATAAATCCAGATACAAAATATTGATTAACTCAAAAAAGAAAAAAGAAACTTTTACCCCTAAAGAGTGGAGTTTCATTTTTGTTTTCAACATCTGGTTTAGCTTTTTGTTAAGTTAACCAAAAAAAAAAAAAATACAAGCTATGTCCAAAATAAATCCAGATACAAAATATTGATTAACTCAAAAAAGAAAAAAGAAACTTTTACCCCTAAAGAGTGGAGTTTCATTTTTGTTTTCAACATCTGGTTTAGCTTTTTGTTAAGTTAACCAAAAAAAAAAAAAAAATACAAGCTATGTCCAAAATAAATCCAGATACAAAATATTGATTAACTCAAAAAAGAAAAAAGAAACTTTTACCCCTAAAGAGTGGAGTTTCATTTTTGTTTTCAACATCTGGTTTAGCTTTTTGTTAAGTTAACCAAAAAAAAAAAAAAAAAAATACAAGCTATGTCCAAAATAAATCCAGATACAAAATATTGATTAACTCAAAAAAGAAAAAAGAAACTTTTACCCCTAAAGAGTGGAGTTTCATTTTTGTTTTCAACATCTGGTTTAGCTTTTTGTTAAGTTAACCAAAAAAAAAAAAAAAAATACAAGCTATGTCCAAAATAAATCCAGATACAAAATATTGATTAACTCAAAAAAGAAAAAAGAAACCAAAACAAAACAAAAAAAATCAACAACTAAAAACCAATAAAAACAATTTGGAGCTGTGGGGAGTACCCTTTCATTGCCCCCATTACTCCCAGGTCTACCCTGATCCGGAGTGGTAGTACCTGTTAGGTCCCACCTATGGGTGAAATAGATAAAAAGATGAGTTACAAAAAAATTGGAGTATCTAGGGTATATATATATTTATATATATTTTATTTGTATATATGTATATATGTTTATTTATATATGTCTATATATTATATATTTATATATGTTTATTTATATATATTTATATATATTTTGGTAGATGTGGCACTCCACCTCAGACGCTAAAATAATCTCCTTGGTCTAGCGCTAGTGAAAAGAGGATAGACTCCCTCGCTGCATGGCTGATACCGACATTAGGCCGCCCCGACGACTTTACTTACTTTTTACTTATATATATTTACCAACCTATCTACACAAACAGGGTGTGACACAAGGTCAATTTCTTAAGTGGATTTTAATAGGTTTGAATTCAGAGTTTTCCTTTTCTGGTCGGGTTACCTATCCAAGTTTAAAGAGCCCAGTCTGCCCTACTATTTACCCATAGCTGGAGGGAGATGCATTCAAACCTTTCCCAAGGGAATTAACGTCATGTGAAATGCAAACAGCTTCATCTAGGATTTGAACTCGGGTCGATGAATACATTTCCTACGACGCAAACATTTACATCACGCACCTCCATACCATATCCAGGGCATAACGTGTGCGAAAAACCCCCTTATATTTATAGACTGTTCTAAGTGGCGGTGACTGTATTGACCAATCAAAAAACACCAAACATTTGATTTAGTATTTAACAGCGTTGATAAATTTTCCTAAAATTACTTGCTCGATGGACTGCTTCAATGAAAAATCAACAAGATCAAGTGACAAGGACTAAATCGGATACATCTTTCTACTTCGATGACAGATCAATTGACAAGGATTAAAACCGATACTACATTTTTCTACTTCAAGAAAGGATCAAAGTTTGTACCACAAATAACATGCACTGTAAAACTGTATTCAACTACAGTCCTAAATTGGCAATTTGAATTGTAACACACACACAAAAAACAAATTGTTAAAAATTGAGTTTGAAAATAAAGTTAAAAACCGAAAAGAATGAATACAACCAAAGGTTTTCGGCATAAAATAACCCTTGGGTTATTCTATGCCGTAAAGGAATTGATTTCGTTAAATTCAACAAGGACACATGCAATCAAATTAGGCCCAACAGGGTGGATTCCCGTTAATTCGGCATCCCTGCTAATTTCGAAAAGGAATTGATTTCATTAAAGCCAATCAACAAGGACAAAAGCAATCAAATATGGCCCAACAGAATGGATTCCCGTTAATTAATAAAATAAAATGTTTTCGGCATAAAATAACCCAAGGGTTAACATGCTGCAAATGCAACCAACAAAACCAACAAATAAAAAATAAAGCAAAGATTGTTTGATGCCCTATCGTAGGTGCTTAGAATATGCAGTATACCCCCTGCACGTGGGGGAGGGCACACAGACTGCATAAGACCTACCCCCTCAAAAAAATGAAGCAGTGTGCTAGGTATGACACGATACTGCATCTGATGGTGAGGCTCCCGTTATGGAGATCTGTAGAAATGTAGAGTACTCCTTTATTTCAATTACTCCGAGACCCACGGGGTGGTAGTATATATTAGGGTACCATCTATAGGTCAAATAGATGTGTTTTAAAAATTATTCGTACTCGAAAGGATTTGTGCAAAAACAACTCTTAGGAAACAACTGTACAAAAAAATGTAAATATGAACGTACAATGAATGCGATTCTCTAACCTCGAGGCACAAAATAACACTATATTGATTGACAAATGAATAAATGAATCAGACAAAAGTGTGTTATATACTCCTATGTACCCACATCATACGTCGGGTATATATATATATATATATATATATATATATATATATATTCTCAAAAAGAGTTTGGTGTAAATATATAAAAAAGTGTAAGAGATTATCAAAAATGTTCAAAATATAATCCAGCTTAATAAGTTGTTTACATGTCCACAGCACAATTGAAAGAAGATGTTAAGTTTCAAAAAGTTTGTGGTGTAGGTAAAATTTTTTTTTGTAGTGTTCGTAGAATAATCTTCGGAGGTGTAAAAATCCGTATATTTTGTTTTTTCATGAGAAAAATGTGTAAATAAATGGAAATTAATCCGACAGAATGAATTTAACATTTTGAAAAAACAATTAGTAATTATTATCTGCTGACAGAATCTGTTTCGACGCCTTAGTAGAAGGGTCATCATCAACGAGCAAAAAATTTATACGAAAGAAAGAAGGGATAAAAAAAACCGTTGGAAGAGAATAGGGGGTACAAACACACGCTGGAATGCTTGATTTTTTTTTTTTAAATGCGCATACTGTTTCAAAAATAAAATAAATTTTATTTTTAAAAATCAGAAGCATTTTTAATTCAAAAATAAACTCAAAAAGAGTTTGGTGTTTTTGAAACAGTATGCGCATTTAAAAAAAAAAATTCATATATATATATATATATATAATATATATATATATATATATATATATATATAATAGAGAATAAATGAGAAAAGTATTGGCATGAAAAGGTACTCAGTGCTAATAAATCAGACCAGATTTATAATCAATAGTAATGGTATTATGGATGATTTGGACTCATAACTTAAAGTTACTACTACTACAAATCATCCATAATACCATTACTATTGATTATATATATATATATATATATATATATATATATATATACATATATATATATATATATATATGAAGGAAGGGTGGATGGGTTTAGGATCCGACGATATGCTGTAGATAGAAGGAAAGTGGTCAAGAAATGATCAACTCAAAACAAGTCACAGGGTGATACGTTTCGTCTGTATTCACAGACTTCCTCAGTCATCTGAGACTTTATTAAAGCAAAGCATACGTTTAAATACACGTGGCGGTGGTGGCGGCGCCGGGGAGGTCAAGGGGGTGAGTGTGTAGTGATGTGAGATAAGGAGGAGCGGGGAATTTTGGGTAGGATGGGGTCGCTGGGTCAGTTGAGTGGAGGGGTAGAGGATGTTTGTTTGAAGTGCTGGGGCGGTGACAGTGGTTGATGGGTCAATTGGTGTGGGCATATATTGATTTATGTGAGTAAAAGTTCATGTGTAGCTAAGTATGTTAGAGGCGAAATGTGAGTAAATGTTCATGTGTAGCAGAATATGTTAGAGGGGGAGAGAAGTTCATGTGTGGCTAAGTTATATATATATATATATATAGAGAGAGAGAGAGAGGGAGATAGGGGGGGGGTAGATGACAGTTCTTGCATTTTACCTTCTGTTTCTGGTTCTTTGTCTTGGTAGTCTAACTTGTCTGGCCGCCATGCTATTCCTGTTGATCTAGTGGGCATATTATTAAGTGTTGGTTCTTCTTCGTTAATTCTTCTTTGTGCTGGGATGGACATTGCTTTTAATCATACAAGTCTTGGTTGTTTTATTATAACAAAGCTTTATTACTCAACCCTGCCCATGATTCCGCCGCGGGTGAGTTGCGAACCCTAAGAGACCCTTCTGATAGGGTGCCGGCTCACATCTAACTAAACTAAAACTTATTCCCACGTGTCCAATCAAGTGGTCAAATAAAAATGTGCATAACTGTCGGTAACGTCTAACCGACCCTATTCAAAATTCTAACTACAGGTACGTTCATAATTTATAAGCTGCTTATAAATTATGTAACAAGAATTTGCGCAGCCATGATGCAATTTGGCAAACAATCTCTCTCTCCCCCACCTCTCTCTCTCTCTCTCTCTCTATATATATATATATATATATATATATATATATATGTGTGTGTGTGTGTGTGTGTATGCGTGTGTGCGTGTGTGCGTGCGCGCGTGTGTGTTTTTGTGTCTGTGCGTGTATTTGTTTGTGTCAGTGAGTGTACTTTTCTCAGTCATCTATTTAAGAGCCTATCTAAGTATCAACATTCAATTCTTTGAATGTAGTCATATAGGCACACGTTATTATTATCATCTTTTTTTTTCGGAGTGGGAAATAATCTGTTCATGTCTTAAGGTCGGTGTTATTCTCATGTGTCAAGCAATTTCGTGTAGATGCGTATAATTTATATAAGCTTTTCCATGAAGATCAATACAAAGTATAAAATCCTATCCACACTTTTATGTATTTACGCACTGAATTGAATACATTATATATATATATATATATATATATATATATATATACATATATATATATATATATATATATATATATATATATATATAAAGGGTTTGTTTTTATAGTGTATTCGAAGCATTATTTGTAATTGAATAAGTTGTTTTTTGAAGGCAGCGAAATAATGCGATGTATGTTGGAAAAACATATTTATTTATTTCTTTTGTTGTTTTTTTGTTTTTTAATAAACATACTTAATATTTTCGGATAAAATCCATCATCAGAGCAGTAAGAAGTCTTCGTCCCATTCATGTTTGGTAAAAATCAACATTTGATATTAATACGTTGATGAATGCTGAAATTGAAATTTGAAAGATCGGCTAAGTTCGTAAATGTCCGTGTTGTTAAAGTTCCGACCGGGTGTTCAGCGGGAATGTTTGAAAATCCTTTAAAATCTATTTCAATTTCAGCGTTCATCAACGTATTAATAACAAATGTTGATTTTTACCAAACATGAATGGGATGAAGACTTCTTACTACTCTGATGATGGATTTTATCTGAAAATATTAAGTATGTTTATTAAAAAAAACAAAACAACAAAAGAAGTAAATAAATATGTTTTTCCAACATACACCGCATTATTTCGCTGCCTTCAAAAAACAACTTATTCATATATATATATATATATATATATATTATATATATATATATATATATATAAGGGTTTTATAATTTGCTTGAAGCATTGTGTTTATATTGGTTTGGTGGTTGGTTTTGAAGGCTATTATAATGCAAGTGTAAAGAACAATAAGGTAACTATGGTGTTGTTTGTTAACCTGTGATTTATTTCTTAATATTAAGAATAAATTAAAGGTTAACAAACAACACCATAGTTACCTTATTGTTCTTTACACTTGCATTGTGATAGCCTTCAAAACCAACCACCAAACTATATATATATATATATATATATATATATATATATATATATATATATATATATATATATATTAGCTCAGTCGGAAGAGCGTTCGGCTAGAAACCACACGTTTCCTAGTTCGATACCGGTACTCACCAACTCAGCGTATGCGTAGCGCAGGGATCTGTGCGGTAAAGTAAGGAGCTGATGGTAGGTGTGTGGCGCGCGACCTCGGATGCAAAAAAACAATCTCCTTGGTCTAGCGCTATTGAAAAGGGGATAGACACCCTCGCTGACTGGCTGATACCGACTTTAGGCCGCCCCGTCGACTTTACTTTACTTTATATATATATATATATATATATATATATATATATATATATATGAGGAAGTAAACTTCTCTGATGAAGCTTCGTAAATACACACAGGCGCAATATCAATTGATTGAAATTTGTCATTTCTCAACTTTTATTTACCCCCATATATATATATATATATATATATATATATATAATAATATATTACCAAGTTAAGATAACGAAGGCATGAAGTCAACGGCGCTTGATAATTCCCAGTTTGAAAAATTGTATACTGAGAGTTACCAAGCGCCATTGACTTTATGTCTTCGCTACCCTAACTTAGATGTATATGATCTATCAATAATATTAACCTCTTTTGCAACGCACCTGGATATTTCTAAGAGCCCCGTTAATGTGCTAGATGGCCGTTGAGAGAAAAGCTTCCCCAGCCCTTTGATAGGTTTTGCTTTTCGCCCTGCTGTTTGTCTAACCACTCTTCTCACCAGACTTGAAAAATATATATATATATATGCTCTTCAGGGCTAAGATCCGGATCTTAGCCCTGAAGAGCATTAAGCGAAACTTTTAGTAAGTTTATCTGACTCATTAGATTTATCTTTTATATATATATATATATATGTATGTGTGTGTGTGTGTGTGTTATTAATATGCATCTTTTGGGTAAATATAAGTGGCTGTATAAATCTTATAGCTGGCAGTATGCATTTTAGTGATAGCTATAAGTATCATGAATACTTGATAGTTCTATGCATCGTATGGATGGTTGTATCCATTTTGTCTCTTAATATTTTCTTTATTCTTCTTTTCTATGCACATTAACAACATAGACATATATGTAAGTGTTATTCGACTCAGGAAAGGGGAACAAAAAGCAAGGAAGCTGATTGGCCAACACAAAACTTTTGAATTTCTCTTGGAATAGTTTGCAGTAAACATGCTTTAAAGTGGAAAGGAAAGATGAAGACAATAAGATTTGTTGTTAAAAAAAAGACACAATGACTTCCGGGAGGTGTTTATGAAGCTCTAATAGAGTCATGGCAAATAAATGAGGACACTTTAATTCATATTGAGAAATTTAACTGCGTTTTTTTTTATTGGGAAGAAGCTATTTAAAAGGGTTAATGAACTGAGATTTTACATGTTGCAATCAAAATATGACAGGGAAGAAAAAAAGAGGCTCTTAATATATCAGGAAATTTTTACTTGACTGCATTAGAACCCTGCACTGATGTAACATGAGATAGATAGATAGATAGATAGAGAGAGAGAGAGAAAGAGAAAGAGAGAGAGAGAGAGAGAGAGAGAGAGAGAGAGAGAGAGAGAGAGAGAGAGAGAGAGAGAGAGAGAGCGTAAAGAGAAGAAAGAGAAGAGAAGAAAGCAAAGAGAGAAAACTGGTGTATAGAAAGTGAGAAAGGCAAATGAAGTTATAAATATAATGAGAGAGAGAGAAGAGAGAGAGAGAGAGAGAGAGAGAGAGAGAGAGAGAGAGAGAGAGAGGCAAATGAAGTTATAAATATAAAGAGAGAGAGAGAGAGAGAGAGAGAAGAATTTGCAGAGAGGAAACTGGTGTATAGAAAGTGAGAAAGGCAAATGAAGTTATAAATATAAAGAGAGAGAGAGAGAAGAGAGAGAGAGAGAGAGAGAGAGAGAGAGAGAGAGAGAGAGGGGGGGGCTCTAGCTTGGAAAATTTTCAAGGACGAATCAGCATAACGCGGTAAGAGGAAGAGTGAGAGGTGAGAATGTTCTGGGAGTTGGAACTATGCGTTGATTGAGTGAGACGTGGGCTCTTGTTCAGGGGATTTTGGATTTGGGGGGAAATAAAAATCTCATGAAAACTAATAAGTCGCCTTAGGTTATTTCTAAAAAATCTACATGGCACAAGGCAAGATGTTTCCCAGCACCCCAAGTTGGTGTCCAAACTCTAGACTTCGAGGAGCAATCGGTCTAGCAACCTGATTCAAACCTCTCCACGTAGCAGAGAAAATGAAATAAGTGTACGATGATTATCTAGATTATCAACGTCATCTCTCCATTCCGACATGAGAGGCATAACGTCACACTGATACACTGCGGGAATATTAAAGGTTGGTTGGGTGGTTAGATTTTACGGCATGTTAACCATCGTCGGGTAATTTTCTGCTGAAATGGAACGTAGTTGCCTAACCAAGGTTAAAGAGTCCAGTCTGCCCTATTATTTACTCACAGCTGAAGTGAGAATAGTTGGATTCGTTCCTTTCCTAAAAGTATTAGCGGTATGGGAAATGCAAACAGCCGCGTCCAGGATTTTAATTCGCCGTTGTAACACTATTAAAGTGTTATGGGTTGATTGGCGATCTGTTAATTAATTACTATTTAATTAAAACTACCCTAATTATTAATTATGGTGGTTTGTTAAAATTGAAAATAAGAAAAACAACAACAACAACAATAATAATAATAATAATAATAATAATAATAATAATCCCAGCAAGAAGACCAGACCTAGTGTTGATTAACAAAAAAGAAAGAACTTGTCAACTGGTGGATTTTGCAGTGCCAGCAGATCACAGGGTGAAGTTAAAGGAAAATGAAAAAATTGACAAATATCTGGACCTTGCCAGAGAACTGAAAAAGTTATGGAATATGAAAGTAAAAGTTATACCAATTGTAGTTGGTGCACTTGGAACAGTCCCAAAAGGATTAGAAAAAGGTTTGGAAAGTTTGGATATCAGAGGAAGGATTGAAACCATTCAGAACACTGCACTGCTGCAATCTGCCAGAATACTTAGAAGAGTCCTGGAGACCTGAGGAGACTTGCTGTCACTCAGACTCCAGTGAAAGACCATCAGCTAACACTGATGTGAAAACTCAAAAATAATAATAATAATTGTTTATATTAAAAATATAAATTTATCTAAACAAAGAATTCTCACGTAGGTAAAGAAATTCCTAAAATTATGGAATTTGACTTAGATGATAGGAATTTTAAATTCTTACATAGAGAAAACAATGGTTGGCCTTGATTCGTTGGAGTTGGAAAAAACCCAAATGGAAAGATACAAACTAGGCTGACCCAAGGCCATTTAGACACGTAGGCAATAGTATTGAGTGGCTGGCCAATCAGAGACATATGTTAGGGGTGGGGAGGTCTGGATCCCATAAATAACAGACCAGATAGAGACCGGAAGAAGGAAGGGAGAGAAGCGGAGGACGTCCGCCAGAGTCTGACACGCCGCAACCAGAAGACTCGCTACACGTCTGATCCCTTGCCACCGTCCATACTGCACTCTGACGTCCTGCCACTCGGTAACAAACCAAGTTAATAAGTTATCCAATTAGCTGTAGATCGCCAGTCAACTAACAAAGAAATCTCCTCGCTCTTCTGACACCGTGTTCATTGCCTTCTATGGTAACCATTACACTACGAGCACACCCAACAAATTTTATTAATTTTTTTGTTCATTTTGAAAGTGCTGTCTTGTTTTCATATTTCAGTAATGTAATGTGGTTATTGCACCTTGTTTTCCATTTGTTTTCTGCTGCACCAATATATATTTGTTTCTATTTTTGGTTGTTCGCTTCTTTTGACCTTTGCTTGATATATAATGTTTGTTTTCAAGTAGTTTTATTTTAAAGGATATATACTGTCTCTGTAGCTGTATATTTTTTCTGGTTTTGTTTCTTTGTTGTTTAGCATTTTATAATTTTTATCATTGGTTTAATGTTCTCTGAACAGCAGCAACTGATTTTTTACAATGTTTATTTTGTATATTTTGTTTGAATTTAGGAAATATCTATCTAATGGTTTTGAGTATACTCTTTCTATATTTATTTGTATATTTTTATTATAAACTGGGTTGAACATTTTTTTACTTTTCTTTTTCTGTGTATATTTAATTATCATTTTAAACCTACCATTTTGTAATGCTATTTCATATGGGTGCTTTGGTTTTTTTAATATAACTTCATTTGAAGAGTTTTCTGTTAGTTTTCTGCTTCTAATTTTAAGTATATGTTTTATTATGGATGGAGAGGGTTAGATGAAGCATGTATATATAAAGTGGTTGATTAGTTATTACACCATGTCAATCCTGGTTGAGTTATTTTATGCCAAATACTTTTTTTTAACCATTCTTGATGGGTATTTAACATATTTTAACTCATTTTTTAAAACAATTTTTTTAGTTGGATTCTTTCTGAGACCAAACGACATAAAATCAATATGTGACATTTGAGTTGGAATCTGATGAGGTATCAATAAAAAGATCTCAATGATATGAAATAATACCTTGTTTAGATTATGAAATAGAGTTAGATAAAATAAAATAAAACACTTGACAAAATACAATACCGTAATAACTGTATCAATGTAACAATCGGTGCATATGACTCTGCACAAATAGTAGACTTAATTGATATATACATAATAAACACAATCATTAGATTCATGAACCCAACACAAATATGTGTTTACAGAGATAATGGTTTAATTCTATTCCCTAATAGTAATGGTCCACTAATATGCAAAATACAAAAAACAAAAGATGAGAAAAGTTTTTAAATTCATTTTAGATCCCCCAGTAATAGGGTCCCATCTATACGTTTAATAGAAAAATGTTTAGAAAGAATAGAAACGCCGTTAATTAAACAAAATGACGAGTATCCAACACAACAAGGGTTGACATGCCGTAAAAGTCAACCAACCAACCAACCAACCAACCAAACAAACAAACAAACAAACAAGCAATGTTAACTTTGGGCGATGATTCGTAATACAGTGGTACCTTGACTTACGAATGATCCAACTTAACAAATCCTAAACGAGGCTGTTTGCATTTCACATAACACTAATACCATTGGGAAAAGGTATGAATCCAAATATTCTCCCTTCAACTATGGGTAAATAGTAGGGCAGAATGGGCTCTTTAACCTTGTTCTGGTAACCAGCCTAGGAAAAGGAACACTCTGAATTCAATTCTGTTAAACTCCACTTAAGAAATTGACTTTGTGTCGCATCCTGCTCGAGTGGAGGGGTTGGTAAATATATATCAGTGAAATTAAGAATCGAGAGTTCTACCCTGCCTTAATCTTACATTTTTTAACTAATTGATAATATATTGTGATATCACTGTACATTCAGCCAACCCACAAATCAACCAACCTAATAAACTTTGATTTGATTTTCTAAGTTTGTGGCATTTAAAATTGTGACTTTTTCCATTGATCAATATCATTTTACATTTAACCATCTGATGACCTTCATCAATTTTGCAATTTATTACGGGTGATAAAATGTGTAATAAAGCTACCATTATCCTAGAAAATAATACCAAGTTTATTAAGATTGGTTAATCTAAAGAGAAATTATTGGTTTCAGATTCTTTCCTATCAACAATAAAATATTTTACGCCGTTCAAGAGAAATCTTAAAAACCGGCGTGTTGGGTGAAGTGCAAATAAAAATATTTGCTAGTAACATGATTTTATTGTTTAACAGGACCCAAGGCAACAGGAAAATATCAATCAAGTTTAGTTTAGGGCAGTAAATAGTTTTCTCTGCGTTTGTTGCACTTGAAATTAAGATATTTTTTTTTTGCATTGATTCGATTTTTCCGTCTTTAGGGAAATCATTATTTACATTAAAAAATTATAAGGGGATTTTGGGATGGAATTATCATAACTCTACGAAAGCAAATTTACTGACATGGGACAATCTAAATGAATAAATGAATAAATTAGTTTTAAGGGTCCCCTACCCTCAAATCTAGATTGGCGTTTTTGTATTTTTTTTGGGGGTGGGGGAGTAAATTGGTGTTGGAACCAGTTTACTATTGGCAAAATTTTGTTTTGGTATCACAGGACCCAGGACTATAAGAAACCAAATGTAACACATTTCCTTCATTGCCCATGCCTTTACTCTGTTAATCACACCACACACACACACACACACACACACACACACACACACATATATATATATAATATATATATATATATTGGAGGACATGTGCTTAATTGAAGTCGTACCTAATTTTCAAAAATTAATTAGTTAATAATTAATGAATTTTAGGCGGGCATATATGTTCAAATGTAAGGCTAAACGAATTTGAACATATATGCCCGCCTAAAATTCATTAATTATTAACTAATTAATTTTCAAAATTAGGTACAAGTTCAATTAAGCACATATCCTCCAAAAATTGTCGGCTTAAAGCCGTATTAAAAATAACACATTTGTTTGTTTACTTAACCTCATATATATATATATATATATATATATATATATATATATAATATATATATATATATAATCTAAAAGTCCAGAGAGGAAATCTTCCTTACGACATAGGAGTTTTTTTAAAACAACCTGTCGCAGTTTGAGAGCTCAATGTGTGCTCTTATTGTTAGAGTCACAGAGCAAATTTATAAGTAAAGAAATAACAAAAGACTTAGAGATTTTGCATTATAGCCTAAGTTCCCCAAAATAGGCTATAAAGCAAAATCTCTAAGTCTTTTGTTATATCTTTACTTATATATATATATATATATATATATATATATATATATTATATATATTATATTCAGCCATAATACCCGAGACTGGCAGGTTCATATTGCCACTAAACAAGAATTTATTTTAGGTTTGATCCTGTTCCATCTGCAGGTATAATGCACTTTTCCGATTTTTTAAACAACTTTTAAAACTTGTTCATATATATATATATATATATATATATATATATATATTATAGATAGATAGATATATCATATGCTGTTTAAGGGTAGAAAAAATGAACTGAAATATTATAGGAATTCTCTTGTTTTTCATTCTCTTGTTTTCATTCTCTTATTTCTTTTGTTATTTTGCAATATATATATATATATATATATATATAGATAGATAGATAGATATATCATATGCTGTTTAAGGGTAGAAAAAATGAACTGAAATATTATAGGAATTCTCTTGTTTTTCATTCTCTTGTTTTTCATTCTCTTATTTCTTTTGTTATTTTGCAATATATATATATATATATATATATATATATATATATATATATATATAATATATATATATATATATATATATATTTCAGCTCCTGGCGTTTTGAATACTTCAGAAAGTTGTTTTTTATGTTTTTCATGAGAAATTCTTTGTGATTTGTGTAACACGAAATTTCTCCCACGGGCGTTTTTTTTTTTTTCATTTTTCATTAAAATGTTTTTCGTCTTTTTTTTTTTAAGGTGCATCATCCATTTTTATAAGAATGCAAATAAGAAAAGGAAAAAAAAACAAAAAAAAACAAAAAAACAATTATCGATCTGTTGTGCTCTTTAACTTTAAGGGTTTTTACATAAAATCGTTGAAAGTTTCCAGAATGAGCCGAGTCATTACACAATAACCACACATAATAGGACGGAAGGCCTAGAAGATTCACAGCCCTGTTGGTGGGACGTAGAATATGCTCGGATGTTATTAAATGTAAACACAAAAACATCTTATTTATATGCTAAATTTTATTCTAAGATAATGACAGTGTTATTTACTTACCTCAGCATATTCCCCCCCCCAAAAAAAAAACCCCAACAAAAATAGCAAGCAATAAAAACTACTGGTGTTGCACGTACAAAAATTTTTAAATGACAAATTTAAAGTGCATCATATTCGCCAAGTTATCTTTTTTTTTTTTAAATTCGATGTAAATATCAAATCCTTGGTGATTATATAGTTCTGTCCGGCCCATACTATTACGGATGCAGACTATGCAGATAACCTAGCGCTTCTTGCAGACACACCTGCACAGGCCGAATCCCTGCAGCATAGCCTAGAGAAGGCATCGTGGAACATCGGTCTATATTTGAACTCCGATAAAACAGAGTTCATATTCTTTAAAAAAGCCACATCTCCACGCTCGAACCTCTAAAGCCAGTAGAACAATTCACGTACCTAAGTAGTAACATCTCATCCACAGAAAGCGATGTTGAGGCACGCATAGAGAAAGCATGGTTCGCTCTAAACAGAATGTCAGTTATATGGAAGTCAGACCTCCCCGACAAGTTGAAGCGACAATTCTTCCAGGCAGTTGTGGTGTCGGTGCTGTTGTAAGGCTGCACCAAATATTTAGACTCACCGCAAAATTACTTGTATTTTTTAGATGAAGCTTGATGTGAATAATTTTGATGTTTCCGACTATTCTCCTCATCTTTATTGTGGTATGCATAAACACAACATTTTGGTCACTGTATACTCCGTCCTTCCTTAGGTATTTCCTTTGTATCCGACCATAGTAATTTTTTCTCTCTAAATATTTACTTATGTTATAGTAATAAATATTCATCATATAATTATATTTGAATATTTTTATTATATCAATCATATTTATAATATCATATATATCTAAGGTAGGTGGGTTGTCTCCCTTGGTCGATACCCCCACAAACCAACCAACCAACCACTGGCACGCATATGTTGGTGCCAGATATCAAAATATATGTATAGCTCTCTTTCAAATCGATATCAGTAAGGAAGTAGACGTTAAAATTGTCTTTGCTACAATAATGACAGTAAAAACGTGGAGAGCCGTATTAAACATATTCAACAACTTCACCAAGGACTTCAGTTAAGTGGACTAATATATTTTTATACTTTACTAGCAAATATATGCACCCTCCGGGTGCAAGTATTTAAGTTTTAATGTAATAAAATATTGTATTAAATTAGAAAGGCTAATGGAACTAAATAAGAATACAGATAAAAAGATTTGAAACAGAGGGAGTATAATAAAAGATTTGAAACAGAGGGAGTATAATAAAAATGGAACAACTGAAACTGACTCTTCCATCACTCTCGTCTTTCATTGTTATTTTTTTATAATTTAAGTATTTAGTTATAAGAGGAAGTAAAGAATAAAATGACAGTTATTTTATCTTGTTAATGGATTTCATTTAAGATTCATTGAAGAGATTTTTGCTTATATTCATTAAAATAAAACCAAACAGTTAGAAATCAATAATACTAAGCACATATTTATTAAATTCGATTTTTTAATATCAATATGCAAATTAGCCTTCCCGTTCACACTGTAAACCGCTATTTTGTTGTATATATAAATATAATTGCATGTTGTCAGTATGTAGACATAGTTAACAGTATTAATAATGTAAGACAATTTTATTAATAATTGAGGTTTAGATAAAAATAAAATCATGGAGAATGTGATGTCAATAACTAAGAGAATTGTGACTTGAGTAGGAATATAGTTTCGGTTACAGACAGAAAAACATACAATCTCCATTATAATAAGATATAATACAATATAGCCGCAAACAAAACAATTTGTTTGCAAATGAAAATATTGATACAAACTGTATCAATCTCTTTCACTCTAGTGCGGTATGTAGTGCGACCAGTGTAGGTATTAGTTCTAAAATTGTTTTCTGGGAGGCACTCTCGAAATGATCATGTAAATTTATAATCTAAGTTGATTTGGTTTAAGGAAATTAATGTTATTTTTAATTATGAAGATTGATGTTTTAAATTTAATGTAGTACATGTTTTATTTGTTATGGTTATACTCAAACCGCCGAATGTGTAAGAAGTGATAATTTCATTGATTAATAATGCCATATTGCACACGACAATAACTGCAATTGCAGTTTCCCCTGTCTGTTTGTCAGTCTATCTGTTTGTCCACCGATTATTTCGGACAATCTTCTTTATTATTTCTCTGAATGTTTGAGATGAGGCTTGATGATTAGTATTATCTGCGTTATTCGGACTATTGTCCTCATCTTTATTGTTATCTGTACAACGTTTCGGCCGATATGCCCTCCGACCTCCTTCAGGTATTTCTTGTCGGACTCGGGAACCTTTTTTTTCGAACTCGGGAACTTTCTTTTCGAACTCGGGAACTTTCTTTTCGAACTCGGGAACCTTCTTGGTTGGTCGGTTGGTTGGTTTGATTTTTACGTCATGTCAACTTTTGTTGGGTTATTTTATGCAGAAGATATTTTGTTTTATTCATTCTTGATGGGTATTCAATATTTTTAACTCAATTTTTAAAACACGTTTTTATTTTTTTCTATTTAACCTATGGATGGGAACCTAACAGGCACTATCACTCCGAGTGAGACAAGGACAATAGGGTTAGGTCAATCATATAGGCGCTAAGACTTGACATAGCCAGTAGATTGATCAGAGGGGGCCTATGCAACCACCCGTCTAGCCAAAGAGCGTTGCATGTCATGGACAGCTCAGCCACCAAGATTCCGTCCTTAATAATCATGGGTTGCCCCATACGACCAACATTGGTCCCATTGGAGGGATTTTACCAATTTGCAAAGGTTCAGTGGGTGTATTCTTCTGCTCCAGCCGACAGGGCGAACTTAATTGTGAGACCATTTAAGCAACAGCAGGTACTGTAAACAGCCTGAATTTTTTGTTTATCAAAATTAATCTGTTCTACTCAACGAACTTAGTTGGCGATATAGTCCTACAATTCTAGGCTTGCCTTTCGACAAGTAGTGAGTCCTTAATATTTCCATTGCCCTTCTGCCACCATCTCTCGCTTCGCGCATTACGAGTGAGAGACTCCGGTCATCCAAGCATTGGATTAATTCTGCATATATTGTAGCATTTTTGTCTACGAAAATTGGGTCCCCCGGTTGGTCAGATGGTGCATTGATTATGTCATGCAACTGAAGGGTTCTCAGATACCCATGGAACTTAGTCTCCCAAATTTCGTAGCTGGCCTCGTCGCCATTGAAGAAGATCCGAGCGTATCTTGGCCCATAACCTGTTAAGTTTCTGACCGCCATCCTTGGCCAGTTGTAAAAGAACTTAAAGTAAGTAAGTCCCGAGCTATAGAATCCTTTGGTAAGTGAATAAGTCCTGAGTTATGGAATCCTACGTAGTGTCAAAGGTCCAGTGATATAATCCTATGTTCCGTCGTCCACGAAAGTTCAAAGCAATATGCGTAGGTATGACCAGAACAGCCGGTATAAATAACAATATCAGCAGCAGAGTACTGCGAGTGATTGGCCAAGAATATGGTCACATGATTATCGCCCAGTCTATAGATAAGAGTGGGCGTCTAGCACACACCTTATATACAGAAAAATCTTAACAAGCGTTAATCAACCAACGGTTAGGAGGCTATTGTTTATGGTCATACATCTTTTAAACAGTAAAACAAAACACAAACCAAAATCCACTTTGCTGCATTCTGTACTACGTAATAACCGTCTAATTTCTGTCTCCACCTTACGTTCAAGTCACGTTGAAAGCACCAGTTTCCGCTAGATCACTCAAGTTAAGCAGTGATAAACTTGATGGATGACCATTTAAGCAACAGCAGGTACTGTAAGAAACCGAATATCAAAATGACTTGATTCGGTATTAAATGACCCGAAAAGGGTTGATATATCTTCAAACCAAACCTTGTAGAAAGAATGTTACTATTTAATACGTAGCTACATTCACACAGTTAATTTTTTCTTATTTCAATGATAATAATTAACCAAATAATCTGGCAATAAAATTTCCCACAAATCTTATTATAATGGTATAGAAGGGGGAAAAATAGAGGGGGGGGGCAAAAAGAAGCGAGTCCGCCGTCTTCTCGCAAGCCAAACTTTCTTTTTGGTTAACACAGTCTTCGTCTTCGATCAGCAGTCGAAAAATCCGTCGTCGTCGTCGTCAAAATAATCTTTACTCACTGCCGTCCCACGTAGGCCGAATGCTTCTCTGCTCGTCACCTTTACTCGCTTTGGTTACTTATTGGCATATTACCCAAACATCTGGGCACATCAGTGGAACCTCGCGTCCGTCCAGTGCCTAAATCGCATTTGTTTTTGCATGCGGGAGGACGCAGATTCGATCTCGGCAGGCAAGACAATGTCTTGCTCTTTTTCCTTACTTGTTCACAGTCATTTTATTCACCGATTGTGTGTTTATTAAGCAGCAATGAACCTGTTCAATACCTAGATGGGTGACCAGGTTCTGTAAGAAACCGAATATCAAAATGACATGATTCGGTATTAAATGACCCGAAAAGGGTTGATATGCCGTAAAACAAACCAATCATCTCTGTCTTCTTCACATAACCTACAATTGCTATTTTGTTTCATATTATCAATTTTCATCTTGATACATGTATTTACTAACACCTAAGATGTGACACAAGGTCAATTTATTTAGGGGAATTTAACAGGTTTCATTTCATAGTTTGTTTTTCTTCTCGTGTGGTAATGGCTAGCATGTTCGAACTTCAGTCGTGTTAGAATCAGCCACGAAGATTCCGTCCTTAATAATCACGGGTTGCCACACACGTCCAACATTGGTCCCATCGGAGGGATTTTACCAATCTGCAAGGATTCAGTCGGTGTATTCTTCTGCTCCAGCCGACAGGGCGAACTTAATTGTGAGACCTTTTAAGCAACAGCATGTACTGTAAACAGTCTGAATTCTTTGTTTATCAAAATTAATCTGTTCTACTCAACGAACTTAGTTGGCGATATAGCCCTACAATTCTAGGCTTGCCTTTCGACAAGTAAGTAAGTAAAGTTGTCGGGGCGGCCTAAAGTCGGTATCAGCCAGTCAGCGAGGGAGTCTATCCCCTTTTCAATAGCGCTAGACCAAGGAGATTGTTTTTTAGCATCTGAGGTGGAGCGCCACACCTACCATCAGCTCCTTACTTTACCGCACAGATCCCTGTGCTACTCATGCGCTGAGTTGGCGAGGACCGGTATCGAACTAGGAACCTTGTGGTTTCTAGCCGAACGCTCTATCGACTGAGCTAACCCGGCCCAAGTAGTAAGTCCTTAATATTTCATATGATCAATTTTCATCTTTCTACATGTATTTACTAACACCTAAGATGTGACACATGGTCAATTTATTTAGCGGAATTTAACAGGTTTCATTTCATAGTTTGTTTTTTTCTTCTCCAATAAGATGAAGATGCCGCATGACAAACAGTCAAACTTAATTTCATATAAACACATTTTATTGTTTCGCTTTTTTTGCTTTCGAGTTCTTCCATGATAAATAGGGATTAAACCATAACTTATTGCACAATATCTTTTTTGGGATCTAAATTTTCTTCTCTTCAAGAAATTATGATAAATGTATCCATATATTGTTGTGGAAACTTCGCAAATTTTATATCTTTTTTCTCCTTTCCTAACACCTGTCCATTTAAATTGTTTTTCACTAGTTGTTTTTAGAGACTAAAGTTTAAAGAGAGAATGACGTCTTAAAATATCTAATTCCTTTCTTCCAACAATCTTTCCACAATAAAAAAATTTAAACTAGAATTTAGTAAATACACATATTCAAAAGATGTTACATCACCTTCAATAGATGTTTTAATAGCACGGGAAAGTCCCACTGCCATGAGGTATGAACACACTCATCTCCCAGATATGAGTTAAATAGTACCACTACTGTTCTTCTACAAGGATGCTTTTGGCATTAAATAATCCTGAAAGGCTATCACCTTCAATAGATGTCTTAATAGCAAGGGGAAGTCCGAGTGCCATGAGGTATGAACACACTCATCTCCCAGATATGAGTTAAATATTAATACTACTGTTCTTCTACAAGGATGGTTTTGGCATTAAATGACGTCTTAAAATATCTAATTCCTTTCTTCCAACAATATTTCCACAATAAAAAATTTAAACTAGAATTTAGTAAATACACATATTCAAAAGATGTTACATCACCTTCAATAGATGTTTTAATAGCACGGGAAAGTCCCACTGGCATGAGGTATGAACACACTCATTTTCAAGATATGAGTTAAATAGTACGACTACTGTTCTTCTACAAGGATGCTTTTGGCATTAAATAATCCTGAAAGGCTATCACCTTCAATAGATGTCTTAATAACGTGGGGAAGTCCCAGTGCTATGAGGTGTGAACACACTCATTTCCCAGATAGGAGTTAAAAAGTAATATTACTGTTATTCTACAAGGATGCCTTTGGCATTAAATGAGCCAGGTAGACACATCACCTTCAATAGATGTCTTAATAGCAAGGGGAAGTCCGAGTGCCATGAGGTATGAACACACTCATCTCCCAGATATGAGTTAAATAGTACCACTACTGTTCTTCTACAAGGATGCTTTTGGCATTAAATAATCCTGAAAGGCTATCACCTTCAATAGATGTCTTAATAGCAAGGGGAAGTCCGAGTGCCATGAGGTATGAACACACTCATTTCCCAGATATGAGTTAAATAGTACCACTACTGTTCTTCTACAAGGATGCTTTTGGCATTAAATAATCCTGAAAGGCTATCACCTTCAATAGATGTCTTAATAGCAAGGGGAAGTCCGAGTGCCATGAGGTATGAACACACTCATCTCCCAGATATGAGTTAAATATTAATACTACTGTTCTTCTACAAGGATGCCTTTGGCATTAAATAATCTAGGTAGGCATATCATCTTCAATAGCGGTCTTAATAGCTAGGGGAAGTCCCCGTGGCGTAATGGCTAGCACGCTGGTGTTCGAACTTCAGTCGTGTTATTTCGTTTAATTTTTTTTACTAATACCCTTGTGAAAGTTATGAACCAAATCATTCCCAGATATAAGTTTAATAGTACCACTACTGTTCTTCTACGAGGTCGAAGTTGGCATTAAATAACCGGCAAAGGCGGAAAACCTTCTATAGATCTCTTAATAGTGAGGGGAAATCCCTGTGGTGTAGTGGCTAATGGGCTGATTTGTGACATCGTAGTAAACGAGTTCGAACTCCAATCGCGCTATTACGTTGACTTTCGGACTAATACCTTTGGGAAAGGTATGAACCCACCAATCTCCCAGATATGGGTTGAACATTACCACTAAGGATGGCTTTGTAATTAAATAACCCACTAAGATTGATTAAACAAAAGAAACCAACAAAAATCTTAATGGTGACCTAACACCTCCCATACTGAATGTCTTCATCTATTGTGTTACATGGTGGATAGTTTGGTTTGGTTTGTTTTACGGCATATCAACCTCAGTGGGTCATTTAATGCCGATAAAGTTTTGAAATAAATCAGTTCTTAATGGATAATGCAATTTTGTTTATCAACTCATGTTTTTCTATTTAACCCATAGATGGGACCCTAACAGGTACTACCACTCCGGGTCAGAGTGGACCAGGGAGCAATGGTGATGAATGGGGTGCTCCACATTCTCCAAACCTCCAAAACTGGAACCTCACCATCAGATAGAGTTTAACGTCATTCCTAGGACATGTAGACCCGCAGCCACCGCCTTCTAGCATCCATATGATAAAAAGGGGTTGGGGCTAGCCATAAGGGCAATAGGGTTGGGAAAATCCTAAAGGTGCTAGGGCTTGATGTGACCAGCCGATTGATCGGAGGGGGCCTCTCCGACCGCCCATCTAGCCCAAGATAGGGCCAAAGTGGAGTATTGCATGTCATAAACTTCTCATCCACCTGGGCTCTATCCTTAAGCATCATGGGTCGCCACCCACGGCCAACAGGTGGCCCCATTGGGGGAGTCTTACCCCTCTGCAGAGATGCAGTCGGTGCATTCTAACGCCCCACCGACAGGGCGGATGGTGGATAGAGCAACTTTTCAGCTACAAAAACACTATTTTCTTATATAGTCGTTACCATTGGCCATGGGTTTTCTCCAGAGATGTTGGTTGGTTTATTGGTTGGATTTTATGGCATTTCAACCCTTCTGGGGTTATTTTATGTCGAAGACGTTTTGTTTTATTCATTCTTGATGGTACACAACAATTTTCTTTCAAACTCAATTTTTAAAAATACATTTTTTAAACTCTTAATTTCTATTTAGCTCATAGATGGGACCTTAACAAGTACTACCACTTCGGGCCAGAGTGGACCTGAGAGTAATGGCGATGAAAGAGTACTCCACACTCCCCAGTGCTCCAGAATTAGAACTGTGCCATCAGATGCAGTTTAACTCATACCCTTGACATTAAGACCCTCGGCCACCGCCTTGTAGCACATATGATAAAAAGGGTTGGGGTTTGACATTATGGCAATTATGTGCTAGGGCTTGACATGATCAGTCGATTAATCGGTCTAGCCTAAATAAGGCCAAAGTGGAGTGTTTCATGTCATGGTCTGCTCAGGCACCAGGGTTCCTTCCTTAAACATCATGTGTCGTCACCCACGGCTAACAGGTGTGCCCATTGAGTGGGGTTCTTACCCCTATGCAGAGGTGCAGTCGGTGTTTTCTAAAGCCCCAGTCGAAAGGACTGTCTCCAGAGATGAATAAACACTAACATGCCACACTTGTAAAAAGAAAATTCCTTTCCAAAAAATATCCCCTAAATTAGTGTGTTGTCTCACAACATCAATGGTCGTATGACAGTACGTATTTACCCAACCCCTCTGCCACGGACAGAATGTGATGCAAGGTCAATTTTTAAGAGGGATGTAATTCAAAGTCTTCCCTACTCTATACCGGTTACCTAAAGGAAGCGCGTGGTGCAATGGTTGAAGTCATGGGAAATGGACTCATCACCCCGAGTTCAAATCCTGGACGTGCTAATGGCATTTCACTTAACGCCAATACCCTTGGGAAAGGTATGAATCCTACTCTCCACCCAGCTATGGGTAAATAGTAGGACATACTGGGATCTTTAACCTTGGTTAGGCAACCGGTCTAAGAGAAGGAAAACTCTGAATTCAAACCTGTTGAACTCCGCTTAAGAAATTGACTTTGTATCACATCCTGCTCGTGTGGAGGGGTTGGTAAATATATATATACCGGTTACCTAACAAAGTCTAAAGAACCCAATATATCCTACTATTCCCCATATCTGGGAAAGAATATATGGATTTATACCTTTCTCAATGGTATTAGCGCTGAGCAGCTTCGTCCAGGATTTTAACCCAGGTTGGCGATTCCGTTATCTACGGCGATAACCGTTACGCTAAGTATGGCTAGTCATATGATAGTGGACCTAAGAAATTCCAGCTAATAACTCATAATTATCTTTGACTTTTTCCAGATGACAGTTTAGCGGCAGTCTGGAAAAATGGCGTCTGACATGAATGCAGAAATGTATCGTTAAATTTCTGCAAGCAGAATTAAATGTGTCCATTTATACTCATCAACGCTTATTGAACTTTTACGGAGATCAAGCAGTGGACGTGACCACATGTGGTAGTTAATGCGTTTTAGCAATGGCGTCAGCGAGGCGAAAGACAAAATGAATTCAGTGCAGCTAACAGACGCACGAAAGGAAGAGCGCTTCGATTAGCTCATTTGCGCGAATCGTATCGATGGGAAATAAATGACCTGGGCAATATTTTCGTGAAAAAGACGTCGCCATTGCGGCTGTGAAAAAATAGGTCGCCTTCGTTGGTGCCAATTTTTTTTAACGAGCGCAGCCTAGAGGAAATGCATAATTACGATGAAAATGCATAGTAGATGCCAGTGTCTATGTAAGGTACATAGTTCATTATATTGAAAATTTATATTACGGGACTCCCGGTATCTATTGCAGTCTCTGTGGAATAATGCAATATCTAAACGTTTAATAAAATTTTCGGACCCAATGACATTTTGCTTTGCTGATTCATAAGTACATCCGGTTGTTTGTTAATAGACGATTTTTAGAGATTTAAAAAAAATTATAAAACTAATCCCTAACCCTAACCCCTAACACTAACCCCTAACAAACAACCGGATGTTGACGGTGTAAATGAAAAAAATGTACCACCAAAGCAAAAGGGATGCCTAAAAGTCATATGGTCCAAATTTTCTAAAAAATATAACATGTCAGCAAGTAGAAAACTTTTGTTTAATCAATTCCTAACTCAACGGACAATTCTTGTCTGATGAGTTTCTTTTCTATCCTTTCTAATTGTCTGGCCATCTTTTTTTTTTTATTAGGGTGGAATTGGTGAATGAATCCATGGATTGTTCTTACACTAGTACTTTCTGCACAATACAGTGTCATCCCGGGTGTGAAGTGGTGATATGTTTCTATGGTTCTTTTTAAACGAACAGTAGCAGTAGGAATAAGTAGGAGGAGGAGCTCACAAGTTTATAAGAATTTTATGGGGAATGGTGGAAAGAAAAATTGGTGGGAGGATAATTTAATTATCTAAAAAGAACCATGGAGTTTTATTTTAACATCACACACACACGAGGATGACATGCGATCAAATAAAGCGAGAACGCCATTCATAACGTAAATTTATTTGGATGTCATTGACAAGTCGATTTGTCTGAAGATAAGCACATAATGCTTTGAAACCGACGATAAGGAATCAGCTATTAAATGTATAGATAATAATAATAATAATCTTATTATAATGGAGATTGTGGGTTTGTATGTCTGTAACCGAAATCCCTTTGTTATTTACATCACATTCTCCATGATTTTATTTTTTACTTAAACCTCAATTATTAATAAAATTGTTTTACATCATTAAGACTGTTGACCATATCTACATACTCATAACATGCAATTGTATTTATATATACAAGAAATATCGGTTTACAGTGTGAATTGGAAGGTTAATTTGCATATTGATCTTAAAAATTGGATTTTAATAAATATATGCTCAGTATTATTGATTTCTAATTGTTTGGTTTTATATTAATAAATATGAGCAAAAATCTCGGGGATAAATCTTAAAAGAAATCCATTAACAAGAAGCAATAACTGTAATATTATTCTTTACTTCCTATTTTAACTAAATAGTTAAATTAGGAAAATTTACCAATGAAAGACGGGAGTAACGGAAAATGATGGAAGAGTTAGTTTCAAAGTTGTTCTATTTTTCAATCATACCCCCTCTGTTCCAAATATTTTTATCTGAATTCTTATTCAGTTTCATTAGCCTTTCTAATTTAACATGATATTTTATTATATTAAAACTTAAATACTTGCACCCGGAGGGTGCATATATTTGCTAATAATAATAATAATAATAATAATAATAATAATAATAATAATAATAATAAATCATCATCATCATCATGTCGCACAATTGGCATGGATATCCATGACAATCTCACGCCAAGCTTCTCTATCACTCATTGTCTCGGGGAGGTCCTCAGCACAGCATCCAGTATCAGCGCGGAGGTGGTAAATGTACGTCCTTGCTGGGCGGTCCCACATTTGCATGTCCATGTTTTGGCTTCCACAAGAGAATGTCGCTTATGAGTTCGTCCTTGGTTCTGCAGCATTTTCCAGCATGTCTTTTCCGTCTCATTCGAATGGTTTGTGAGATAGGGGGCAGGTGGCCGTACATCTGCTTCGTTGTGGGGTGCTGTTTCCACGACTTGTTCAAGATCGCACGCAAGATTCTTGTGCAGCTCCCATGTAGCTTATAATAATAATAATAATAATAATAATAATAATAATAATAATAATCATTGGCATTACCACTTATCGCTCTTGGTAAGTTCTCTAAACGTCATCCAGTGTCCATACAGAGCTGGTGAATGGTAAACGTCAATAGCAGTCTATGTTTCCCCCATGCGTATGCTGATATCACTTTCAATAGATGAGATATTGCTACCGAGATATATGAGGCGCTTGTGGTGCAAGAGTTACGTCGTTGGAATGGACAGGGTGGACGAGTTCAAATACTGGACTAAGACTGTTTACATTTCACATAGTGCTAATATCCTTGATGTTATATACCTCTTTACATCGGGTATATAATGGGAGAGAGTAGAGGAGAGGAGATGGGTGCTTATTTGTTCTACATGTTCTTACTTTGTTGCTGCCATCTCCTTCTGGACTAATTCTTCTTCTTCTTTTTGGGCTAGTGGTCTGTGCTTATTTCTTGGTTTGTAATAAACAAGTAAGTCTTGGTTTATTTTAGAAGACGTCTATTCTTTATTATAAACTAGCAGCGGCTACCCGGCGAAGCCCGGGTAGAGGAAAAAAAATTGTTTGATAATCATTTGCAGATCTATTACTATTGAATAGCAAGTTCGATCCTTGCAGCATGGCCCATAAAATTTTAGCAAGAAACGTCGGAAATTGCCGAGTAGAATTTTAACGATATTTTATAATGCTATTTAATTTTAAATGTATTCGATAATATAAATCTAATCTTCATTATTTTTTCACCAAAAACCAAGCCCTCGTGATATTTAATGTGTATGTATATATTTACTTTGTCGTTAATTGTTTTATTTTTGAAGTTTCCTCCGGACATACATATACAAACAACTGCACTTTATAATGTATAGATAAACCAAGCCCAAAAGGGTTTTCTACCGCGGTGAGAAGCTGGCATCTTGGGATGAAGGACCTCTACTTCTGCCTCCCTCAGTTGATAGCCAGCATCTGACTAACTATCTCTAATTTCCGTTTTTCACGCAAACCTTTAGCCAATCGGCATTCAGGCCAGAGAAAGTTAAACTAGCGTCAATGATAAAAAATTGTTGATCGTTTCAGATGCCAATATTTTCTTTATTATTATTATTATTATTATTATTTTCTTTATTTCTTTATTATTATTATTATTATTATTATTATTATTATTATTATTATTATTATTATTATTATATTTCTTATTTATTTACATAGATCTGGAAGCTTATAAACTCATTTATTCGAATATAAAATCTTTAACTTTGGCTATATTCAGCCGTAGGATTGATCATTCTTATCATTTTGTAACTCATAATCTAACACAATGTCTGATTTTAAATCCAATGTTTAATTAATCTTGAGATCATCTCCTGAAATAATTATAATTGCAACTTGTGCAGATTTCTAAGGATTAAAAACACTTTTAGCGTTTAAATTATTAATCATTATATATATATATATATATATATATATATATATATATATGTGTGTGTGTGTGTGTGTGTGTGTGTGTGTTTGTATGTGTGTGTGTATGTGTGTGTTATAAAAAACAAAAGAAATACTCGTAACAAAAATATTAAAAGCATGCGCGAAAACCCTTACAACTCAAAAAATATTTCTATATACCTATCTCTCTCTATCTCTATCTATATCTATACCTATCTATCTATCTATCTATCTCTCTCTCTCTATATATATATATATATATATATATATGTGTGTGTGTGTGTGTGTGTATATATATATATATATATATATATATATATTACATATTATATATATATATATATATAGGGTGTTCGGGAGAAATTTGTGCTTGGTAACTACAAAATTTAATGAATTGTAAAGAAATTCAACAGGCACGGAAATTACACTACTGTCAACAAGTTTCACTCAAAATAACTGCCATTGGCGTCGATCACAGCCTCAATCCTGCTCCGGAACCTGGAGCAAGCCGATGTTACAGTTTCCCTGAGAAGGCTCTCACAATCTACCTTAATTCTATCGATTAACTGGGATTTTGTAGTACTGTCACGGCGATTGTGTCTTTCTCAACAGCGCCATGATAATCCATGGGGTTAGGATTTGGGGAGTTTGAAGACCAAACATTGGTAAAAATTCGCCGACAACCATTTTTAACCTTTCCCAGAGGTATGGCAGGGGGCAGAATCCTGCTGTCATATGTATGGCCTACCATTGGCTACCCTTGTTATTCAGAGTTTGGCTACAGTGTTCAGCAACTCCACGTAGGCGTCTGAGAGTCCTCCAACACTTTTTTCTGTAGATTTTCGATGAATTCTGTGTACGAACGCAATCAGATCGTCTGTTATGTTGTTTTCTTCTAACCACAGCCTCGTAGTCTCTATTGTAATTCTCCAGTCCATGCCTGATTGTTTTTACAGTGTTCATGGAGCATTAGGCAGCAACAACAATGCCCTTATTTTGAAGGCAGGCGCAGATCATCATGGCAAGTTATTCTCTTCCATGATTTAGGTGGGTTCCAGTCATCAATTCTATCTGTCATCACGTATCTGAATGAAGAAGGGTAAAATTCTGTTGAAAGTTCTTTGAGACACTTCTTCACTACAGATTCCACTTCCTCGTCACTGGAATAATGTTTGCCTCTCAAACCCTCTTTCATGGAGCCGAAGATATGATAGTCTGCGGCAAACATCATATCCAGCGACGAGGAAGTGAAATCTGTTGTAGCTTAAAGAACAGTCAACATATTTTTAAGGGACAGGAATACATGCTCTCATTCGAAGGTGGAACATTGCTAGTGAGAGAAACGGTGACTATGTGGAGTAGGGGATGTAATTCACAGAGGTACAGCTTCATTTTGATGTATGATACATGTTCCTGTGTTGGTAATTATACATTGTCCTAAACAAAATGACATTACCTTTAAGTGACTCAAGGTTTGACATGCCGTAAAATCCAACCAACCAATTTACGAAGGTGAGTAAAAAAGTAATGCCATTTGGTTTAGCACAAGTATAATTACAACACAGTAGCATGTATCATACATCAAAATGAAGCTGGTCCTTTTGAAAAATGAGTTTAAAAAAAAATGTCTTAAAAATTGAGATTCTAAAAAATTGAATATCCATTAAGCTTAGATAATACAAAATGTAGTGAAGAAGTGGCTCAAAGAACAGTCAACAGAATTCTACGGGACAGGGATACATGCTCTCATTCGAAGGGGGAATATAGCTGTTGTGATTATGTGATGTGATTCACAGAGGTCCAGCTTCATTTTGATGGATTATACATATTCCTGTGTTGGTAATTATACCTGTCCTAAACAAAATGGCATTATTTTTTTTATTCACCCTCGTATAATAGATATTTCAGGCTCTTTACATTGCAATTGTTTTTTGTTTTGTTTTTGTAGTGTGCATCAATAATTCCAACATACGGAGAAAAATAACCAAATATAAAATTTCAAATTTATCCCCAATACCCTGTATAATCTTTACTATAATTCTATTTCCTTAGTTTCTTTTTGTTCCTTCTTTTATAATTATCTTACATTTGTAGTCGCTTCTTTTTTTTATATTTCATTATTTCCTTCATCTTATTTATATATTTTATATAATATTTCTTTCTTTTATTTTCTTTCTTTCTTTCTTTTCTTTCTTTCTTTCTTTCTGATTCTGCCAAAACAGCGTAACACTTGGCCTTTTGCTCTGCTGCCAACGCCCAAGCTTCACCTCTGTATTCTACAAGAAACACGTGTCACAGGCAAATTCACTTTAATTCGCAACCTTGAGAAGACGAATTCTGACAAACTAATCCTGTCGTGTTCGCTCTCCGCCACCGTCTCTCGCTCTGTCCGAAGGTCTGGCCGAGATTGTCACACGCCACAACTCTCGTCTCGCCAGCCACGAGACTTGCAACCTACAAATCGCGGCCTCAAGGACACTCACGCTTTCACCTCCTTCACAACTCGTCTCGTGCCCGCCTAGAACTCGTCACATTTCACCTTCTCTGCTCCGCCCACACACACAACATGCCATTCGCTGTCTCTACGACGACAGACCGTCGTTGGCTCATCAAAGGTTTGTGGGTTTTGCCGTTCGATATCGCTACACTCCCCCATGATCTGTAGATCACATACTTTACAACCCGGGGTGGGTATTTTACGCCTGGTGCTTCTTCGCGGCAGTACTTCTACCTCTTCGGATGACTCTGCTTTCTTTTCTTCTTTCATTTCCTTGTTTCTTTGAATGCATTTATATGCTTTTCTTTTCTTTTCTTTTCTTTCTTCTTCTTCTTCTTTTAGTCCCTTTCTTTCTTTCTTTCTTTCTTTCTTTTTTCTTTCTTTTCTTCTTTTTTTAGAGTCCTCTTCTTTCTTTCTTTTCTTTCTTTCTTCTTTTTAGATTCTTTCTTTCTTTTTTCTTTCTTCTAGAGTTCTTTTCTCCTTTCTTTTCTTTCTTTCTTTCTTTCTTTAGAGGTCCTCTTTCTTTCTTTCTTTCTTTTTAGGTCCTCTTTCTTTCTTCTTTCTTTTCTTCTTTCCTTTTTCTTTTAGAGTCCTTTTCTTTCTTTCTTTCTTTTCTTTAGGGGGCTTGTTTATTAGCTTTTTCTCTTTCTCTTTCCTTTTCTTTTCTTTGCTCTTTTCTTTCTTTCTTTTAGAGTCCCTTTCTTCTTTCTTTTCTTCTTTTTAGAGGTCCTCTTTCTCTTTCTTTCTTCTTGTCTTTCTTTAGAGTCTGATTTATCTCTTATTTATTTTTATTATTGTTCCTTTCTTTCTTTCTTCTTTTTTTTCTTTTTCCTTTTTTTAGGGAGTCCCTTTTCTTTTCTTTTTTTTTTTTTTTTTTTGTTTTTTTTTCTTTCTTTCTTTTAGGTCCCCATTTCTTCTTTTCTTTTTTTTTTTTTTTTTTTTCTTTTTTTTTTTTTGTTCTTTTTTTTTTTTTTTAGTTTTTCTTTTTTTTTTTTTTTCTTTTTTTTTTTTTTTTTTTTTCTTTTTTTTTGTCTTAGTATTTTTATTTTTATTTTTTTACTTATTTTTTTTTTGTTTCTTTTTATTTTTTTCTTTTTTCTTTTTTTTTTGTTTGTCTCTCTTTATCTTTTTGTTTTCTTTCTTTCTTTTAAGGTTCTTTCTTTTCTCTTCTTTTCTTTTCTGCCTCCTTTTCTTTTTCTTTCCTCTTTCTTCTCTTCTCTTTTCTCTTTCTCTCTATCTCTTCTTTCTTTTCTTTCCTCTTTCTCTTTCTTCTCTCTATTCTTGTCTTCTCTTTCTTCTTTGTCTCTCTTTCTTTTTCTTCTTTCTTTCTTCTCTTTCTTCCTCTTTCTCTCTTCTCTCTTTCTTTCTCTTTTCTTTCTTTCCTCTTCTCTCTTCTCTGCTTGTTTTCTTAGTTCTTCTTTTCTTCTCTTCTTTTTACTTTCCTCTTTTTCTTTTTTGTTTTCTCCTTCCTCTTTCTCTCTCTCTTTTCTTCTCTCTCTTCTGCTTTTTCTTTTCTCTTTCCTTCTCTCTTTCTTCTTCTCTTCTCTCTTCTTCTCTTCTCTCTTCTTCTCTGTCTTTTTCTCTTCTCTCTCTCTGTTCTCTCTCTTCTTTCTTCTTTCTCTTTCTCTCTCTCTTCTTCTCTTAATTTGTTTTGTGTTATTTTTTGTTGTTTTATCTTTTTTCTTTTCTTTCTTTTTCTTTTAGAAAGGGAGGTCTCTTTTGTTTTCTTTTTGTCTTTTTTTTTTTATGTTTTTTTTTTTTCTTTTTTTTTTTTTTCTTTTTATTTTTTTTTTCTCTTTTCTCTTTCTTTCTTAGAGTTCCCCTTTCTTCCTCCTCTTTTCCCCTTTTTTCCTTCTCCCTTCTTTTTTCTTTCTCTTTTTCTGCTCGTTTCTTCCTTTTCCTTTTCTCTCCCTTTTCCTTTTTCTTTTCTTTCCCCTTCTTTTCTTCCCTTTGGCTCTTCTTTTTTCTCCCTTTCTTTTCCCCTTTCTTTCTTCACTCTTCTCTTTTTTCCTTCTCTTCTTCTTTTTTCTTTCTCTTCTTCCTTCTTTTCCTTCCTTTAGAGGTCCTCTTTCCTCTTTTTCTTGTTTTCTTTTTCTTTTTTTTCTTCTTTCTTTTAGAGTCTTCTTTTTTTTTTTTTTTTATTTTATTTTTGTTTTCTTTTCTCTTTCTTTCTTTTTCTTTATTTATTTTTTGATTCTTCTTTCTTTTATTTTTTTTTCCTTTTTTTCTTTTTTTCTTTTCTTCTTTTAGAAGTCCCCCTTTTCTTTTCTTTTTTCTTTAGAGGTCATCTTTCTTTCTTTTTTTTTTCTTTCTTTCTTTCTTTCTTTCTTTTAATTAGTTAAGAGTCCCTTTCTTTCTTTTCTTTCTTTCTTTCTTTTAGAGTCCCCTCCTGTTCTTTTCTTTTTTCTTGTTTGTTTGTTCTTTCTTTCTTCTTAGGAGTGCGGGAGTCCTTTTTTTTCCAAGTTCCTTTTTGCTTCCATTCTTTCCCTTTTTTCTTGTCATTTTGAATCTATTTTTATTTATTCATTTCAACTTAGATCTACGATGTTGGTTTTTTCAACCACAAATCATTCATTTTTGTCTTTCCTTGTAGTAACTTTTCTTTCTTTTTTCCT
>CM042160.1:3463710-3483710 GCA_023376005.1 Doryteuthis pealeii
TTCGCCATATTTACCAATATTTATTATTATTATTATTATTATTATTATTATTATTATTATTATTATTATTTACTCCTTTTGAGTTTTCACATCAGCAAGTCTCCTCAGGTCTCCAGGACTCTTCTGAGTATTCTGGCAGGTTGCAGCAGTGCAGTGTTCTGAATGGTTTCAACCCTTCCTCTGATTTCCAAACATTCCAGACCCTTTTCCAATCCTTTTGGGACTGTTCCAAGTGCACTAACTACAATTGGTGTCACCTTCACTTTCATATTCCATAACTTTTTCAGTTCTCTGGCAAGGTCCAGATATTATTATTATTATTATTATTATTATTATTATTATTATTATTATTATCTCCTTTTGAGTTTTTCACATCAGCAATATCTGATAGCCTTTCACTGGAGGCTGAGTGACAGCAAGTCTCCTCAGGTCTCAAGGACTCTTCTAAGTATTCTAGAAGATTGCAGCAGTGCAGTATTCTGGATGGTCTCAATCTTTCCTCTGATGTCCAGATTTTCCAACCCCTTTTCCAATCCCTTTGGGACCGTTCCAAGTGCACCAACTACAATTAGTATCACTTTGACTTTCATATTCCATAACTTTTTCAGCTCTCTGGCAAGGTCCAGGTATTTTTTCATTGTTTCATTTTCCTTTAGCTTCACCCTGTGATCTGCTGGAACTGCAAAATCCACCAGTTGACAAGGTATTTCTTTTTGTTAATCAACACTAGGTCTGGTCTTCTTGCTGGGATAAGGTGATCCGTTTTTATTTCAAAGTCCCAGAGAATTTTATGCGTTTCGTTCTCAAGAACAGATTCTGGTTTATGCATATACCATTTTGTTGTATGGTCAAAATTAAATTATTTGAATAATTCCCAGTGGATCACCTTTCCGACCCAGTCGTGTCCAGTTTTATACTCCCGTTGTTCTAATTTGCTACATTCGCATAGTACATGGTTTACGGTCTCATATCTATTACCGCATAGTCTACATTTACTATTTTGTTGGGTCTTATCAATTTTTGCTTTGATATAGTTTGTCCTTAGGACATTAATTGTGCAGCAATTATTTATGATTCAGTTTCTCTTTTAAGGTTATTATTATTATTATTATTATTATTATTATTATTATTATTATTATTTCATTTTAGTTCCTACATTAGCATTTTATATGAAGAATGAAACTAGCTTAAAAACAAGAATATATATATTAATACTCATGTTCCTTAATCTTCCGAGCGTTATAATTTTGCACCAGACTCCGGTTAAAAGTGAGGCCGTCCAAATTGTTCAGATGAAATAAATTACTCTATTCAGTATATTAACATAAACTCAAGAGTTAACCGAACTATTCATTTATTCATAAAAAAATACGTCCTACAAATATATATATATATATATATAATATATATATATATATATATATATATATATTAAAGAAATTTGAAAAAACAAATGTTCCGAAAATAGGATGAATTTAATTATCGATGTTTAAACATTTCGGTTTCTTTAAACCTTCATCAGGATATATCTTGTGGTGAAGAAAATGATGGATGTTTTATAGATGACAGGAGATGAAAAATACCAGGCTTCATTTAATTATTTAGTTATCATTCCCACTTTGTTCCCTTTGTTCTCATAAAATAAGTCCATTAATACCTTTTTCTTGTCTTTTGTTGAATGCATTTCTTCGAGTTGCGTCACGCGTCATGACATATTCGCATGCGTGGATCGCGACTTGTCTTTCAAAAATTATAACGCTGAACAAATACTGTTACACAACAAAAAGATTTTATAAACATTTTCATCTCCTGTCATCTATAAAACATCCATCATTTTCTTCACCATAAGATACATCCTGATGAATGTTTAAAGAAACCGAAATGTTTAAATATCGATAATTAAATTCATCCTATTTTCGGAACATTTGTTTTTTCAAATTTATTTTCCATATTTACCCCCATATATATATATATATATATATATATATATATATATATATATATATATATGTATTGGATCAAGTATCCAATTGGCACCCCAGACCTAAGAGGTGATTTACTTCTTACCACTATCAAGGTCGCAACAAGGGATTGTTGCAAGTTTTCCATAACTCAGGTGAGCTCTGGTATTTACCTACTTGCTTTTGTGGGGCGTTAATGTTATCACCTTAATTGGCGATTGATTTTTTTTGCACCTTACTCATATAAATAAATAATTCTAAAGTTGTTAATAAAAGTTATATTTTCTTTTATTTGTGGAACGTTTCAGTCGGTAGGCAAAAATGTTCGACTTCGTCGTTTGAAAGTTCACAGTAAGAAAAACAATACACAAGTTTGACAAGTGACATTGTAAACAGGGTTGTTTATATTTAAAAGGGATATCAAAAATCAAATTCGGAATATCTAAGTAAAAATTTAAAAATAAACTTGTAAGAACTGTGGATATACCAGAATATGCTAATTTATTTATCACAACGTTTGATATGTTTACTGAAGAGCTACTGCAATTTTGTTCAATATGCAAAAAGTAAAATAATCTTGACTAGCAGGACCTATGGGTATACTACAGTATGATAATTTAATTATTACAACGTTTGATATATTTACTTAAGAGTAATTTGCAAAATTGTTCAATATGCAAAAAATATAATAATCTTGACTAGCAGTACCGATGGATATACCACAGTATGATAATTTAGTTATTACAACGTTTGGTATGTTTACTTAAAAGAAATGCAAAATAGTTCAATATACAAAAAGTAAAATAATCTTGACTAGCAGGACCTATGGATATACCACAGTATAATAATTTAGTTATTACAACGTTTGGTATGTTTACTTAAGAGCAAATGTTTAATAGTTCAATATGTAAAAAGCATAATAATATTAACTAGCAGGACCTATTAATATACCACAGTATGATAATTTAATTATTACAACGTTTGATATGTTTACTTAAAAGCAAATGTTTAATAGTTCAATATGTAAAAAGCATAATAATATTGACTAGCAGGACCTATTAATATACCACAGTATGATAATTTAATTATTACAAAACGTTTGATATGTTTACTTAAAAGCAAATGTTTAATAGTTCAATATGTAAAAAGCATAATAATATTAACTAGCAGGACCTATTAATATACCACAGTATGATAATTTAATTATTACAACGTTTGATATGTTTGCTTGAGAGCTACTGCATAATAGTTCAATATGTAAAAAGCATAATAATATTAACTAGCAGGACATATTAATATACCACAGTATGATAATTTAATTATTACAACGTTTGATATGTTTACTTAAAAGCAAATGTTTAATAGTTCAATATGTAAAAAGCATAATAATATTGACTAGCAGGACCTATTAATATACCACAGTATGATAATTTAATTATTACAACGTTTGATATGTTTACTTAAAAGCAAATGTTTAATAGTTCAATATGTAAAAAGCATACTAATCTTGACTAGCAGGACCTATTAATATACCACAGTATGATAATTTAATTATTACAACGTTTGATATGTTTACTTGAGAGCTACTGCATAATAGTTCAATATGTAAAAAAGCATAATAATCTTAACTAGCAGGACCTATTAATATACCACAGTATGATAATTTAATTATTACAACGTTTGATATGTTTACTTAAAAGCAAATGTATAATAGTTCAATATGTAAAAAGCATAATAATATTGACTAGCAGGACCTATTAATATACCACAGTATGATAATTTAATTATTACAACGTTTGATATGTTTACTTAAAAGCAAATGTTTAATAGTTCAATATGTAAAAAGCTTAATAATCTTGACTAGCAGGACCTGTTAATATACCACAGTATGATAATTTAATTATTACAACGTTTGCTATGTTTACTTAAAAGCAAATTTTTAATAGTTCAATATGTAAAAAGCATAATAATCTTGACTAGCAGGACATATTAATATACCACAGTATGATAATTTAATTATTACAACGTTTGATATGTTTACTTAAAAGCAAATGTTTAATAGTTCAATATGCAAAAAGCATAATAATCTTGACTAGCAGGACATATTAATATACCACAGTATGATAATTTAAGTATTACAACGTTTGATATGTTTACTTAAGTGCTATTGCAAATTAGTTCAATATGTAAAGCTGTTGATAAAAGTCCTCTTCTCTTGATTTTCACATCAGCATTAGCTGATGGTCTTTCATTGGAGCGTTTCAGTCGGTAGGCAAAAGTTTTCGACTTAGCCGTTTAAAAGTTCACAGGTCTTCTGCTTAACTTGCCCAATTACTTGATTGGTGCGCGTTCACGTATTTACGAACATTGATAAATAGTCGAGAACATTTGTATGAATTGCATTAACGCCCTTTAAAACCCGCTGAAGAGCGATTGGAAGCGAAACTTTTAGTAGGTCGTGCTGACTGATTAGGATTTATCTTTTATTATTTGGCTCTACTTTAGGTATTTGGAGCACCTTTTTACTTTTAGCTTTAGTGCGTCCTGGCGGTTTGTATGAAATACTATATATATCTTATATATATATATATATTATATATATATATATATATATTATATATATATATGCATAATAAATTGTTTTTTCTTTGTGGCCAAATATTGTACTAATAGATTAATCCTTTGTTTGGTACGCGATTATTTTGGTCCTTTTCTTTTTTACAAATTTTTTTTTTTCTGGCGCGGTTTGATGTTTGGTAGTAATATTTTTACAAATCAAACGATTTGCTGGGTATTTTTTTCTCACTCGCGAGATTTACCAAATAAGTTTGAGTATATATAGGTATATATATGTATGTGTGTGTGTGGTGTGTGTGTGTGTGTGTGTGGTGTGTTTTCCTGGTGATTCGCGGATAAATTCCATATGTAGTTTAAACGTAATGATACACGTAAACAGTAGCGAGAGTTCGGTGTACCTAGTAGGCCAAGTGAGTGGACGGACGAGCAAGTATATTTAATAAATGAAGGAAAAAAAGTTTAAATTTTGCTTCATTGCATAATTTATTTCAACTGCATTTACTGCATGCATCTTTCGGGATGAGCAAAAGTTATGGATATTACAGTAAATATTTTCTCATGCCGGAAGATGCTGCAATAATTCAGTTGAAATTGATTTATTAATGCAATGAAGCAAATTTTTCAGTTTCTTCCTCCATTTATTATATATATATATATATATATACTATATATATATTATATATATATATTTGGAAAAATGGTTTTAAGAAGCGTGGGCATTGGTGAGATGTTATAATAAATACAATTCCACAAATCGTTTTTTTTTCTTCTAAAAAAGATATCTTTTTTTCGGTCACGTGCTCCATTCAGAGAAGCAATACCGTGACACTATGTTTGTACGAGGAATAATGTGTAAAATCAGCAGATGTGGAAGTAAATATATATATATATATATAATTATATATATATATATATATATATATATTATATATATAATATATATAGTATATATTACGGTAGGCAAGTCGTGAGGAAACAGGCAGAGTTATTAATCATCAATATTATTGTTTGAGGAGTGGTTGTTGGATTCCGATTAACAGTAAAATTGGAAAGGATTGTGTTTTTGTATACAGAGGTTTCAGGACGGAATTTGCTGAGGTCTAATTAAGGATTCAAGAATTGAAAGAACGTAAATTCGTTGTCAAAGAATATAGTGATATTATAGTATATATATTATATATATATGTTATTATATATATATGTGTGTGTGTGTGTGTGTGTGTGTGTGTGTGTGTGTGTGTATCAAAAAATGACACGCCTCACTTCTCCATATTCCTAACTAATAAGATTATTATAATGTATCCAAAGTAGGCAATTATTATGAAGAAACCATTTATGAAAGTAGAGTGCCCAAGATGAAATAATAAATAATAATAATAATAAATAATAATATAATAATAATAATATAATATAATAATAATAAAAATGGACAAATATGCTGGACCTTGCCAGATGAAGTACTAAAAGTATGGATATGAAAGTTGCAAGTGATAACAAATTGTAGTTGTGGCAGGCTTGGAACGGTCCCTAAAGGGATTGGAAATAAGGGGTCCTGGAAAATGCATTGGAGCATCGAGAGGAAGGTATGAAGACGCTATCGCAGATACACTGCAGCTTAGCTGGCAATTGCTTCAGAATACTATAGAAGAGTCGCTGTGAGACCTGAGGAGACTTGCTTCACGATCAGGCGCTGCCTAGTGAAAGGCTATGCAGCATATTTGCTGATGTGAAAAACTCAAAGGACATAATAATGAATATAATAATAATAATAATAATAATAGATATAATAAAATAATATAATTATAAGCGAAAATTGATAAGACGCCACAAAAATAGTAAATGCAGACTATGCGTTGACATGATGAAGACTGGTAAACCATATACTCTGCGAATGTAAGCAAAGCAGCACAACCATAAATAACGAGATAACAAAACTAGACACGAAACTGGGGTTGGGATAAGTGATTCGCACTGGGAGTTATGCAAAAAATTAAATTTTTGACCATAGAATCAAAAATGGTATACTGCATAAACCAGAATCCTGTTCTTGAGACGAAACACATGAAAAATACTCTGGGACTTTGAGATAAAAACGATCAAAACGCTTAATCACCAGCAGAGAAAGACCCAGACCATAGTGGTTGATTACAAACGAAAGAAAAAAGAAACTTGTCAACGTGGTCGATTTTGCAGGTTCCAGTAGATGCACAGGGTGAAAGCTGGTGAAGGAAATGAAAAAAATGGGCAAATACTGGCTTGCAAGAGAAACTCGAAAAACGTATGGAAATATACACTTGGAACGTCCAAAAGATTGGAATAAAAAAGTCTGGCAAAATCTGGGGAATGAGAGGGGAATAAATCAAGACGCATCCAGAATACTGCATTGCTGCAAATCTGAATACTCAGAAAAGTCGCTGGAGACTTGAGGAGACTTGTTTGTCACTCAGCCTCCAGTGAAAGGCCATCCAGCTAACGCTGATGTGAAAAAACTCAAAAAGGAGTGAATAAATAATAATATAATAATAAATAATAATAATAATAATAATAAATAAATATCTGACTTGCCAGAGAACTGAAAAGAGGTTTATGGAATATGAAAGTGAGGTGACACCAATTGTAGTTAGTGCACTTGGAACCAGTCGCCCAAAAGGATGGAAAGAAGGGGTCTGGAATGTTGGAAGATCAGAGGAAGGGTTGAAACCCATTCAGAACACTGCCCTGCTGTCAACGCTGGCCAAGATACTCCCTTCAGAAGAGTCCTGGAGACCTGAGGAGACTTGCTGATGTGAAAACTCCCAAAAGGAGGTAAATAATATAATATGAATGAATAATAATATAAAATAATAATACAATATTGGTAAACATGATGGCGAAGTGGGTGCCATTTTGGATAGGCCAATATCAAATTACCTCCCCACTCTAATTAATATAATATTAGTACTATAATATATATGTATATATGTGTTGATGTGTGTGATGTTGTGTATATTGTGTGTGTCTCTGGAGTGCGTTACATATGGATAATAACTCCACCCTACCATTTACCCACATGATAAGAGCAGTGGTTTTTACTGCGTTTACTTTTTGAAATATATTTATGAAAAAAAGGAAGAAAATAAAAAGAACACTACCAAAACTGTGTTAATCTTTGATAAAAACTTCTTTATTCTAAAACAATCATGCTTTGCTTTCACAAAGACGTGCGATCTCAAAGTAGAATTGACAATACTTCTTTTTTTTTACCCACTCAAAAAAATTGCCTAATTGTTATCGAATATTAAGAAATTTATTCACCGATTCCTAATTCTATACTCTCGCCAAGTGTCTCAGGTGCTCGTGCGGAATCGAATGTACAATCACTAGCAAAATTAATCACTAATCACGACTAATGGTGTCTGCGCACGGAATCTGACTGTAGTATTATGGGTGGAGGCCCTCACAAAAAGATTGATAGGTGTTGGCGTTTTAGTCTACATACCTCAATATGCACAGTTATAAAGGTGTGTTGATATAAGTCTGAGGATTGGGGCATAATTAATAGGTGTCATTCTGGTCTGATATCTGTGCTGTATAATTTATCATCTGAGAGATTAATGTTTGCCACTGATTTGAGTGCACCGAAAAGGGAGGAGAGCATTTTGAAAAATAAATATATGTTGGTAAATGAACACTTTCTTCATCATTAGTGAACATACTTACTGACGTCCATAACTTCTCCCCATCCCTCTCGCTCTCAATCCACACACACTACACACAACACACACATTAACACACACAGATATATATATATATATATATATGGAATATGAAAGTCAGATCATTACCCTGAAGAGCATTATAGCGAAAACTCATAGTAGTCGTTGACTCATTAATTTATCTTTATTTATTTGCTATCTCCTAACGTTATATAAAATATATATTTATATAATATATATAATCTTATAATAATAATAATATATTAAATTGTTTTTTTGGCCAAATTTACCAATAGATTATTTTTTTTGGTAACGACTATTTGGTTTTTTTTTTTTTCAAAAATTTTTTCCCGGGTTAGTGGTAGTATATCTTACAATCAAAGCATTGCTGGGTTTATTTCTCACCGCAAGGATAACAACACGCTTGTATATATATATATATTTATAATAATATATATTATATATATATATTATAAAGATAAAAAAGATCTCCCTTGTCATCGCTAGTGAATAAAGGGGATACAGTCCTCGCTGGTTTGATACCGACTTCAGGTACACTGACAACTTTACTTACTACTTTAACACACCACTCAGACTCGAAAAATCTCTCGGTCTAGGCATAGTAAAAGGGATAGACTCTTTCGTTCCGGTTGATACTCTATATAGCAACTCACGACTTTATACCAACACTAATATATATATATATATATATATATATATATATATATATATTGTGTGGGTGGTGGGTGTTTCACATGGCGCTAATACCCTTGGGAAAATATATGAATCCATTCTCCCCCGCTATGGCTGAATAAGCAGGGTAAAATTGAGGATTTTTTACCCATGGTAGGTAACCAGTCAGGAGAAGGAAAATCTGAATTCAAACCTGTTAAACTCCACTTAAAAATTGACCTTGCTGTCATCCTGCTCGTGCGCAGGGGTTGTATATATATATATATATATATATATATATATATATTATATATATATATATATATATATATATATAGTAGCATGCTAATATTTATTAAATATCATAGTCATAGGTGTTTAAATATATATAATAGGGTTTAAGCTCACCGATATATATATATATATATATAATATATATATAATTATTTAATATATTGACAGAGAGTCGAATATAGAAGAGAGAGAGAGAGAGAGTAGAGGGTGTGTGTGTGTGTGTGTGTGTGTGTTGTAACTATACATATATGAACAAATATCTGGGTTGTATTTATTATATGAATGAAAGTATGACAAATTTAGTTTTTATTTAACACATAATCAAGGGTGATGTGAATAGATGATGCTGTGATAGTTAATCCAAAAATTGTATTTTCCAAAATAAAAATCAAAGCAAAAGCATGAACAATTCTTAGCGGTCCATTACCGTTGTAATACGTTTCAAAAAGTTATATATATAGTATATATATATATATATATATATTATATATTAGCGTGAAACGCCGAACACGTGTCTGTGGATGACTTATTAATATATTGCTCCTTAAATTTGGTAATGAGCTTCTAATTGTAATTTAAATTACCTCACATTTCTTAAATCACCATAAGCAAATAAGCAATGATCATTTCCCCGGAAATTTGATCTCTCAGTGACCGTAAAAATCATAAACATTCCTATGTACTTAATATAAGTTTTAAAAACACCAGTCCCCGCATCAAGCTGTCAGTGGGCGAGGGATAAGATATCGGACTACCATGCGGTTCAGTCTGAGTTCGACCCTAGCCAAGGATACTTGTGTCTAAGCCACACTGAAGAGCCGTGAAACGCCGAAACACGTGTCTGCGTGGATGACTTTATATATATATATATATATATGTTGGTGATGTGTGTGTGTAGTGTGAGGAGAGAGAGAGAGAGACAATATGAGCACGAAAATGAAAAAGAGAGTTATTTGAGTCGTTTTCACTTTTTATCGTTCTTCATATTGACAATCTAATGACGTCAGCAGACAGACGGTAAATTCATTGACAATTGAGTAAAAAGTATATTCTTTCTTTTTCGAATTTCATACTACGTTCTATTTATTCTTATTTTCCACGCGTCATGTGTTTCACAGTATTTTAATATTTATCTGACCTTTGGAATTGGTAACATCAGAATTATGTTGCATTAAAACGAGATAAAGGAACGCGAGAGCATCTTGATATATATATATATATATATTATATATATATAATATAATATATATATATTTATAATATATACTGTCGTGTAGAAAAAGTCACTATAAGAGGAATACCTACTTCTAAACAAAACAAAAACATCTACGAAAGTCCGATTGGTGTAGGGGTTTATAGTCCTCGCCTGTCAGCTTGACAGTCAGGGTTCGAATCAACGCACAAAGGCGGTCTTCCTATCTATAGCTCTGCTGACGAGGCCTAATAGGCCGAAATGTACATACAGAGATTGATTTTTCTCGATTTGTTTAGCCTTACAATCTGAATAGTTAATTAATTATTAATTAATTAACTTTCAAAATTAGGTACGACTTCAATTAAGCACATATTCTCCCAAAAATTGTTGGCTAAAAACCCATATCAAAACACAATCGTTGTGTATTTACTTCTCATATATATTATATATATATATATATATATATATATATTATATAAGAATAAATGTGATGTTAGTATATATAGATAAGTATATATATGTTGTGGGTTTTTAAGGGCCAAAAAATTAGACAAACGACTTGGTAACAATGGATACAAATGTATTGAATAAAAGAGTACAATTAACAGGCAAAAGAAAGTGGAGATTGCGTCGCAGCATATAGTTACGAGCTGACTCGCATTTGCTTCGTCAAGCCAAACATTGTCCTGCTACTTATAGTAGTCGTCGGCGCATTCGCATTTTGACATAAGTTATATCACCTTAAGAATATAAATCTATAAACGCCAAGTAAATAATGTAAATAGAACTTTTATCACCATTCAACGTACACTGAACTCTTTCATCTTTTACTCATACACTCAATGTCCTGAAGAAGGTTTTATATTTATTTTTTTAAAAAACGAAATACTTAAGTATCGACATAAAGAATTTCCATCGTTCATGACATCCTGTATTTGTTTTCTTTAAAAATGTTCTCCACATAAATAAATAGATAAATATATATTTTATTATATATCTTTTTGCATCTTTTGTGCTGCTACCGTTGGTTTATGCTATTTTAAGCTTAATTGTTTAAGCAGGCAATCGTCGGGCAGCGAATAAAAATTTTAAATTATAAAATATGGTCAAATATGTGCGTTTGATTAACTGTATTTGCATTTGTTTGTTTACGTGTTTGCGTGTGTTATATATTAAGGTCGGGTGTGCCTGTTCTGTTCTTACGTGTGCGTACGCTGCCATGCGCGTACACATAAATGCACGTAAGAAGCGGAATGTCATGATCAACATGTTATTATATATACTAGCAAATATATGCACCCTCCGGGTGCAAGTATTTTAGTTAAATTTTATAATAAATATATATTAAATTAGAAAGGCTAATGAAACTGAATAAGAATGTAGATAAAAAGATTTTGAACAGAGGGGGTATGATTGAAAAATAGAACAGCTTTGAAACTAACTCTTCCATCATTTTCGCATTACTCCCCTCTTTCATTGGTAAATTTTCCTAAGTTTACTCTTTCTTAAAATAGGAAGTAAAGGATAATATTAAAGTTATTTCTTCTTCTTAATGAATTTCTTTTAAGATTATCCAGAGATTTTGCTTATATTCATAAGATAAAACCAAACTATTAGAAATCAAATAATACTAAGATATATTTATTAAAATCAATTTTTTAAGATCAATATGCAAATTAGTCTTCCCATTCATACTGTAAACCTCTATTTTGTTGTATATATAAATACAATTGCATGTTATTAGTATGTAGATATGGTCAACAGTATAAGTAATGTAAAACAATTTTATTAATAATTGAGGTTTAAATAAAAAATAAATCATGGAGAATGTGATGTAAATAACTAAGGGAACTGTAAATTGAGTAGTAATATAGTTCGGTTACAGACAGAACAAACACCAATCTCCATTATAATAAGAATATATATATATATATTAAGTTGGGCTATTACGAAGCATCTAAAAATAAATGAATGAACTCGATGTTATGGAGTAGTGGATTCACTTATTTTTATTATTATTATTTTTTATCATAAATTTTCGGGTTCGTTAGATACCCTTTATCAAATGACTGTTGTTTCCTGTTCAACGGATCTTTTGTCTCTGTGTTATTGACAGTGGAAGCGTCTGTAAAAAATTATTATAATAACGTAGAAATTCTGGTGTCAGCGTTCAGTCCACTCACGTGAGTTTGTAATTTTAGAATCCATTTAGTTCTGCTTGTTTTCGGAGATTGAGGGGACTGAACGCTGACATCGGAATTCCCCGTTATTATAATGTTTTTACAGACGCTTCCGCTGTCAATAACAACAGAGACAAAAGATCCGTTGAACAGGAATAACAGTCATTTGATAAAGGGTATCTAACGAACCGCGAAAATTTATGATAAAAAAATATAATAATAATAAAATAAGTGAATCCAATACTTCNAAGCTGGATATTCCACTTTTCATGTGTGAGTACGTTGCCTACTCGGGTATGTTTACATAAAGCTATTTGATTTTTGTTGGGTCTTGGCTTAACCACGGGTTGTGCCGATAGAAATTGAAGTTTGACACTTAGATAATGGTAATCAGAGGAATATTGTCTGTAGAAAAGCCATTTCCAGAAAAATGTGCTCGGTTCCGAAGCAATTTCCTCAGCCTTATTCCACACATGCAGAGAGAATCGGTTTGAGTAGGATACATTTATAAATACATTTTTCCTACCTATCTTTACAGTCTCTGTCTCTGTCTCTACTTTCTGATATTCTCTTCTCTCTCTCTGACTCAATATATATATATTATATATATAATATATATATATATATGTATTATATATATATGTGTGTGTACTATATTATATATGTAAATATATGTTATATATATGTTGTATATATATGATATAATGTATATATATATATGTATATAGATTATATTAATATGTATATATATATATGTATACATATATATATTGTCAATATATATATAGGGTGTATATATATATATGTATATATAATGTATAATATATATATGATATATATATATTATATATATATATAATGTAGCAACAAGTTCATACTATATATTATGTATATATATCATGTAATATATATATGATTATATATGTATATATATATATGTATATATATTATGATTATATATTATATTATATATATGTTACATATATATATATGTATACAATATAATATATATATATATGTTATATATATAATATATGTATATATAATATATGATATATATATGTATTATTTATATATATGTATATATTATATGTATATGTTATATATATTAATATATATATATATATATATATATATATATATATAATATATTGTAGCAACATGTTCTACGTTAACGGAAAAGCACGCAGCGGACGTACAAATGACGAAGCGATGGTATACGCTTACACGCTTTTTAGGAACACAATCTGCTTCCAATTATTCATATTTCTGATGATGTTCTTTATAAACTCAAAACTAATTGTTCAATATTAGCTATGAAACATACAAATATTTTTCATTTAACGTACTTGTGCTGTTTTCATACCCTTTATCCTATACATTATCTATCCTATCTATCTACAACTATATATATATATATATATTATATATATATATATATATATATATGTTATATATTATGAGAAGAAAAATCGGATATGAAATCCCGACAGCGTCATTAGTATAAAGTTTTGAAAAACAACAAAATTAAAGTCAAAGATTGACTACAGACAGCCCGCTAAAACATTCGGTTTTAATAAACCATCAATGGGGCTTAGTTGGTTAATTAATTTTTGGTATTAAACCAGCAAAAGCTTTTGAGTCTTCGTTGCGATCTTAGAAAAGCTCACCCCGGCAACCGAAATGCAAGAAAAATCTAAGAATGCAACGTCACGTGGGTAACACTGTTTCCATTTAAATAGTTGATGATGTAAACAATCCCATATGTATATATATAATATATCATATGGCATCTGTGGAAAAAGTACTTACCGGCTGAAAATCAGTCACAGTGGTTAGTTGATTCAAGTTTCACAATAATAAGGCAGCGAATACTAACAAATATAAAGGGCTCAATACGTTAGATACAAATTTATTATCATGAGGTACACGGTAATAACCTACTCGTGTTTCACCATGAGGATCTTCAGGGTAAAATCCCACTGGATTAATCAAAATATTGAATAATTGCAGTCGATTTCACGGAGTGATTTTTCGCGATAAACGGTTTGATTCGCGAAAAACAAACACTTGATATTAAATCGACTTCATTAATCAATATCTTGTTAATCCTTGGTAATCAAGGCTATTCGAATCTCGAAATAAGAACATAATACATCATACCCACACACAACACACAATATATATATATATATATATATATATTAATATATATATTTATATACACAACACACACACATATATAATAATATCATATATATAATATATTATATTATACTATTATATAACATATTATATATATATGTCTCGTTACTCGATCTCTTGTCGGAGGAAGATCGCTAGATATACACTGCTGATAATAGTAGTAAAGTTGAAAACAAACTGTACAGTGTTCCACGTCGCGAGGCGTTACTCGCTGAGTTTGCGTCATGATATTCTTCACTAATATCCGAATTCTATACGACATACGCATTGATCGCCTTCACAAAAATATAGATATATAATATATATATATATAATATCATATATATATATATATATATTACTTTCTATACTCAACGGTGTGAAAAAACCCAATAATTTCAATTTCAAAATACCAAAAACATTTTTCAAACTTAGTATCTGGGAAAAACAAGAAGAAAAAAACAAACACACCCGTCCTTCTGAAATAAATATCCAGTATGGCACAGTAAGTGAAAAAGAAAGAAAGAAAAAAAACACGAAGGAGTGATTCTACGTTATATATTGTTAAAAAGTGGCTGTAATACGGTAAGAAGAGTATAATTATTAGGTCCTAATGAGTCTTAGACTGGTCACCCAGGTTTCACCCGAATTCTTCATAATCATATATTATATATATATATATATATATATATACATCTTATTATCAATGGAGATTGGTGGGTTTGTCTGTCTGTAACCCGAAACCTATATTTACTATACAAGTCACAATTCCTTTAGTTACTTTTAACATATTCCTCCATGATTTTATTTTTATTCAATCTCAAATTATTAATAAATGTTTTACCATTACTTCACCTGTTGACCATATCTACATAGCTAATAACATGCCATTGTATTTATAGTATACATACAAATAGAGTTTTACACCAGTATGAAGGTAAGCACTAATTTGCATTTGCAATCTTAAAAAATTTGATTTAATAAAATATATGCTAGTATTATTTGACTTTCTAATAGTTTGGTTTTAAATCTTACTGTGTATAGCAATAACTCTACATGGGATAATCTTTACAGAAAAGAAATTTCTCTTTAACGAAGAGAAATAATTTTACATTATTATCTTTACTTCCTATTTTTAAGTAAAAGTAAATAGCGAAAACTTTAACCACAATGAATAGAGGGAAGTAACGGAAAATGATGAGAAGAGTTCAGTTTCAAAGCTGTTCTATTTTTCATATACCCCCATCTGTTCCAAAATCTCTTTTATCTACGATTCTTATTCAGTTTCATTTACGCCTTTCTAAAAATTTATTATATTTTATTATTAAATTTAACTAATAATATTGCAACCCAGGCGTGCATTATATATGCTAGTATATATTAATACATTAAACTAATAATATGCCCAGACTGGAGTCTACATATCATTAGAAATAATTCACATGTATAGCAACGTGTCGTTACGTCTCATAAAACAGGTGGAAATATTCATTTTGGATTCTAGACTTTAAAAATCACCGTGAGCAAAATACAGTATACACGAGATTAATAAAGGTGTCCAAATCCAAAAATAAAACATCGTTTTGTTTATTTGTTTAACCTTGGGCATAGAAGTCATCTTTTTTTTTTAGTTTAATGCATATTAAGCCACTTAGTTCCTTTGTTTAATGGCATATTAACCTTTTTTATTTCTTCTGTTAATGGCATAGACATCATCTTGGTTTCTTTGTTAATGCGCATATTAAGCCTCTTGCTCTTCTTGTTTAACGACATATTAAGCTTTGGGTTCTTTGTTTAATGGATATTACCTTCGATATCAGTTTCGTTTAACTGCATATTAACCTTCTGATCTTCTCCTCTCACCTTCTGTTCTCATGGCATATTATCCTTCTTGCCTTATTCTTTGTTAATGACATATTAAACCGTCTGCTTTCTTGTTTAATGGCATATTAACCTTCTTGATTTCTTTTGTTTAATGCATATTAAACTTCTTGATTTCTTTGTTTAATAGGCATATAACCTTCTGGTTTCTTTGTTTAATGGCATATTAACCTTCTTGATTTCTTTGTTTTAATGGCATATTAACCTTCTTGGTTTCTTTTTTATGAATATTAACCGTCTGGATTTCTTTGTAAGACAATTAACCTATCTTGATTTCTTGTTTCAATGGCATTATTAACCTTCTTGGTTTCTTTGTTAATGGCATATTAACCTTCTTGATTTCTTTGTTAATGGCATATTACCTCTTGAGTTTCCTTTGTTTAATGACATATTAACCATCTCGGATTTACGTTGTTTAATGAAATATTAACTCTTCTTGCATTTCCTGTTTAATTACATAATCAAACACTTCTTTGATTTCTTTGCTTAATGATATTTAACCTTTCTTGATTTCTCTATTTATGGATATTAACCCCTTGATCTCCTTTGTTTAGATGCCAAATTAACCTTCTGATTTCTGTTAGCATTATGGGATTTTATGTTGTATAGTATTGATTTGTTTCATGTCTTATATTCTATGTATAATGTATTCCCTAAAAACGAGAGAATATCCTCCAATCTTGACGTTTTTACCATGTTTTGCTTTAAATAACGGTTTCCTGATTGCAGCAAAAAAAACTGGCCATTCCCATGAATAAGTGTTTAATTGTTAGAGGTATTTACATGGTTTCACATGGTTTTTGGTTGTGTTCTTGTTTGAGATATAGGAGTGTTCGTAGTCTTGTATACCAATGCGAATCGAGACACAATGACCCTTGTTCCTTTCTAGACTTCCTTAAATGGGCTTGATTAGAACGAGTTATTTCTGGATGTTGATTCCAGTGGCTGTTGTATGATGAAGGAATCTATTAATTTTAGTTTTCAAATCGGTATATATATCTGAAAAAAAAAATACTGAAGACTGTCTATCATTAAGCTCCTGAAAAGATTAGACTTGATGTCTAACTATTAAAGAGATTAATGATATGTGGATCCCAAGTCATATTAGGAGTGAAGGGAATGAAAGAGCCAAACTCCGCAGCTAAATCGGCTCTAGATTTGTACCCCCGACAATTTCAAGATATCATATACCGAGTTGAAAACTAAAATTAATAGATTCCTTCATACAAAATTACAACACCACTGGAATAACAAATCCAAAATAAACTCGTCTCTAATCAAACCCACTTTAAGGAAGTCTAGAAAGGAACAAGTCATTGTGTCTCGAATTACGCATTGTCATACAGACTTACCACACTCCATATACTCAAACAAGAACACACAACCAAAAACCATGTGAAACATGTCAAATACCTTAGACAATAAACACTTATTCATGGAATGCAGTTTTTTTGCTCACATCAAAACCGTTATTTTAAAGCAACAATATAAAAAAACGTCAACATGGAGGATATTCTCTCGTTTTTTAGGGAAATAAAATATACCATAGAATATAGACATGAAACAAATCATACTATACAACATAATCCCCAATAATGCTAACAGAAATCCAGAAGGTTAATTTGTCATTAAAACAAAGGAATCAAGAGGGTTAATATGCCATTAAATAGAGAAATCACAAGAAGGTTAATGTCATTAAGCAAAGAAATCAAAGAAGGTTGATAATGTAATTTAAACAGAGAAATCAAGAAGCATTAATATTTCATTAAACAACGAATCCAGATGGTTAATATGTCATTAAAAAGAAGAACCAAGAAGGTTAATATGCCATTAAACAAAGAAATCAAGAAGGTTAAATGCCATTAAACAAAGAAACCAAGCAGGTTAATATGCCATTAAACAAAGAAATCAAGAAGGTTAATAGGCCATTAAACAAAGACCCAGACGGTTAATATGTCATTAAACAAAGAAACCAGAGAAGGTTAATATGCCATTAAACAAAGAATCAAGAAGGTAATATGCCATTAAAACAAAAGAAACCAAAGAAGGTTTAATATGCCATTAAACAAAGAAATCAAGAAGGTTAATATGCCATTAAACAAAGAAATCACAGACGGTTAATATGCCTTAAACAAAGAAATCCAGACGGTTAATTGTCATTAAACAAAGAAACCAAAGGATAATATGCCATTAAACAGAGAATAAGAAGGTTAATATGTCATTAAACAAATAATTCAAGAGGTTAATATGCCATTAAACAAAGAAACCCAAAGGCTTAATATGTCGTTAACAAAGAAATCAAAGAGGCTTAATATGCCATTAAACAAAGAAACCAAGAATGACTTCTATGCCATTAAACAAAGAAATAAAAAGGTTAATATGCCATTAAACAAGGAAACCAATGGCTTAAATGCCATTAAACAAAAAAAACAAGATGAACTCTATGCCATTAAACAAATAACAAAACGATGTTATATATTTTTGGATTTTACACATACTCGTGTTATACTTGTATTTTGCTCACGGTGATCTTTTTAAAGTTCTAGAATCCAAATGAATATTTCCACCTGTTTATGACGTTACGACACGTTGCTATACATGTGAATTATTTCTAATGATGATGAGACTCCAGTCTGCATATTTATTAGTTTTAAAATGTATTATATATACTAGCAATATATGCACCCTCCGGGTGCAAGTATTTTAGTTAAATTTTATAATAAATATATTAATTAGAAAGGCTAATGAAACTGAATAAGAATGTAGATAAAAAGATTTGAACAGAGGGGTATGATTGAAAAATAGAACAACTTTGAAACTAACTCTTCCATCATTTTCCGTTACTCCCTCTTTCATTGGTAAATTTTCCTAATGCTTTAGTTAAAATAGGAAGTAAAAGATAATATTAAAGTTATTTCTTCTTTAAGGATTTCTTTTAAGATTTATTAAGAGATTTTTGCTCATATACATAAGATAAAACCAAACTATTAGAAATCAATAAATACTAAGCATATATTTTATTAAAATCAATTTTTTAAGATCAATATGCAAATTAGCTTCCCATTCATACTGTAAACCTCTATTTTGTTGTATATATAAATAAATTGCATGTTATTAGTATGTAGATATGGTCAACAGTGTAAGTAATGTAAAACAATTTTATTAATAATTGAGATTTAAATAAAAATAAAATCATGGAGAATTGATGTAAATAACTAAAGGAATGTATTGTATAGTAATATAGTTTCGGTTACAGACAGACAAACCCACAACTCCATTATAATAAGTATATATATATTATAATATATATATATATATATATATATATGAAGAATTCGGGTGAAACCTGGGTAGACAGTCT
>CM042160.1:3486210-3506210 GCA_023376005.1 Doryteuthis pealeii
GCTTTATGTAACATACCCGAGTAGGCAACGCTACTCACACATGAAAAGTGGATATCCATGCTTAAGGCGTTAATGCATTCATCACAATGTTCTCGACTATTTATCAATGTTCGTAAATACGTGAACCGCACCAATCAAGTAATTGGGCAAGTTAAGAGAAGACCTGTGAACTTTTAAACGGCTAAGTCGAAAACTTTTGCCTACCGACTGAAACGCTCCAATGAAAGTACCATCAGTTAATGCTGATGTTGGAAAATCAAGAGAAAGGACTTTTATCAACAGCTTTACATATTGAACATATTTGCAATAGCAGACTTAAGTAAACATATCAAACGTTGTAATACTTAAATTATCATACTGTGGTATATTAATAATGTCCTGCTAGTCAAGATTATTATGCTTTTTGCATATTGAACTATTAAACATTGTGCTTTTAAGTAAACAATCAAACGTTGTAATAATTAAATTATCATACTGTGGTATATTAATATGTCTGCTAGTCAAGATTATTATGCTTTTTACATATTGAACTATTAAAATTTGCTTTTTAAGTAAACATAGCAAACGTTGTAATAATTAAATTATCATACTGTGGTATATTAACAGGTCCTGCTAGTCAAGATTATTAAGCTTTTTACATATTGAACTATTAAACATTTGCTTTTAAGTAAACATATCAACGTTGAATAATTAAATTATCATACTGTGGTATATTAATAGGTCCTGCTAGTCAATATTATTATGCTTTTTACATATTGAACTATTATACATTTGCTTTTAAGTAAACATATCAAACGTTGTAATAAATTAAATTATCATACTGTGGTATATTAATAGGTCTGCTAGTTAAGATTATTATTGCTTTTTACCATATTGAACTATTATGCAGTAGCTCTCAAGTAACATATCAAACGTTGTAATAATTAAAATTATCATACTGTGTGTATATTAATAGGTCCTGCTAGTCAAGTTAGTATGCTTTTTACATATTGAACTATTAAACATTTGCTTTTAAGTAAACATATCAAACGTTGTAATAATTAAATTTATCATACTGTGGTATATTAATAGGTCCTGCTAGTCAATATTATTATGCTTTTTACATATTGAACTATTAAACATTTGCTTTTAAGTAAACATATCAAACGTTGTAATAATTAAATTATCATACTGTGGTATATTAATATGTCCTGCTAGTTAATATTATTATGCTTTTTTACATATTGAACTATTATGCAGTAGCTCTCAAGCAAACATATCAAACGTTGTAATAATTAAATTATCATACTGTGTAATTAATAGGTCCTGCTAGTTAATATTATTATGACTTTTTACATATTGAACTATTAAACATTTGCTTTTAAGTAACATATCAAACGTTGTAAATAATTAAATTATCATACTGTGGTATATTAATAGGTCCTGCTAGTCAATATTATTATGCTTTTTACATATTGACTATTAAACATTTGCTTTTAAGTAAACATATCAAACGTGTAATATTTAAATTATATACTGTGTATAATTAATAGGTCCTGCTAGTTAATATTATTATGCTTTTTACATATATTGAACTATTAAACATTTGCTCTTAAGTAAACATACCAAACGTTGTAATAACTAAATTATTATACTGTGGTATATCCATAGGTCTCTAGTCAAGATTATTTACTTTTTGTATATTGAACTATTTGCATTTCCTTTTAAGTAAACATACCAACGTTGTAATAACTAATTATCAATACTGTGGTATAATCCATCGGTACTGCTAGTCAAGCTTATTATATTTTTGTTGCATATGAACAATTTTTGGCAATTTACTCTTAAGTAAATATATCAAACGTTGTAATAATTAAAATATCATACTTAGTATACCCATAGGTCCTGCTAGTCAAGATTATTTTACTTTTGCATATTGAACAAAATTGCAGTAGCTCTTTCAGTAAACATATCAAACGTTGTGATAATAAATTAGCATATTCTGGTATATCCACAGTTCTACAAGTTATTTTATAATTTTACTTAGATATTCCGAATTTGATTTTGATATCCTTTTAAATATAAAGCAACCCTGTTTACAATGTCACTTGTCAAACTTGTGTATTGTTTTTCTTACTGTGAACTTTCAAACGACGAAGTCGAACATTTTTGCCTACCGACTGAAACTTCCACAAATAAAGAAAATATAACTTTTATTAACAACTTAGAATTATTTTATTTATATGAGTAAGGTGCAAAAAAAATCAATCGCCAAATTAAGGTGATAACATTAACGCCCCACAAAGCAAGTAGGTAAATCACAGAGCTCACCTGAGTTTATGGAAAACCTTGCAACAATCCTTGTTGCGACCTTTGATAGTGGTTAAGGAAAGTTAATATCACCTCTTAGGTCTGGGTGCCAATTGGATACTTGATCCAATACATATATATATAATATATATATATATATTATATATATATTAAATATATATGGGGTAAATATGGAAAATCAAATTTTGAAAAAACAAATGTTCCGAAAATAGGATGAATTTAATTATCGATATTATAAACATTTCGGTTTCTTAAACATTCATCAGGATGTTCTTATGGTGAAGAAAATGATGGATGTTTTATAGATGACAGGAGATATGAAAATGTTTTATAAAATTTTTTTGTTGTGTAACGTATTTGTTCAGCGTTATTAATTTTTGAAAGACAAGTCGCGATCCACGCATGCGAATATGTCATGACGCGTGACGCAACTCGAAGAAATGCATTCAACAAAAGACAAGAAAAGGTATTAATGGACTTATTTATGAGAACAAGGGAACAAAGTGGGAATGATAACTAAATAATTAAATGAAGCCTGGTATTTTCATTCTCCTGTCTATCTATAAAACATGCATCATTTCTTCAGCCACAAGATATATTCCTGATGAAGGTTTAAAAGAAAACCGAAATGTTTAAACATCGATAATTAAATTCATCCTATTTTCGGAATCATTTGTTTTTTCAAATTTCTAATATATATATATATATATAATATATATTATATATATATATAATATATATTTGTAGGACGTATTTTTTTATGAATAAATGAATAGTTCGGTTAACTCTTGAGTTTATGTTAATATACTCGAATAGAAGTTAATTTATTTCATTCTGAACAATTTGGACGGCCTCACTTTAACGCGGAGTCTGGTGCAAAATGTATAGACGCTCGAAGATTAAGAACAGAGTATTAATATATATATTTTGTTTTTAAGCTAGTTTCATTTCTTCATATTAAAATGCTAATGTAGGAACTAAAATGAAATAATAATAATATAATAATAATAATAATAATAATAATAATAACTTAAAGAGAAACTGAATCATTAAATTAATTGCTGTGCGCAAATTATGTCCTAAGGACAAACTATATCAAAGCAAAATTGATAAAGACCCAACAAAATAGTAAATGTTAGACTATGCGGTAATAGATATGAGACCAGTAAACCTTGTACTATGCGAATGTAGCAAATTAGAAACAACGGGAGTATAAAAACTGGACACGACTGGGTCGGAAAGGTGATCCACTGGGAATTATTCAAATAATTTAATTTTGACCATACAAAAATGGTAATGCATAAACCAGAATCTGTTCTTTGAGAACGAAACGCATGAAATTCTCTGGGACTTTTGAAATAAAAAGGACACCTTTATCCAGCAAGAAGACCAGACCTAGTGTTGATTAACAAAAAGAAATACTTGTCACTGGTGGATTTGGCAGTTCCAGGCAGATCACAGGAGTGAAGCTAAAGGAATAATGAAACAATGAAAAAATACCTGGACCTTGTAGGAGAGCCTGAAAAGTATAGGAATATGAAAAGTCAAAGTGATACTAATGTAGTTGGTGCACTTGAACGGTCCCAAAGGATTGGAAAAGGGGTTGGAAAATCGGACATCAGAGGAAAGAATGAGACCTATGCAGAATTACTGCACTGCTGCAATCTTCTAGAATACGTTAGAAGAGTCCTTGAGACTGAGGAGACTTGCTGTCACTCAGCCTCCAGTGAAAGGCTATCAGATATTGCTGATGTGAAAAACTCAAAGGAGATAATAATTAATATAATAATAATAATAATAATAATAATAATAATAATATCTGGACTTACAGTAGAACTGAAAAAGTTATGGAATATGAAGTGAAGTGACACCAATTGTAGTTAGTGCACTTGGAACAGTCCCAAAGGATGGAAAGGGTCTGAATGTTTGGAAATCAGAGGAAGGTTGAAACCATCAGAACACTGCACTGCTGCAACCTGCCAGAATACTCAGAAGAGTCCTGGAGACCTGAGGAGACTTGCTGATGTTGAAACTAAAAGGAGTAAATAATAATAATAATAATAATAATAATAATAATAATATAATAATAATAATAAAAATATTGGTAAATAGGCGAAGTGGGGTGAAAGAAGAAGAATTGAAATAATCTGTCAGAAAATGAACGTAATACTTCAAGCTTCGATAGTTGTAGCACACAGAAACTAGTAAGTCAACAAGGTATTATTATCCATTCCACCAATCATAAACGACAACAACAATATAAAACCGTGTTAAGCCGCCTTCGAGCTTTCTCACTTCCGAAGCCTGCAGGTAAGTAAAAGCTTCCATTTTTTCCCAATAGATGGTCGCTATGGGTAGCATTTTACGCATCTGCAGGGTACAATCAGTGTATATATTGTCCAAGTCGACAGGATTATGGGAGTGAGAGAGAGATGAGTAGAGAGACAGATGAACAGTCCAGAAACAGACAGAGATTTAGTAGCAGCAGCATTAGTAGTATTAGTATAGTAGTAACAGCATAGAACACCAGAGATTTCGTAAACCCAGATCAGACTAAATGACCGAAAGGATTACACTGAGCCAAATATATCAAATACCACTTCATTGCCAGCACTCCCAGACCCACTCTGCCCGGAGTGTAGTACTTGTTTGTGGTCCCCATCTCTGAGCCAATATATCAAATACCACTTCATTGCCATTACTCCCAGGTCCTCTGCCCCGGAGTGGTGTACTTATTTGGGTCCCATCTCCGAGCCAAAGTCAAATACCCCTTCATTGTCATTTACTCCCAGCCCACTCTGCCGCGGAGTGGTAGTACTTGTTTGGGGGTCCAACTATGGGCCAAAAGATCAAATGCCCTTCATTGCCATTGCTGTCAAGTCCAAAAATAAGAATTCAGCGATGAGTCAAACACCAGATAATCATGATTTACATTTTTGCATTTCATTTGGGCGATATTGGACTGGTCTCATATTTAACCATGAGGGTGTTGCAAGATGATAACGTTCGTACTTTTTAGGAATACGACTATATATATATATATATATAAGGGTCATCCACAGACCACGTGTTTCGACTTATCAAGTCTCCTCAGTGTGGCTAGGCCATTTGTAAGCTACCACAGCCGAATTGAAATCCGATCGGTTGGGTGTCAGTCGGCACCTAAACCATTAGGCTGTCTTCACTTACAGAATGGGTAAGCGGGATTTTAACTGTTTTAATAACACATCGCTTTGCGTGTAAAGGCCAGTCACAAAGTGCTCCATTCTTTAGAAGAGCGTTGCGTTTACGCTTGAGTTGGCGGCTCGTCAGCAAGATCCCCCCCCAGAGTGCTCACCCTAGGGGATGGGGAGCATATATAGGGTCATCCACAGACCACGTGTTTCGACTTATCAAGTCTCCTCAGTGTGGCTAGACATTTGTAAGCAACCTACAGCCTGGAATTGAAATCCGATCGGTTGGGTGTCAGTCCGGCACCGTAACCATTAGGCTGTCTTCACTTACAGAATGGGAAGGGGATTTTAACTGTTTTAATACACACATCGCTTTGCGTGTAAAGGCCGTCACAAAGTGCTCCATTCCTTAGAAGAGCGTTGCGTTTACGCTTGAGTTGGCGGCCGTCAGCAAGATAAGATACTTAATTGTGTTTATATGTATGCATGTCTTTCTCCGCCCGACAGTAAGATAACAAAAACGAAGAATACCAGAGAAATGAAACTTTCTAAAACATAACTTCTTATACTTTCCTAACAAAAGACTGAAAGCTTCCGCTTTGATACACGTTATGAAAATCAGGGTGGAGGGGAAATGATATCGACATTTTATGTTAAAAAGGTTAATGACCGACAATATGATAGAGTTCAATCTTGATCATTTGGTCTATGTTTTGCTTTCAATAACACCAAAATACATTCTTGAACGTTAAAAGAAAAAATTAATTATATTCAGAAAAAAATATATTTAATAAAAATCTCTCCTCATCTTTCTACCTTCTTCTATCTGTCTGTCTGTCTGTCTGCCATCTCTCTCTCTCGTTTCACTCTCTCTCTCTCTCTTTCGCTCTCTCTCTGTTTCACTCTTCTCTCTTTCGCTCGCTCTCTCTTCTCTCTTCTATATATATAATATATATATATATAATATATATATAGAGAGAAGAGAGAGAGAAGAGAGAGAAGAGATAGGTATAATAGAAAGATATTTTGAGTTGAAGGTTTTCGCATATGGTTCGAATATTGTTTACCAGTGTTTTTTTTATTTTTTAATAAACACGCACACACCCACCCACACACCACACACACACACACACACATAACCACACACACACAACACACACACACACACACACATATATATATTATATATAGTATATATATAGTTATAATGATTGATAATATAAACGCTAAAAGTGTTTTTAATCTTAGAAAATCTGCACAACAATGACAACAATTCCCAATATATTTCAAGCTATAAAATAGAATAACAATAAAAAAACAAATCAAGATTTCGACGGCTGGAGTTTCACGTTGTGATCCTCAGTGGAGCCAGTATTGACACGGCTATATATATATATATATATATATATATATATATATATATGAGTAAGAAAGGTGGAATGAAAACATCACACAATGCTGTTAAGAAGAAAAACAATTTATAATATAATCATAGCTGATATGATCAATATTTCGATTTTACAAAATCATCATCAGAGCTCATCACTCCGTAGTTGTTTGGTCGGAGAGGAAAGTCAAATGAGTTACAAAACAAAAAAACCTTAATACTTGCAAAAAAGAAAGACGTTACAATTTCACCAACGTGGGCATTTCGCGCATATATAGTCGGTCTATGATCCATGTATATCTTTTGACAACAAATGTAGCGAATTTTTGAGATGTTGGCAACAAGGCGAAAACAATTTAAAGGAAGGGGATGGGTGTTAAGAAATGTGACGGTTGGAATTCAAAAGACTTTTAGTAAAGGAATTATTTTACGATTAAATGTTTTTATTATTTAAATTTTATTTTTAAGTTCTCGTAATTCATAATGATTAGATATTATGTAATTAGTTTTTATATATACAAGTGAAAAGTTATGAGCGGAATATGTTAAATTGTTAGAAAGGAGTTTTTATATATTTTATTTTAGCGATTAATTATTTTTAAATTCTAATTAATTTATTATTATTAAGTTCTGTTATTTAATAAAGAAATGATTAAATATTTTATTGTGTTTGTTTTATATATAAAGTAAAAAGGTTATGGGCGGAATTGGTTATTATTTTTAGATAATGTTAAGCGGATTTGATCTAATTAAGGTATTATTTTAACCGACAAACAAAACAACTACGGGAGTGAATGAGCTCTGATGATGATTTTTGTAAAACATAATATGATGAATATCAGCTATGATTATATTAAAATTGTTTTCTTCTTTAACAGCAATTGTGTGATGTTTCATTCCACCTTTTCTTACTCATATTGTCGGATTCATTCCTTTCTTTAACTTAGATATATATATAATGCCGTGCTGTTAGCACGGATATCCCTGACTCTTCTTGCCAACCGTCCCTATCGGCCATCGCTAAATGTCAGATCTTCCGCGTGGGCATCTAGAATCCAGACCTGATTGATATAGGTTTTTGTTGGTCGTCTCACACTGGTGACCAATACGTAGAGGTTCACACAGAAGACCGTCGCTTATGAGTTCATCCTGCTTCTCCAGCAGTGTCCAGCATTGTTTTGTTCGTTCCCCTGAATGGTTTGTGTAATAGAGGCAGGTGATCGTACAGCTGTTTTCTTGTAGGATGCTGCTTCCAGGATGTTCGGGAATTATAAATCATAAACAGATAAATTAAAATCAGAATATATAAAACAAATCAGCGGAATCTAAACTCATAATTCTATGATAGATATTAGTTTTATTCTAACTTCAAAACTTCACACCCAGCACAACTACTAGAAATACATTTAACTAAGAACAAAACAAGTAAGATACATTAATATATATATATGTAAAATAACTAATAATAGATAATAATAATAATAATAATAATAATAATAATAATTAATAGGGAAAAAAATAAAAAAAATATAAATAAAAGATAAAACAATTGCATAAAATAAATAGATAAATGCGATATATAATAAAAGAAATAAATAAATAAAATAAAATTTTAAAAATATGTTAATAATTATAATATAAAAAATACAAATAAAAAATAAAATAAATAAATAAATACATAAATAAAAAGTAAATAAAACAAAATAATTTGAAATGAAATAAGATATAATATAATGCTAAAAATAAAAACAAAGCAGAATAGAATCTAGCTAGTACTCTTAATCGCGCAATTTTTAAATTAAAATTAAGTTGCATTGCTAAGCTCCGTCTAAAACCTATACACACACACACATCAACCCATATATATAATAATGTACATGATAGCAAAGCACAACACACTACTAAATAACAGCACACCAGTACATTAATGTAACTAAGAAATAGGCATAAGCACACCAAAATAACACACACATCACAGACTACACAACACACACACAACACACACACACATCTCATGGTGTTAAGACGACCAAATACACGCACACAGCACACATCAACAGGTTCAGGCCAACCTGATAGACAGTAAATTCACACTCAGCCGCGCATCCATATAACAATCTCAAGCATATATCTGGAATGTTAGGTCTTCAGACACATATCAATAAAAAAAGATCCATGATGATCCTGTTAATAAACAAAAACAAACAAAAAAATAAAATAAAAAAAATAAAATAAATTAAAATAAAGACCTGCTGAGAGCGCGAATCAAATTCTGGAATTAAATAATTAAAATAAAATAAAAAGAAATGATCAGACAGCACTAGACATAAGCAGCACGCACACACACTACCGCTTACATTTAGCAACACAAGGGCACGCCACACACCGAATGGATAGCCTTACACAGCAAAACACTACACAATAAGGCAGCCCCCAAACATAGAAAATGCATACACATACACACACAGAAATTTGAAGACCCAAGAAGCAGAACGAATCTAGCCCAGCTGCTAAGATAAACTCAAGTTTCCAGTATTTTTTCTGAGGATGGGAATTTCTTCCCGGAAAATATTGAGAAATTAAATTGACAGGTTAACAAAAACATCATAGTTACCATTCTTTTTCATTTAACCTCGGCATTGTGGAAGCCTTCAAACCAACGCAACAAACGCATTTACTATCACCAATGCTTCAAGCAAATTACAACCCTTTTATATATATTATATAATATTATATATATATATATATTATATAAATTATATATAGAGTTGCTATAATTTATAAATAAAATGTGCTCAGTATGATTCATAGATAATATATATCTAAGTATAGTAGTATACGATAAAATCACGGTGCTTGGGTAATTATTTATATTAATGTATATATTATATATATATAATACTATATATATATTCAGGGAGATAAATATGGTATTAGTCAGGTGGTAAATAAAACAATAGAAAAAATCAACCTTTGGTTAAAAATGAAATCGTCGCAAATAGCCGCAGATGAAATGCAATATGTAAATCCTGATATCTGGCGTCGCTTATCCACCGAATTTCATTCTCATGAGTTCTCAGCGCGAGTGTCAAGTTAATTTTTTTTACTATAAAGGAAAAGAAAGGGACAATAAAGGAGATGATGCTACTACAGAAAAAAATATTGCTTAAGAAAGAAAGAGGGAGAAGAGTGTGAAATATAGAGAGACGAGGTGGCACAGGAATCGATAGATGTTGTCTGTTCAATCACGAACATGAAAGAAAACGGAAAGAAAGAAAAAATAAGGTGAGAGGTAAATCAAGATTTATTAACTTTTACATATTGAAAACAATTTTAGAATAGGCTCTTAACTAAACATATCAAACGTTGGAATGGATTAAATACCATACCTGGATATATCAAAGGATCCACTAGTAGCTCATCTATTTTTGTCCTACTCGTTCAGTTCATCGAAGTATAACTTTCATATTATTGTATCTCTTCCTTATTTGATAGTGGCATTACATTGTCATCTACAATTACCTTTCAAAAGGGCATCTATTTTTATTTCTCGTTACATCTGATATTGGTTATTTATGATTTTCTTTAATATCATGTCTGATCTCTCTCTTTACTCCTATAACATCGAGTTCATTCATTTATATTTAGATGCTACGTAATAACGCCCAACTTAAAAAAAAACATAAAAAATACATACCGAAAGAAGCATACGGAGACCTCCTAAAATACAATATATATATATATATATATTATAAAGGTACACGGTAATAACCTACTCGAGTTTCACCATAAAGATCTTCAGGGTTAAATACACTGGATTAATCAAGATATTGATTAATTGCAGTCGATTTCACGTGTGTTTTTTCGCGATAAACAGTTGATTATAGATCCGCGATCGAAGAACGCTGGTTTTAAATTCGAAAATTCGAAAAAGCGGAAGTTTCTTTTTTTTCAAAGGATCAAAATATAAACATTATTAGAAATCCGCTCTGTGCTATTGTTTTAAAGGTTTACAACAATGATGAGGGTTGTTTATATTATTATAGAGTCTGTAGTGATTACATGTGGTTTTAATAATGAATGTATAAAGTTATTTATTTTGATTAAAGCCAGTAGAATGTGTATATATGTATACAATAGGTACCACCAATTTTAACCTGTGAAATTTACCCCTCCCCCCCTATATTTAACACAATGAAACTTGCAGAAAAATCAAATTTTCTTGGTAAGTCACCTTTTCCACAAATACCATATATATATATATATATATATATATATATATATATATATATGGGAGTAAATATGGAAATAAATCCAACAATATTAAGAAATTTGAAAAAACAAGTGTTCCAAAAATGAGGTGAATTTATTTATCGATGCTTAAACGTTTCGGTTTCTTTAAACCTTCATCAGGATGTAATAAGGGTTGAAGAAATTGATGGATGTTTTATAGATGACGGGATATAAAAAATCTTTATAATTTTTTTTTTTATGTGTAACTGTATTTGTTTAGCGTTATATTTTCGAAAGACAAGTCACGATCCGCACACACGAAGATGTCATGACGCGTGACGTAACTCGAAGAAATGCACAAAGTGAACAAAGTGGGAATGATAACTAAATAATTAAATAGAGTCTGGTATTTTGTAGTTATTTAAAACTATTTTAGCTAGAAGCGGTGATATGTTTAAAAAATCCATGTCGATTATTAAGGGAGGGCAAAAGCGAAATATATATTGCATGGAGGTAATTCTGGGCTTTTTTATGTCTATATTTGATACCTGGGGTTGTTATAATCTTATGCTATTGCAGTTTTTGATCTGATTAGGCCATTTGTTCCAAAAATATATAATTCTATTAGCAAAATAAAAACAATTGATTAATATATTTAGTTTTTGAAATCTCAACTGTAAATTTCTACTCGAGGAGAAATAATCAAGAAAGTAATTCCATTTTTTGAAAGTTTCAATTAGATCACCTCTCATACTTCTTTCTAATTTCTCTCTGTAACTATAATCTTTTACTCTTTTTATTAGTTTTCCCAATTTTCTTTTTATGTCTTAGCGCGAAATAAAGCAAAAATAGATTCTTCATTATTCGAACTTAACCCATCGAGTGCATAATTATACATAAATAAACAGTAATTGTTAAGCTATAAGCTATTATAACTATTTATTTGTGATAAGTAAAGACCACAGACTTTTGAATAAGTATTACTATATTCAAGCACATCTTAAAAACCAAACCTGACCAAACACAATGAATGGTAATTTTGAATTCAGCATAAAATGGTGATCATATATCACTTGGTAAACCTTTCACCTTGAAAAGATTTTTTTTTACGCAGAAGAAACTGTTATAAATGTTTTAAAATCTTAACATGTTTATTTAGTACATAATTTATTTCACATTTTAGTCAACAATTTTTTGGCAGAATTTAATGTTTAAAATGTATCAAAAGGTAATTACATATGTAATATTTTCTTTCTTTTTTTCTTTTTTTACTGATGTTACTACTTTTCAACTAAAACAAAAAAATTGACCTTAAATAATTGATTAAATTAATTTTAATTCGTTTTTAAAGTGAAAATTGACACTTGAATTGTTGATACCTAATAAAGATAGATATCAGTAAAATCATTTTCCTAAAATCATGTGCTAATCGTCTTTCCTTTTTATACAATGAGGTTTCTGTTTTAACTGCAAGTTCAAAACATGTGCCAACGAAGGTTGGGCTGGTAGTGTCTTTTAACGGTATGTTGGCTGACCTAGACTTTTAAATATCTACAAGGTGTGATGGATAAATTAGATTAGGCAAAAATAAAAATAACACTGACATCTCACTTTATCAAGTATATTTACCAAAATTACATGAAAATATCTTGAAATACTATGGATTGAATTTATTCAAAGAAGGCTTAAACCACAGCCTCCAAATGACTTGAGAATCTCTTGCAAGACTTTCTGAAAGTCTCCTTGTTTGAAATGGTAAATGCTGCTGTTATCCTTGCTTTTAGTATTGCACAGAGTGTTTCAAAAAATTGATATAATTTTCAAAGAATTTGATATCATTTTCAAAAATGCTAATATCATTTGATATTTATATATCTGAGTAATTATATAGTCTAGGTCAGTGATTCTCAACTGGGACCATATAACATTTTTAGGTCCAGGAAAGCATACACTATTTTATTATAGAAATACCATAGGACTTTAACACTGAAAGGCTGTGGGGGATCAATCATAGTAATTGTTATAAGAAGCTTTTACTAACTTTTCTTCCATGCATAAGAGGAATGATCGGTCACCAGCCTTTTATTTTAGGCATTTTTTCATAATTTCCTATTTCAATGCGTTAAATAGAAAAACATGATGTTTTTCTTTAAATTGAGTATCCATTAAGAATGAATTTATTTCAAAACTTTGTCGGTATTAAATGACCCACTGAGGTTGATACGCCGTAATACAAAACAAACCAAACCAAACAAAATCTTTATCTTCTTCTTCCCGTCCTGTCGTCTGGGGCTTTAGAATACACCGACTGCACCTCATTGGGGAGTAAGACTCCCCCAATGGGCCCACCTGTTGGCCATGGGTGGCGACCTATGATTCTTAAGGATGGAACCCAGGTGGCTGATCAGTCCATAAAATGCAACACTCCATTTTGGCTCTTACTTGGGCTAGACGGGCGGTCGGAGAGGCCCCCTTCGATCAATCGGCTGGTGACATCAAATCTTAGCACCTATATGATTTCCCCAATCTATTGCTCTTATGGAAATATCCAACACTTTTTATCATATATGAGCTAGAAGGCGTTGGCTGAAGGTCTTCCTGTCCTGATGTTGAGGTTTCAGCTCTGGAGGTCTGGGAAATGTGGAGGAACCCTTCATCATCATTGTTCCTGATCCACTCTGACCCAGAGCGGTAGTTCCTATTAGGGACCGATTTATGGGTTAAATAGAAAAATGTGTTTATAAAAATATTCAGTATCTATTAAGAACTTATTTCAAAACTGTGTCGGCATTAAATAACCCACCGAGGTTGACCTTATGGCAAGCCCCAATCCTTTTTATCATATGGATGCTAGAAGAATTTATTTCAGAACTTTGCTGGCATTAAATGACCCTCTGGGGTTGATATGCCGCAAAACAAAAAAACAAAAACAAACATAGTAAAATCATCTTTTTCTTCAAAAGAACTGGTAGAATCTTTTAACGCTTCATTTTGCTGAGAGGAACTCAATTCGATGAAAGCCTTAATTAGTATCTAAACCGATTTGTAATTAAGCGATTGCAAAGACCTGAGATGTTATTAATTTTTCCTTTGATGTTCAGTATTTTATTTTCCGTGATTGCTTGTAGGAAATGAGAAAGGGCGAATACGGCGGATTATATTGCCAATTCACAGTTGCGATTTTTAATGTCAGAAGTTCATATTGTGTTGTTAGCATCCGGCTCCTTCCTTCTACGCCTCCTTCCTCTTGCTCGCCCCGTGTTAAGATTCGTTTTATGGTTTGTTATGTCCTACCAACCAGAGCCAACAAACCCCACCCAGCCAGCCTGCTGACCCCCTAACTCTAATACGACCCAGCCTGTGCAAATCCAAATGCATCTACGGGCATGATTAGGAATAATTATTAGTACGAGGTCCAGTCTCCAAGTCGCCTGCTTTTCAGTGGATATCCAAACCTACCATACACAACACAGTATCTTCTCTCTCTCTTCTCTCTCTCTCTCTCTCTCTCTCTCTCTCTCTCTCTTCTCTCTCTCTCTCTCTCTCACACACACACATACACACAAACACACAAACACACACACATACATACATACATATACACCTACCTCCATCGCTTTCTTTCTCTCTCCCCTATGCTCTCCCACCATTCTCTCACCCCCTCTCTCTCTCACTCTCTCTCTCTCCTCTCTCTCTCCCCCATTCCCTCTTGCTATTAGCCAACCCAATCTCTCTCTTAAATACTACGCATACATACACACACACTCTTTCTCTCTCTCTCTCTCTCCTCTCTCACACACACATACACACACACACACACACACATATATATATATATATATATTATATATATATACACACATATTTATTTCTTCTTCCCTCTCTTGCTCTCCTGCCTATTCACCCTCTCTCACTTTCACATACACACACACTGCCCACCCTCTCTATGCCTTGCACACACACACACACACTCTCTCTCTCTCTCTCTCTCTCTCTCTCTCTCTCTCTCTCTCTCTATCAATCACTATCTATCTATCTCTTTCACATACACACACTGCCCACCCTCTCTATGCCATGCACACTCTCTCCCCTCTCTCTTCCTCTCTCTCTCTCTCTCTTCTCTCTCTCTCTCAATCTCTCTCAATCTCTATCTCTCTATCTATCTCTTTCACATACACACACTGCCCACCCTCTCTATGCCATGCACACTCTCTTCCCTCTCTTTCCTCTCTCTCTCTCTCTCTCTCTATCTATCTATCTATCTATCTCTTCAATCTCTATCTATCTCTTTCACATACACACACTGCCCACCCTCTCTATGCCATGCACACTCTCTCTCTCTCTCTCTCTCTCTCTTTCTCTTCTCTCCTCTCTCTCTCTCTCTCTCTCTCTCTCTCTCTCTCTCAATCTCTACCTATCTATCTCTTTCACATACAACACACTGCCCACCCTCTCTATGCCATGCAACTCTCTCCCCCTCTCTCTCTCTTTCTCTCTCTCTCCTCATATATATTATCTTCTATCTCTCTCTCTCTCAATCTCTATCTATCTATCTATCTCTTTCACATACACACACTGCCCACCCTCTCTATGCCATGCACACTCTCTTTCCCCTCTCTCTCTATCTATCTATCTATCTATCTATCTCTTTCACATACACACTGCCCACCCTCTCTATAATAGTCTTCTTCTCCCAAACCGGATGTTGACAAGTCGTGTGTAGGCATTAAATATTATAATCAAAGATCAATGACACAACAGACGTTTCCTAAATGAGTTTGTATCACTAGTTCGGCATGTAACTGTCCTGCTTGAGTAATGAGACACATCTGTACTACAATGCACTCTTAAAGAACATAGACACTTTTTATTTTATGCATCTAACGAAGCGTCTACATATTCGTAACAATTAAAAATTTTGATTAACTTAGCCTAGTTTGACACAAGGCCAATAGTATGGATGTTCTATACTGGATCATACAGTATTCAGTATACTAGTACATTCAATGACAATGACAAAACAGCGTGTGCAGCTATTTTTAAAAAAATTTTTTAAATTGTAAGAAAAGCTCTCCCAAATGAAAGTTCCATTTTTTTCAGCTGAAACCCGTGCAATAGATCTAGCACTTGACATAATCTATGAAAATAACCACAAAAAATATATAATCTTCTCAGACTCGCTCTCTGTCCTACTATCATTAAGAAATTAAAAAAACTGGAAGACTGTCTCATCATTAAGCTCCTGAATAGATTAGACTTGATGTCTAACAATAAGGAGATTATGATATGCTGGATCCCAAGTCATATAGGAGTGAGGGGGAATGAAAGAGCCAATTCCGCAGCTAAATCGGCTCTAGATTTGATCCCCGGCAATTTCAAGATACCATATACCGATTTGAAAACTAAAATTAATAGATTCCTTCATACAAAATGGCAACACCACTGGAATAACAATATCCATAATAAACTCTTCCTAATCAAACCCACTTTGGGAGGCTGGAGACCAACTTTAAGGAAATCTAGAAAGGAACAAGTCATTGTGTCCCGATTACGCATTGGTCATACAAGACTACCACACTCCTATATACTCAAACAAGAACAACAACCAAAAACCACGTGAAACATGTCAAATACCTTAGACAATTAAACACTTATTCATGGAATGCAGTTTTTTTGCTCACATCAGAAACCGTTATTTTAAAGCAAACAATATGAAACAACGTCAACATGGAGGATATTCTCTCTTTTTTTAGGGAAATAAAATTATACCATAGAATATAGACATGAAACAAATCAATACCATACAACATAATCCCCAATAATTCTAACACATTATTAAAACCAATTACTAAAAAGTATAAATATAAATACACGATATGTATCACTTCCTAACCGTTAGGCATGACATAACCCCAGACGGATTGATATGCCGTTAAAATCAATAAACAAACAAACAAACTAGTACATTCAAACTACATGTGCGTCAGACATGTAGTAACTCGCAAGAGAATGATAAAACTTCGAGGTAGAAGGTCCGCGTAATGGTTCCGTAATCCTTGCAGTCTCAGGGTATTTGCCTCCCATCCCGCTTATGAGGACGTGACACAAGGACGTTTTTATGTGGGCCCACCCACAAGCCGAAGCTCATGGGTGGCAGGCACAAAAAATGCGTTGATCTCGTCGGCATTCCCCTTCAATGGGGGTGCCTTAGGCACTAAATAATCAACCCAGTCCTGTCCCTTTAAATCAAGGGGCAGGTATTGCCGGGGGGGGATAGCACCCTGGTATCAACGCGGTTAATTTTACTTAGCTGCTCCAGAGGCCGAATCACATTGAAGCAGGCACGGCAATCACTCTGATGCACTCAGACAGCCGTGTATAAACAATCTACGCAAAGTATGCTAGACTAGTCCACAACAATGGGTTACCCAGTTGACTGTTTGCATCATCTGCTGAGGAGTAGGTGCTTCTGTAAAAAGGATTTCCTTATTATGACGCTAACTTGCACCTGGTTGTGAAGCTCCAATTCCCTGCTATGATTACCAGACTTTATTCGCCATTAAATGACCCTAAAAGTGTTGATATACCGTAAAACAAAAACAACCAGCCAAAGCGACAATCATTATCTTTCCCACTCCTTAGGGAGATTTGTGGTGTCTAAAGTGCTTGTCTGCGAGATTGTAGTAAGCGAGTTCGAATCCAGGCTCGCTGTTACGCTCACATACGGACTAACACCCTTGGCAAATATATAAACCCTTTCAGACCCGCCACTATAGATTAGGGAAGGTTAATATGCCATTAAACAAAGAAATCAAGACGGTTAATATGCCATTAAACAAAGAAATCAAGACAGTTAATATGTCATTAAACAAAGAAATCAAGACGGTTAATATGTAATTAAACAGAGAAATCAAGTAGGTTAATTTGTCATTAAACAAAGAAATCAAGAAGATTAATATGCCATTAACTAAAGAAATCAAGAAGGTTAATATCCCATTAAAAAATAAATCCAGAAGATTAATTTGTCATTAAACAAAGGAATCAAGGGGGTTAATATGCCATTAAATAGAGAAATCAAGAAGGTTAATGTCATTAAGCAAAGAAATCCAGACGGTTAATATGTCATTAAACAGAGAAACCAAGAAGGTTAATATGCCATTAAACAAAGAAATCCAGACGGTTAATATGTCATTAAACAAAGAAACCAAGAAGGTTAATATGCCATTAAACAAAGAAATCAAGAAGGTTAATATGCCATTAAACAAAGAAATCAAGAAGGTTAATATGCCATTAAACAAAGAAATCCAGACGGTTAATATGTCATTAAACAAAGAAAACAAGAAGGTTAATATGCCATTAAACAAAGAAATCCAGACGGTTAATATGTCATTAAACAAAGAAAACAAGAAGGTTAATATGCCATTAAACAAAGAAATCAAGAAGGTTAATATGCCATTAAACAAAGCAAGAAGGTTAATATGCCATTAAACAAAGAAATCCAGACGGTTAATATGTCATTAAACAAAGAAACCAAGAAGGTTAATATGCCATTAAACAAAGTTAAATCATTAAACAAAGAAACGGTTAATATGTCATTAAACAAAGAAATCAAGAAGGTTAATATGCCATTAAACAAAGAAAATCCAGACGGTTAATATGTCATTAAACAAAGAAACCAAGAAGGATAATATGCCATTAAACAGAGAAATCAAGAAGGTTAATATGCCATTAAACAAAGAAACCCAAAGGCTTAATATGTCGTTAAACAAAGAAATCAAGAGGCTTAATATGCCATTAAACAAAGAAACCAAGATGACTTCTATGCCATTAAACAAAGAAATAAAAAAGGTTAATTTGCCATTAAACAAAGGAACCAAGTGGCTTAATATGCCATTAAACAAAAACAAAACAAGATGACTTCTATGCCATTAAACAAATAAACAAAACGATGTTATTATTTTTGGATTTACACATACTCGTGTATACTTGTATTTTGCTCACGGTGATTTTTTTAAAGTCTAGAATCCAAATGAATATTTTCACCTGTTTATGACGTAACGACACGTTGCTATACATGTGAATTATTTCTAATGATATGTAGACTCCAGTCTGTATATTTATTAGTTTAAAATGTAATATATATATATATATATATATATATATATATATTATATATATATGAAGAATTCGGGTGAAACCTGGGTAAACAGTCTAACTCATTTAGGTCCCTATAATTATACTCTTCTTACCGTATTAAGCAATTTTTACATATATAACGTAGAACACTCCTTCGGTGTTTTTCTCTTTCTTTCTTTTATCCACTACTTGCCATACTGATGATTATTTTCAGAAAGGACGGGTGTGTTGTTTTTTTCTTCTTTTTTTCCCCAGATATAAGTTTGAAAATGTTTTTGGTATTTTGAAAATTGAATTATCTGGGTTTTTTTTCACACCGGTTGAGTATAGAAATAATAATATATATATATTATATATATATATATATATATATATATATATATATAATTATCATCTATTTTTTGAAGGCAATTACAATGCGTATGCCGTATAAAATTCGATAATTATTGAAAATAATCATGATAAGCAAACTCAGCGAATAACGCTCGCGACGTGGAACACCGTACAGTTGTTTCAACTTTACTACCATTATCAGCAGTGTATATCTACGATCTCCCTCCGACAGAGATCGAAAACGAGAATATATATATATATATATATATATATATATATATCATTTCAATTATTATTATTATTATTATTATTATTTATTTAATTATGTTAAGAAAGCAATTACAATGCGTATAAAAATAAAATAATGTTCAGTCTTATCGATTTCAAAATAACTTCATCATCAGAGACCTTTTTCTGAAATGGGCGGG
>CM042160.1:3513710-3561210 GCA_023376005.1 Doryteuthis pealeii
CTACCAAACATTACCTGGGAAGAAAAAAAATTTTGGAAAAAAAGAAAAGACCAAGATAATCGTACCAACCAAAATAATCTATTGGTACAATATTTGGCCAAAAGAAAAAAAAATTTATATGCATATATATATATAAGATATATATATTCATAGAAAACCCCAGGAAACTAAAGCTAATAAGTAAAAAGTGCTCAATACCTAAGTAGACCAGACCTTGTATTCATTAACAAAAAAGGAAGAAAAAAAAAGAGAATCTATCAATTTTAAATAGATTTTGCAGTTCCAGCAGATCATAGGGTGAAGATGAAGGAAAACGCAAAGATAGACAAATACCTAGACGTTGCCAGATAATTGAAAAAGCTGTGGAATATGAGGGTCAAAGTGATAGTTGGTGCACTTGAAACGGTTCCAAAAAGCTTGGAAAAACTGGAGGAACTGGGAATCAGAGAAAGACTACTGCATTGCTGCAATCGGCCAGAATACTCAGAAGAGTCCTGGAGACCTGAGGAGACATTTTGTCACTGGGACTCCAGTGAAATACCATCAGCTTACACTGGTGTGAAAAACTCTCAATAATAAAAAAAACAATAATAATAACAATAATAAGGATAGTATCAATGACAATAATAATAACAATAATAACAATAATTACAACAAAATCAACAATGATAATAATATCAGCTTACGCTGGTGAGAAAAACTAATAATAATAATAATAATAATAATAAATAATAATATCAGTAACAACAACAACAATAATAATATCAGAGTTGCTGTCACTCAGCCTCCAGTTATAAACTGGCTACAGGAGGTGTGAAAACCACAGAATAATAATAATAATATAGACACATACTTAGAACATTGCCAGGGAACTGAGGAAGCTGTGGAACATGAAGGTGAATGTCATACCAATTGTAACTGGTGCCCTTGGAACAATCCGCAAAGCACTGTAAAAAAACTTGGGTGAACTGGAAATCAGAGGAAGAATAGAGACCATCCAAAATACAGCATTGTTGGGATCGGTTGAATACTTAGAAGAGTCCCGGAGACCTGAGGAAACTTGCTGTCACTCAGCCTCTACTGAACTACCAGCTACGACTGGTGTGAAAAACTAATAATAATAATAATAATAATAATAGTATCAGTAATAATAATAATAATAATAATAATAACGTCGTACCGATCGTGATTGGGGCCCTTGGAATAATCACCAAGGGGTTGGAAAGGAGTCTGGATGAATTAAAAATCGGAGGAAGTATCGAGACCATCCAGACTACAGCATTATTGAGAACGGCTGGAATACCCAGAAGAGTCCTAGAGACCTGAGGAGACTTTCTGTCACTCAGCCTCCAGGGAACCACCGGCTTCTGCAGGTGTGAAAAACTCGAATGGAGTGAAATAATAGTAATAATAATATCAGCTTACAAGACCTGAGGAGACTTGCTGTCACTCAGCCTCCAGTGAAAAGGAGGTGTGAAAACCACATAATAATAATAATAATAATAATAATAATAATAATAATAATAATACGCGGAAGTCATATGAAATAGACATCTTATTGTCATCTGATCGCTTTATCTGACAGAAAAACATTTCAAATTTTAATCAATTCCTTTCATTGTTCTTGATCGGTTTTAAAACTTTCCATTTTATTTAAGGTCTTCAGAAATCACTCGAAATGTTGGCCTTAAAAATTGATGTTTATGTCAAGAATGTCTCATTAAATTGGATAAGTAACAATAAACTTATTTTAATGTCTATTATTTTGAAAGGCGAAGAAGAAGAAGAAGAAGAAGAAGAAGAAGAAGAAGAAGAAGAAGAGTGAATGAAATTAAAGAAAGAAATTTCTGCGCGGGTAATTGTAATTTTCAAAGCACAATAGTCGGTGTGGTAACACATTTTTCAATTCTTCAGTATCTAGGCTAATNCAAAGGAAGAGGACTCTTTATCAACAGCTTTACATATTGAAACTATTTTACATAGCACTTAAGAAACATATCAAACGAGTAATAATTAAATTATTATATCTGTTATATTAATATGTCCTGCTAGTTAATATTATTATGCTTTTTACATATGAACTATTATGCAGTAGCTCTCAAGCAAACATATCAAACGTTGTAATAATTAAATTATCATACTGTGGTATATTAATAGGTCCTGCTAGTCAAGATTATTTATGCTTTTTACATATTGAACTATTAAACATTTGCTTTTAAGTAAACATATCAAACGTTTGTAATAATTAAATTATCATACTTGTGTATATTAATAGGTCTTGCTAGTCAATATTATTATGCTTTTTACATATTGAACTATTATACATTTGCTTTTAAGTAAACATATCAAACTTGTAATAATTAAATTATCATACTGTGGTATATTAATAGGTCCTGATAGTCAAGATTATTATGCTTTTTGTATATTGAAACTATTAAACATTTGCTTTTAAGTAAACATATCAAACGTTTGTAATAATTTAAATTATCATACTGTGGTTATATTAACAGTCCTGATAGTCAAGATTATTATGCTTTTTACATATTGAACTATATTAAATATTTGCTTATATAAACATTCAAACGTAATAATTAATTATTCATACTGTTTGTATATATTAATAGGTCTGCTAGTCAAGATTATTTATGCTTTACATATTGAACTATTATGCATTTGCTCTTAAGTAAAACATACCAAACGTTTTATAATAATAATAAATTATTATACTGTGGTTATATTAATTAGGTCCTGCTAGTCAATATTATTGCTTTTTACATATTGAACTAATTAAACATTGCTTTAAGTAAACATATCAAACGTTGTAATAATTAAATTATTATACTGTGGTTATATCCATAGGTACCTGCTAGTCAAGATTATTTTTACTTTTTGTATATTTAACTATTTTGAAATTGTTCTTAAGTAAAAACATATCAAACGTTTAATAACTAAATTATCATACTGTGGTATATCCATCGGTCCTGCCTAGTCAAGATTATTATGCTTTTTACATATTGAACTATTTAGCAATTTCTCTTAAGTAAATATATCAAACGTTCTAATAATTAAATTATCATACTGTAGTATACCCATAGGTCCTGCTCGTCAAGATTAGTTACTTTTTTGCATATTGAACAAAATGCGGAGCGTGTCTCTCTTAAGTAACACTATATCAAACTGTGTGTGATAATTAAATTAGCATATTCTTGGTATATCCACAGTTTCTTACAAGTTTATTTTAAATTTTTACTTAATATTCCGAATTTGATTTTTATATCCCTTTTAATATAAACAACCCTGTTTACAATGTCACTTGTCAAACTTATATATTGTTTTTTCTTACTGTGAACTTTCCAACGACGAATAGTCGAACATTTTTGCCCTACCGATTGAAACGTTCCACAAATAAAAGAAAATATAACTTTTATTAACAACTTTAGAATTATTTATTTATTATAGTATATGGCTGCAAAAAAAATCAATCGCCAATTAAGGTGATAACATTTAACGCCCCACAAAAAAGAGGTATAAATACACCAGAGCTCACCTCAGTGTATGGAAAACTTGCAACAATCCCTTGGTGCGACCTTGATAGTGGTAAGAAGTAAATCACCTCTAGGTCTGGGTGCCAATTGGATACTTTATCCAATACATATATATTATAATATATATATATAATATATATATATATTATTATATAATATATATATAATATATAGGGAGTAAATATGAAATAAATCGATAATATTAAGAAATTTGAAAAAAAAACAAATGTTCCGAAAATAGGATGAATTAATTATCGATATTAAACATTTCGGTTTCTTTAACACATTCATCAGGATGTATCTTATGGCGAAGAAAATGATGTATGTTTTATAGATGACAGGAGATGAAAATGTTTATTAAAATCTGTTTTGTTGTGAACAGTTATTTGTTCAGCGCGTTATAATTTTGAAAGACAAGTCGCGATCCACGCATGCGAAGATGTCATGACGCGTGACGCAACTCGAAGAAATGCATTCAACAAAAGACAAGAAAAAGTATATTAATGGACTTATTTTTATGAGAACAAAGGACAAAGTGGAGATGATTAAACTAATAATTAAATGAAGCTGGTATTTTTCATCTCCTCTCATCTATAAAACATCCATCTTTTTCTTCACCACAAGATATATCCATGATGAAGTTAAATGAAACCGAAATGTTTTAAACATCGATAATTAAATCATCATGTATTTCGGAACATTGTTTTTTCAAAATTTCTCCTAATATATATATATATATATATATATATATTTATATATATTATATATATATATATATTTATGGGCCGTATTTATTTATGGAATAAATTAATAGTTTGGTTAACTCTTGAGTTTTATTAATATACTGAATAGAGTAATTTATTTCATCTGAACGATTTGACGGCCTCACCTTTTTAACCGGAGTCTGGTGCAAAATTATAACGCTCGGAAAGATTAAGGAACATGAGATTAATAATTATATATTCTTGTTTTTAAGCTATTTTCATTCTTCATATAATAAAATTGCTAATGTAGGAATTAAAATGAAAATAATTAATAAATAATAAAATAAATAATTAATAATAATAATAATAAATAATACATAAGATAACCTTTAAAAGAGAACTGAATCATATAATTAATTGCTGCACAGATATAATGTCCTAAGGACAAACTATATCGAAGCAAAAATTGATAAGACCCAACAAAATAGTAAATGCTATAGACTATGCGGTAATAGAAGATGAGGACCGTAAACCATGTACTATGCGAATTGTAGCAAAATTAGAACAACGGGGGAGTATAAAACTGGACACGACTGGGTCGGAAAGGGTGATCCACTGGAATTATTCAAATAATTTAATTTTGACCCATACAACAAAATGTATATTATGCATAAACCAGAATCTGCTTCTTGGAGAACGAAACGCATAAAATTTCTGGGACTTTGAAATTAAAAACGGATCATCTTATCCCGCAGAGAAAGAAGACCAGACCTAGTGTGATTAACAAAAAAAAGAAAGACCCTTGTCAAATGGTGGATTTTGCAGTTTCCGCAGATCACAGGGTGAAGCTAAAGGAAATGAAACAATGAAAAAAATACACTGGACTTGCCAGATAACTGTGAATAGTTATGGAAATGAAAGTCAAAGTGCATACTAATTGTGAGTTGGGTGCACTTGGAACGGTCCCAAGGGATTGGAAAAGGGGCTTGGAAAATCTTGGACATCAGAGGAAAAATTGAGGACCATCCAGAGATACTGCACTGTGCTGCAATCTTAGTAGAGAGTTACTTAGGAAGAGTCCTTAGACTGAGGAGACTTGCTGTCACTCAGGCTCCAGTGAAAGGCTATCAGATATTGCTGATGGTGAAAAATTCAAAAGGAGTGAATCATAATATATAATAATAATAATAATAATAATAATAATAATAATAATAATATATCTGGACCTTGCCTAGAGAACTGAAAAAGTTATTGGAATATGAGGAAAGTCGAGTGTAGCACACCAATTGTAGTTAGTGCACTTGGAACAGGTCCCAAAAGGATTGGAAAAGGGTCTGGAATGTTTGGAAATTCAGAGGAAGGGTTGCGAACCATTCGAGAACACTGCACTGCTGGCAACCTGCCCAGAATACTCAGAGAGAGTCGCTGGAGACCTGAGGAGACTTGCTGATATGTGAAAACTCAAAAAGGAGTAAATAATAATAATAATAATAATAATAATAAATAATAATTAATAATAAAATAGGGTTGTAATATATAGCAGAAGTGGCATTGTGAAGTGAAGAAAAGAAACTTGAAATAATCTTGGTCAGGAAATGAACGTAATACTTCCAACCGCATACTCTGATAGATCTGTATACACACAGAATATAGCTATGTCGACAGACAAATACAAATAATGAGGTATATTACATTCCATTCCACCAATCAAAAATCTCGACAACAACAAAATACTATACCGTGTCTTAAAGCCGCCTTCGTGCTTTTCTCAGCGTTCCGAAGCCTGCAAGGTAAGTAGTAAAAAGCTTCCATTCCCCAAATTACGATTGGTCTATTGGGAAGCATTTACGGCAGGATCTGCAGGGTTACAGGATCAGGTTAGGATGTATTGGCTGTGATCGAAGATTTCGTACAGGACTTATGAAAAAATGGCGGGTATGGTGGAGGTGGAGATTGAGAGGATGAGGTTAGAGAACAAGCTAACAAGGGAATACTCAAATAATGCTTTATGATAACAGCTCAGGAGAACATGACAGATGATTTTTAGTAGCAGAAAGTCGAATGCTTATGGTAAGAATGTTAGTGAGTGAGTTAGTTAATGTAGGTGAATAAGTGATGTCTAGCAGTAGAACTACCGAGAGAGAGGTTCCTACTATTAAAACCCAGATATGGGAGACTAAATGAGGCCTCGAAGGGATTACACTTTGAGCGCAACCGAAATTGTCTATAACATGCCTTTACTGTATATGCATAGATACCACTCTATACCCACTATGACACAGAAGCATCCCAGGCCCATTCTAGCCCCGCCCGGAAATGAGTGGAGGTACCCTTGGATTGTATTTCCCATGGCTTCTGAGTCAAATTATTATCATGAATGTACCATACTTCGGATGTGCCATTACTCCTACAGGTCCATCTCTTCTCGCGGTAGTGTAAAGGATTGGATAGATAGTATTAGTATAGCTGGTAAGCATTGGTTCAGTACTTTGGTTTGCTGAGGTTTTGCGACAACATATTGGGCCAAAGATAGATTCCATATAAATAAAAGTTATGCGCGTTTTTTCCCTAATTGCCATTGACCTCCCAGTGTCTAAAAAATAAGAATTCATGATCGTACTAGCAACACCAGATAATCATGTATTTACATTTTTGATTTCATCTTTGGGGGCGATCCCATGACTGGTGGCTCATCATTATAAGTACCAAGAGTTGGTGGTGTTGTAACAAATGATTGGATAATATCTGTTGTGAACTGTTATGGAGATACGAACTATTAATATAAGTCCACAATATTAGGGTAAGTAGTACCTGATATATTTATATAAAATATAGTTAATGATAAATCTTATACTGGGCTAATGAAGTTTAGTGCAATTTCTCTAGTTCATTTCCATTCAATAAAAAGAACTTGCCTGAAAACTCGTTACTATCATTGTAACCACCGCTTATTCGTGAATAGTTTTTTCTTCTTGTGTTGTCTCAGTCGGTAGAGCGTCTGTCTGGGAAGCAAACGGTTCCTGGTTCGATATCGGCCTTCGCCAACTCAGCGTTGAGTAGCACAGGAATCTATGTCGTAAAGTAAAGAGTTGATTATAAAACTTGCTTGAAAACTATTTACTATCTCTGTAACCAGCCTTTATTCAATCATCGGAGTTTTTTTTTTTTTTTGCTCAGTCGGTAGAGCGTCCGCCCGGGCATCACAAGGTTCCTGGTTCGATACCAACCGTCGCTAACTCAGCGTATGAGTAGCATAGGAATTTATGCGGTAAAGTGGGGAGTTGATTATAAAACTTACCTGAAAACTCTTTACTATCTCTGTAACCAGCCTTTATTCAATCATCGGAATTTTTTTTTTTTTTTTTTTTTTTTGCTGTCTCAGTTGGTAGAGTGTTCGCCCGGGAACCACAAATTCCTGGTTCGATACCAACCTTCGACAACTCAGCGTATGAGTAGCATAGGAATCTATGCGATAAAGTGAGGAGTTGATTGTAGGTATAGCGCCCCCACCCCAACCCAGAGGCTAAAAAACAATATCCTTAGTCTACCGCTAGTAAAAAGGAGATAGACTCCCACCCTGCTTGCCTGATACTGGCCACCCCGACGACTTTACTTTCTTTTTCCTTATATATAAAAGAAGAAAAAACAAAGAACTGTCACCCCTCAATTGCACGACTTTATGAATCTATCTCTCCTCCCCCTGTTTCAAATATTCGTCTTGTAAAAGGCATGAATCCATTTAATTTCCCTACCAGTAATGAGTAAATGATCATGCAGACTGAGTTCTTTATCCTTGGTCGGGCAACCAGTCTAGAAATGTGCTACTCAAAGTAGTGGTATGCGTACCGGTGCTGGTACATAAGTCATCAACTGTCGGATAAATTAATATATAGATGATACAGTAAAGCTTGAGTTTTACTTATCATCTATATATTAATACTCATGTTCCTAAAAGTTACAACCGTTATCACCTTGAAACACCCACTGGTTAAAAATGAAACCGTTCAAATCACCAAATACAAAATGCAAAAAAATAAATCCTGATTATCTGGGGTTGCTTATACGCCTAATTCTTATTTCCTATAAGTGTCGTCACATCCGCAAAATAATGGGCCATTCCATTTTTATTACAAGGAAAAAAAAGGAAGAAAAGGACATGCTACACAGAAAAAATATAATAAGAAAGAAAGCAAGTAGAGGAAATATCGAGAGAAGGGGTTAAGCGCGGAAGCGATAATGCTAATCTATTTTAATCGTAACATAATTAAAAGATAAAAAGAAGAAAAGAAAGTAAGAAAAAAATTATTAACCCTTTGAAACCGAGTGACCAGTATTTGCGCCATTAACTAAAAGCACATAAACTCGAGCGAGCGGAATTTAAACCGGGAAAACCCACATGGAATCTTCAAGCGACGAATTAGTGAGATTGCACCTGAAAAGACCTGGACATAAAAGGAGACCTCAAGAGAGAAGCTGAGTCGCTCATAATTGCAACACAAAACAATGCCATAATAACAAATCAAAGCAAAAATAGATAAGGCAGAACGGAATAGCAAATGTAGGGTGTGAGGAGACAGAAATGAAACGATTAACCATCTACTAAGAGAATGTAGCAAAGTAGCACAACAACAAATATAAGGCTAAGCTTGACTGGGTTGGAAAGGTGATCCACTGAGAATTGTGCAAGAAACTAAATTTTGACCACACAACAAAATGGTATATGCATAAATCAGAATCTGTTCTTGAGAATGAACGCATACAATTCTCTGTGACTTTGAGATAAAGACGGATCGCCTCATCTCAGGCAGAAGACCAGACCTAGTATTGATTAACAAGAAAAAGAGTACCTGTCAACTGGCAGATGTTACCAGTTCTAGCAAATCATAAGGTGCGGATGAAAGAAAGCGAAAAGATAGACAAACATCTTTACCTAGCTAGTGAATTGAAAAGATTTTTGAATATGAGGGTGGTAGTGATACCAATTGTAGTCGGTGCACTTGGAACGGTCCCCAAAAGATTAGAAAACAAACTAGCGGAACTGTTGCCATACGACTGGGTTGGAAAGGTGATCCACTGGGAATTGTGCAAGAAACTAAATTTTAACCATACAACAAAATGGTATATGCATTAACCAGTATCCGTTCTTGAGAAAGAAATGCATAAAATTATCTGGGACTTTGAGATACAGACGGATCACATTATCCCAGCCAGAAGACCAGACCTTGTATTGATTAAAACGAAAAAGAGAACGTGCCAAATGATAGATTTTTTTCATCCCAGCAGGTGAAAGAAAATGAAAAGAGAGACAAATACTTTGACGTCTCCATAGAATTGAAAGAACTGTGGAACATAAAGGTAAAGGTTGTACCAATTGTAACTGGTTTCCTTGGAACAGCCCCCAAATGTTTGGAAAGAGTCTGCATAAACTGGAAATCAGAAACAAGTCATTATATATATATATATATATATATATATATATATATATATATATATATAAAGAAAGAGAGGGAGAAGGAAAACGAAAGGAAAGGGGAAACGAAACAAAAGCTAAGTATGTACATTTTTCTATTAACGGTTTTTATCTATTTATTCATTTTTTGTTTTTAAATTTTGACATGTCTACACAGTGGCAACATATTGGCAACATTTGACCGGATGTCAGCCGATATTAAGAATATTTGTTCTCAACAAACTTAAAAAAAAAAGAAAAGAGAAATAAGAAATTACAGTTATTCGCCCATTTCATTCATAAAGGAGGAGAAGAAGAAAGAGAGGAAAAAAAGGAGAGGAAAAGGAAATAAGAAGAGAAATTATAACCACACAGATAAAAACATAATCACGTCATTTCTGAAAATAAACTCTGATGATGAAGCTCTAGCTTCGAAATCGATAAGACATAAAAAACATCTTTTTGTCTTTATTTTTTTATACGCATTGTATTGCCTTCGAATTTTAATATTTTATAATATATATATATATATATATATATATATATATATATACATTGGCATTTCAGTTTCGGAAGACTATGATGAAGTTTTTATGTGCCCTGAAGTTACAGCGCCTCCTGTGACTGTAAAGTCCGATGTTTAAAAAACATTCTCGACCACAGATTTTGCTTTTGAAGGCTGTCCCTGAAGATGTTGATGTTCCGATGCTTTGTTGACGCTGTTTTCTTCTGGACCTCTTAAATTCAGGGTGTTGTGTCAGGGAGACTTCTGACATAAACAGTCCTCAATGGAGATTCTGCCGCCACCGAAAGCGGTCCTGAGCCAAATTATCCCAGCTGGAAGGGGAAATGCCAAAGCGCCTGAGATCATTCTTGTAGACATCCTTGAATCGCAGCTGGGGGCGACCAATCTGTCTTTTACCAGACGTAAGCTCTCCATAGAGGATGTCTTTCGGGATTCGTCCATCATCCATCCGACCCAACCATCGGAGACGACGTTGTCTCAGTAGAGAGTATAATCTGGGGAGTTGAGCTCTCTCTAGGACTGCTGTGGTAGTGATCCTGTCCCTCCAGGTGATATATTATATGATGCCAGTATATATATATATATTGTTGTGAGGTTTTAAGGAGTCAAATAAGAACAAAACAACGGGTAACGAAAAGTAGAAAAATGTATTAACAGAAAGTAGACAATACAATAGAGAGATGTGGAAATTACGTCCGACGAACAGAGTTATTGGCACTCGCACTGGCTTGCTCCTAAGCCACAATTATCCCTGTTTATTTATAGTAACCTGTTGGCGCATTCCATTGGTCTTATAGGGTGTGTCACCTATAACATATATATATATATATATATATATATATATATATATATATAATGATTCTTCCACCGAAACGTCGAAATACAGTGTCTGTAGATAATTGTAATATATGCTCCTAAAACCTTGGAGAGCTCTTTGGAAGAGTATTCAACTGAAGTTAACCGTTAGCGTAACCAAGGCTCCCTCCTATTTATGGATTTTTCAGCTCTCTAGTGACCGTAACATATATCTACCTATATATGTATTTATCTGTTAAAATTATGCTTTTTACTGGTAGCTGGCAAAGGTCGATGAAAAATCATTAGGATTTTGTTCCCGGCCAGAAGTAGTTGCTAAGTCTAGCTACACTGAAGAACGTGAGTCGTCAAAACACTATGTTTGTGGATGACGGATATATATATATATATATATATATATATATATATATATATATATATATATATGTGTGTGTGTGTGTGTGTGTATGTGTGTGTGTGTAAGATGAACAATATATATATATATATGTAGTAAAGTAAAAGTAAAGTCGTCCGGGTGGCCTAAAGTCGGTATCAGCCAATCAACGAGGGAGTCTATTCCCTTTTCACTAGCTCTAGACCAAGGAGATGGTTTTTGCGTCTGAAGTAGGGCGCCACACCAACCATCAGCTTCTTACTTTACCGCACAGATCTCTGGGATACTGATACGCTGGGTTGGCGAGGGCCGGTTTCGAACTAGGAACCTTGTCGTTATCTAACCGAACGCTCTACCGACTGAGCTAACCCGGCCCTAGATATTATATGTATGTATATGAAGAAGAGGGGGAAAGGAAACAGATAAATAAATAAAATGGAAAATAAAGCGACAATCAGAATAGTCATAAAGAGAATGAGAATAAGAGAAAGAGATTAGAAAGAGTGAGAAAATGTTCAACTTTAAAGGGTAGAATGTTTATTGATCTAGCAAAGAAGACCATTAAAGTTGCCCCTATTCGTATGGGCCCAAATAAACTAGACTTAATAAATGGCTATGAAGGGTAAAGAGAAAAATTACCAGACAAATCGTAAATGCAAAATCGAATTAGATTTTAAACTATAAAATAAAAACGACGAAGTTTTGCTTAAGTTTTAAGAACATTGCCCAATAAAACGTTATTATATAAACATATTTAAAAAAAAATGATTGTTTTATATTAATAAGAAATATGTTTGAAAATGATTCAGGTTTGAGTCAACAGAAACTAATCTCTTGTAGCTTTATCTCTTAAATTATCCTTTTTTATGAGAAAGAGGTCTGCATTGAGAATTAGTCATTTGATTAAATCACATATATTTGACGTTTACTGCTCTTTCATAGTTCTTCACTGGTTTCTCTATTCTGTGTAATATCGCAAGACTCAGCGTAGGGAAAACTGCTTTCTAAAATTTAGAGGTATCTATTAATAATGGAGATTCGCTTCCGGTTTTTGTCTGTAACAAAAATTACGTCACTGCTTACGTCACATTACACAAAATCCTCATAACAGAATAAATACACTCAAAGTTTGAACATGCAGCATTAGACAGTCCTCATTGTTTTTTAAAACAAGTTTTAATAAATACATGACTGGTATTATATATCTATATATAGTTTGTTTTATTTTAATACATATTTAAAGTTTACATTTCAAATTGTTTATATTTTTTAATCCTTTAATGTTATTTTATGCCAAAGACGTTTTGTATTATTCTTTCTTGACGGGTATTCAAAACTTTTATCTAAACTCATTTTTTAAACAATTTTTAAAAAACTTATTTTTCTATTTAACCCATAGATGAGACCCTAACACTCCGAGCCACAGAGTGGACCCGGGATTAATGGCGATTTCGTTCAGTCCCAGAATTGAAACTTCACAATTAGATGATCGCGTGAGTCATAATGACTTTGGATCCCAGGCTGTTGCACAGCAAACTATAATTTTCCACAGTGATTTACCGTTATTTAAAAAATCTACAGTACCTTACAAAAATGATAGGCTATGCCTATTATTTTAACATTAGTTTTCCCAAAGAAAAAGAATAAGAAAAAACAATAGTAAATAAGATATTTTTATTTTCTGGTCCAGTGATTTCGAGGAATATTTGCAATCTCCAGATATGTAAGAGAAATGTTGAATGGCATTGACAAAATGAGATTTTTTCTGAAATTCGATAAGATCTATGAAATTACTATTGATTTCTCATAGTTAAACTTTTTTTTAACAACTGAAAACATTTTTAAAGTTATATTTTTCTATTTTTCTCTTCTTTTTTTTTTCTCGCTATTTGTAGAGTAAAAAAAAAATCAATAATAAATTATGTTTTGTTTTCCAGCCGAATTCTTTCGATTTCTGACGGTAAGGCTAAGGGTAGATTTACGAGTGACAGGAAAACCTTCAAGTGTCAAAGGTCACTTCTTGATTTGCCCATCTTGGTTTGGTGGTCTCGACCAGTATTCAAATAAATCTATCATCTCGCGTGATTTGCTTCATTGATCTGATCCGGTTATCATTGATTTTTTATGAGTTATATTGATCCTGGGAAAGGCCTGAATCCTACTCTCCCTCCAGCTATGGGTAAATAGCAGGACAGACTGGGCTCTTTAACCTTGGTTAGGTAACCAGTCTAGGAGAAGGAAAACTCTGAATTTAAACCTGTTAAACTCCGCCTAAGAAATTGACCTTGTGTCACATCCTGCTCGTGCGGAGGGGTTTGGTGAATATATATATTGATCTTTTATTCAAAACGAGATTTCCTTATTTGGAACTCAAAACTTGTAGCCTTGTGCCAGACTATTATGTTATAATTCAATATACGGAGGTGGCCGTTGTGTAATGGTTATCGTCGTAGGAAATGGACACGGTGAAACGAATTCAAATCCCGGAAAGATCGGTAGCATTTCACATGGTGCTAATATCTTTGGGAAAGCAATGAATCCAATTATTCTCCCTCAAGCTATGGGTAAATATCAGGGCAGAAAGACAGGGTTCTTTAACCATGGTACATCTTGGAGAAGCAAAACTCTAAACTGTTAAACTCCACTTAAAATAAACCTTGTGTCACCTTCTGCTCGTGCGGAGGGGTTGAAAAATGCATATACCGTTAGCCTATTTGGGATGAACACTATTTCCCCACATACGTAAATTCAATATTTCGAGTGAGAGCTATTTTAACTGTTGGAATATTTTGGATATATCCGGTGTGCTACAATACACCACTTAAATTTATAGACTATGCCAGATCACGTGGGTTAGACCACAGCCAATCAACAGCCCTAATGCGTGGTTGGTTGACTACTTAATCACTAATACTGAGAGACGTCCATTTGCAATCATTGACGAAGGACTTTCAATACTGAGGATCACCAAGGAACAACCAAAGGATTCTTTACCAAGGATTTCTGCTGGACAAGCGCTCTTGCTTGGAGAAAACAATTGCAGAAATTAAAACTTAAGAATCCAAAATTTCAGGATTGCGGCTCCGAATTCGGCTCGAAATGTTTTTCATTTGCTCACGCAGTCGCCCTGATTCCAAAATGGTATGATATGTTGGGCTCTGGTTCCTGAGGGTAAAGTTTTAAAAAAATTGACATTCACATTAATTGTTAAAGAAATGACTAAGATATTAACACCGACAACAAAGTTTTATTCTGAAACACTAAAAATTTATTGTTAAAGCTTTCAGATCTCACTTTCTCCTGTCAATTGAGGAGCTCTGGGTAGAGTGGAGTAGCGCTTCGTTGCCAATACTCCCAGATCCACTCTTACCCTGAATAGCAATAGCTTTAGAATCTTATCTATGGGTCAAATAGATATTTTTGTATGATATGTTGGGCTACGGCTTCTAGGAGTAAAGTTGAAAAATGTGACGCTGACATTCGTATTTATTATTAGAGAAGTCTTTTCGTAGCTGTATTTTGATCAACAAAATTAGCTTGATAGTTTACAGTTTTATGATGATAGCCGACATCGTATTATAATGAAGACTGTGTGTTTGTCTGTCTACAACCAAAAATATTCTGCAACTCAACTCACAATTCCATTACATCACATTCTCCATGATTTTATTTTTTTATTTAAATCGCAATTATTGATAAAATTATTTTAGAATATTAATACTGTTGTCCATATCTAAATATTAATAACATGCAATTGTATTTATATATACAACAAAATAGCGGTTTACAGTGAGAACGGGGGGGGGGGGGCTAATTTACATATTGATTTAAAAAGATTTATTTCAGTAAATATGTGCTTAGTATTATTGATTTCTGATTGTTTGGTTTTATTTTAATGAATATGAGCAAAAATCCCGGGGATAAATCTTAAAAGAAATGCATTAACAAGAAGAAATAACTTTAATTTTATTCTTTACTTTCCATTTTAACTAAAAAGTTAATTTAGGAAAATTTAGCAATGAAAATGGCAGTGATGAAAGAGTAACTTTCAGTTGTTCTTTTTTTTTTTTTTTATTATATACCCCTCTGAAAAGATCTTTTTTATATGTATTCTTATTTAATTTCATTAGCCTTTCTAATTTAATATAATATTTTATTACATTATAAACTTGAATACTTGCACCCGGAGGCTGCATATATTTGCTAGTTATTTTAGTGGAGGTCAGTTGGCCATTTATCAGAATGAGTTACGGAGTCTAGTTTGGAATGCGTGGAATAAACGGAATTTAAATCGGCAGCTTATCTCTCAATGTCAATGATATAAAGTGACTTAAACGACTTAAATACACACGCAGATCTGTAGAGGTAACCAGTGACTCGAAATATTGACATAATTACTCACAGGAAAACTCATGACGAGAATACTAAGGTATACCAAATACGAAAATATAGTAGACCTCAAATACTGAATTGCTCTGGGGGTTTAGAATACGCCGACTGCACCTCTGCAGAGAGCTAAGAGATCACTACAGTGGGGCCACTTGTTGGCCGTCGGTGGGAACCCGTAATGCCTCAGGGCAGGATCGTGATATCTGAGTAGTCTGAGACCTGGGTGTTAAGGGGTCTCGTGACACCTTTGACAACATTTCAATTCCGCCCTTACTTGGGCTAGACAGATGGTCGGAGAAGCCGAACAGATTAATCGGTTGGTCGTGTCATGTTGGATTATTTTTGTTATATAATGTGTGCTGTGACTCACCACTTAAACTTATAGACTCTGCGTGGGCGCGTGGATTAAAGGCAGCCAATCAACACGTTCGAATACGTGGAAAGTTAACAATTTAATCGTCGATCTTGAATTGCGATAGGCTGGTCTCAGTTGGGTCAATGCGTGCTCTGCTAATTTCTAAGTGGAGGATTTTGTGCCACCACTTTATGCCCAGAAGTATGCGTTGGGGACAGTTGATGTGGAATGCCTCCAGTTTTTTTTCAGGTGTCTGTGACATAACACCCACGACTCACTTCCTTACAAGAGTTTGGATAGACATACATCTTTATACAGAGATCTTGGTATTGATGGTGAGATCTCTGTTCATGAACACTCTTTGAGATAGCCTACCAAAAGATGCTGAAGCCAGGGCCAATCCGCCGTTGCACTTCACTTGTAAGATCGTTTGTAAATATATGTAACATAGCTAAGTGGTCTATTGATGAGAAGGAAATTATTCCCCACACTTTCTCTTGCTCAAGGTTTGAGACGTGGGCACAAAGAAGAAAATGTTATTTGATATTATATATACTAGCAAATATATGCACCCTCCGGGTGCAAATATTTAAGTTTTGATATAATAAAATATCCTATTAAAATTAGAAAGGCTAATGAAACTGACTAAGAATGCAAATAAAAAGATCTGCAACAGAGGGGGTATAATCGAAAAAAGAACAACTTTGAAACTAACTATTCCTCATTTTCCATTACTCCCTCTTTCATTGGTAAATTTTCCTAATTTAACTATTTAGTTAAAATAGAAGTAAAGGATAATATTACAGTTATTTCTTCTTGTAAATAATTTCTTTAAGATTTATCCACAAGATTTTTGTTATATTTCTTAAGATAAAACCAAACAATTAGAAATCAATAATACCAAGCACATATTTATTAAAATAAAATTTTAAATATCAATATGCAAATTAGCCTTCTCGTTCACACTGTAAACCGCTATTTTGTTGTATATATAAATACAATTGCATGTTATTAGTACGTAGATATGGTCAACAGTATTAATAATGTAAAACAATTTTTATTAATAACTGAAGGTTTATAAGAATGAAATCATGGAGAATTTGACGTAAATAATTAAGGGAATTGTGACTTGAGTAGTAATATAGTTTCGGTTACAGACAGAAGAACACACAATCTCCATTATAATAAGATATATATACACACACACACACACACACATATATATATATCAAATAAAATGTTCTTCTTTGTATATATATTTAATATATAGTTGATATATATATATATAATATATATATGTGGGAGATTATGTGCTTAATTAAAGTCATACCTAATTTTGTTAATTAATTAATTATAACTAAATGAATCCCGCACAAAGCACTACCCTGTCTATAGCTCTGCTGATGAGGCCTAATGGGGTGAAATGTACATACAGAGATTGACTTTTTCTCGATTTGTTTACGCTTTACATTTAAACCGATATGCACGCCTATTTCATTTAGTTATAATTAATTAATTAACAAAATTAGGTATGACTTTAATTAAGCACATAATCTCCCACAAATTGTCGGCCTTTGCCATTTCAAACACATTGTTTGACTACTTCATATATATATATATATATATATATATATATATATATATATATTGATATACTCTACCACATGAAAATCCACCAAAACCAATAAACTACCAGTTATGTTAGGGATAAAATCACACGTGGTGCTTAAGGACGGATTCCTGATAGCTGAGCAGTCCATGACAGTCGACACTACATTTTGGCCTTTACTTAGGCTGTGCAGGCAGTCGGAGAGGCCCCACCGATCAATTGGCTGGTCACATCAAGCCCTAGAACCTATATGATTGTCCCAAACCTATTACTCTTATGGTAACGCTCCAACACTTTTTATATATATATATATATATATATATATATATATATATATATATATATATATTTACCAACCCCTTCGCACGAGCAGGATGCGACACAAGGTCAATTTCTTAAGCGGAGTTCAACAGGTTTGACTTCAGAGTTTTCCTTCTCCTAGACCGGCTGCCTAACCAAGGTTAAAGAGCACAGTCTGCCCTACTATTTAACCATAGCTGGAGGGAAAGTAGGATTCATACCTTTCCCAGGGGTATTAGCGCTAAGTGAAATGCAATTACCACATCCAGGATTTGAACTCGGGGCAACAAGTCCATTTCCCATGACTTTAACCCTTACACCACGTGCTTCCTATAACACATTTTATCATATATGTGGTGGCGGAATGTCGTGGGTATGATGTTAAACTGAATTTAGAGGTGAAGTTCAAGTTTTACAGCTCTGGGGAATGTAAAATACCTCTTCATCGCCATTACTCCCAGGTCTACCCTGACCCGGAGTGGTAGTAACTGTAAGGGTCACATCCATTGGTTAAATAGAAAAAAATAGTATTAAATGTGTATAAAAAAATAAAGTTAAAACAATGCTGAATACCCATCAATAATGAATAAAAAAATGCCATTGTTGGAATATTTTGATATATAACATGTGCTACAATACACCAATTAAATTCATAGACTAAGCGAGGCCACGTGGTTTAAACCTCAACCAATTAACAGCCTGAATACGGGGCTGGTTAACTATTTAATCGCTGATACGGAGAGACATTCATTTGCAATCATTGACGAAGGACCTACAAGGCTGAGGAGCACAAAGGAACAACCAAAGGATTCTTCACTAAGGATCACGCTTTGCTTAACACAAAGGATCTCCGCTGGACAAGCACTCTTATTTGAAGCCTAAAGGATGGCAACAAAAATCGTAACAGTCTTCGGCATAAAATAACCCAACAAGGGTTGACACACCATAAAATGCAACCAGTCAGCCAACCAGCAATCAAACATTCTTTTCTTTTCGTTGTCTTTTCTTTCTTTCTTCTTTTGTTTTTTATTTTCATACTCAATAACCTCTGGAAAATGTTAATGGGTTAAATCGATAAAAATGAGTTTTGAAAAAAATGTTTTTAAGAAATTGAATATCTAAAAAGAATGAATAAAACAAAAAAATGCTTTTGGTATAAAATTCCCCAAGGGTTGACATGCCTAAAAACCAACCAACCAACCAATCAACCTGTAAAACAGCCAATGTTTCGTTTTAAACATATCAAAATACTCAGTCGGTAGAGCGTCCGACTACGAATCTCAAGGTTCCGCGTTCGATAGCGGCTCTCAACAACTCAGCGTATGAGTAACATATACATCTGTGCGGGAAAGTGAAGAGCTGATGGTAGGTGTGGCGCTCCAACTCAGACGCCAAAAACAATCTCCTTGGTCTAGCATTAGTGAAAAGGGGATAGACTCGATCGCTGCCTGGCTGATACACACATTAGGCCAACCCGACGATATCACTTTTTTTACAGCTTATACCTGACAACTTGTACCTTTTGTACCCGGCTTCGGCTGGGGGCCCAGTGTGCTTCGGCCTCTGGACCGGTAGAGTACAATTATTAGCGTCGTTCCCAGGGAGCCATCCCCCAGGCAACACCTGCCCCTTTGGGGGCAGGGCTGGGTTTATTGCCCAGCGTCTGAGGCGCCCCATTGAGGGGTAATGCCGAAGGGATCGACGCAATTTTTGTTCTTTCCCACCCATGAGCTTCGGCTTGTGGGTGGGCCCATGTTTAAACAAGGCCTTGTGCTCAGTCTATACAAGTGGGGTATGAAGCAAATACCCTTATACCTGACAACTTGTTTGGGTCAATAACCCACAATATTCATCAACCAGCAGATTAACGTGATATGTGTCAGAGAGCAGAGGTTTTCCGACGATTTAAACATTATATAACAATTCCATCATCAGTTAAAACTGAAAAGACATCAGCCTCATTGCCCACGCTGCATATATATATATATATATATATATATATATATATATATATATATATATATATATATATATATATATATATATCTTTTAGCCAATGTCCTTGTCTAAACTGAGTATCCGTTTACGTGAACGTATCACTAACTTGTTACTCTCAGCTTAAAAGCTTGACACTTGAAGTAGCGAAGCCGGCGAGAAAGCATTATTGGGTTTACATCATTGTTGACGTGGCCTCTTCGGAACGAATGGCTCTTGGCAGACGCTAACGTTGCAATGCGAAGTCGAGGTCAGTTAAAATCTCTGGCACGCCTTCATTATGTGATTCTTATTATCGAGCGTTCTAACCGACGCTGTTATTTACATTGAAGAGACGTCAAACTGTCCAACTGTAGGAAAACTTCTGAATCAAGACAGAAGAAGAGACCAACAACTGATACTAAAATAATACAGATTGAATTTCTCATCGGGCCAATAACCTTGAGAAAAGCATGAATCCATCACTTCTACCAGTTATTGGTAAATACTGCAGAAGACGAATTATATATACTAGTACAAAAAAAAAGAGTCAATAACTTTAAGTGGTGGGCCACGGCACACCTTATATATCAAAATGATCCAACAATTTTGAATCTTGATGAAGAGTCAGAGAATTTAACTGTCTCGCAATGAAATCTTTCACACATTATGCATACTAGTACAAAATAAAAAACACCCACCGGGCGATGTAAAAATAGATTTTTGAAACATATTGCCTGAGGGGTGTGAGTAAAAAATTCAATGTCAGCGAGTTTGTACCCTAAGTAAGTAAAATCATCAAATTCATTAAAGGATTAAAAAATAAAACAATTTGAAATGTAAACTTTAAATATGTATTAAAATAAAACAAACTATATATAGATATATAATACCAGTCATGTATTTATTAAAACTTATTTTTAAAAAAACAATGAGGACTGTCTAATGTTGCATGTTCAAATTTTGAGTGTATTTATTCTATGTTATGACGGTTTTGGGTAATGTGACGTAGCAGTGACGTAATTTTTGTTACTGACAAAAATCGGAAGCAAATTTCCATTATTAATAGATATATTTACCAACCCCTCTGCACGAGCAGGATGTGACACAAAGTCAATTTCTTAAGCAGAGTTTAATAGGTTTGAATTCAGAGTTTTCCTTCTACTAGACCGGTTGCCTAACCAAGGTTAAAGAGCACAGTCTGCCCTACTATTTATCCATAGCTGGAGGGAGAGTAGAATTCATACCTTTCCCAAGGGTAATGAAATGCAATCACCACATCCAGGATTTGAAATCGGGACAACGAGTCCATTTCCCATGACTTTAACCATTACACCATGCGCTTCCATGAAGAGTCGTTATATAAGATACTAGAAGCAGCTACCCAGCGTCACCTTGGTAGAGGGAAAAAACAAAAATTAAAAATTAAAAAACAATAAAAAAGTGATGTAATGGTTAGCAAGTTTGTCTTGCTAATCTGTTAGTAGGAAATTGTGAGTTCAATACTCACTGGATGCACCGTCATAAAAATCATGACGTAAAAAGATTGTTAAACCAGAATGAAAAAAAAAAAAAAAAAGAAAAGAAAAGAAAAGAAAAAAAATTGATTGTTTTTGTTCTTCCATACTGATTTGTTTAACTTTGAGTTTCACGGAAATTTTTAAGTAGAATTTTAATGCTATTTTGATTTTTAGATATCTTTGCGAATATAAATAAAATCTTTGTCAATTTTGTACAAAAACGAGACCCAGTAACAGTGAATGTGTATATATATATACATGAAGATGGGATGGATGTAGTAGAATCCGACAGTATGAGGTAGGTAAAAGGATAGTGAACAAGAAATGATAACTCAAAACAAATCTAAGAGTTGAAATATTTCGTCCGATTTATACGGACATCCTCAGTTTGAATAAAAATCTTTCGACTGAAATTGTCCGTATAAATCGGACGAAATATTTCAACTCTTAGATTTGTTTTGAGTTATCATTTCTTGTTCACTATCCTTTTACCTACCTCATATAGGTATATTTACTTTGTCGTTAACTGTTTTATTTTCGTGAGAAAATTGATTGTTTTGTTCTTCCATATCAGATTTGTTTAACTTTGAGATTCAGGGACATTTTAAGTAGAATTTTAATGCTGTTTTTATTTTTAAATATCTTTGCGAATATAAATCAAATCTATATCATTTTTGTACAGAAAGCTATACCCAGTAACAGTGAATGTGTATATATATATATATATATATATATATATATATATATATATATATATATATATATATATATATATATATATATGTAAGAATGGAAAGGGAATTGAATCCGACAATATGAGGAAAAAATGAGTAAAGAAAAGAAATGTAGATGGATAAAAATGAATTTTATCGATATCACTTTTAATCGATATCACTTACACATGTGTTTCGGTCTGTTTATCAAAATGTATACGGATTTACGTTATTATTATTATTAAAATAATCAGATGGAGTTGAAATGATGATAATAATAATAATAGGAAAAATGTATAAAACATTCCGTACACAGAGAGATTTTTTACGACCTTCATCAGAGTGAATTTTTTAATTTTTATTTTTTAATTTTTAATTTTTTAAATTTTTTTATTTTCTATTTTTTTTTTTTTTAATAGAAAAAAATCACTCTGATGAAGGTCGTAAAAAATCTCTCTGTGTACGGAATGTTTTATATATTTTCCTATTATTATTATTATTATTATTATTATTATTATTATTATTATAATCATCATTTCAACTCCATCTGATTATTTTAATAATAATAATAACGTAAATCCGTATAGATTTTTATAAACAGACCGAAACACATGTGTAAGTGATATCGATTAAAAGTGATATCGATAAAATTCATTTTTCCATCTACATTTCTTTTTTTTACTCATTTTTTCCTCATATATATATATATATATATATATAGAGAGAGAGAGAGAGAGAGAGAGAGGTTCTTCACAACGAATGAACATGCTACTATCAAACACACTCGCCTACCCGGATTTTAACAGCATGTTAAACCCACTATAACACTTGAACATTTATAACTCTTCTATAATGCTCCCTTTCTAATAATGTATCAACAATTTCTTCAAATAATAAATTTTCTCCTGAAGATGACCGAAGGTCGAAACTAGTTGAGATTAAACAACAAACAAGAAATATTCCTGATTGTCTTAATAATAATTTTTGTTCACACTATATATATATATATATATATATATATATAATATATATACACTTTGTGGTTAACTGTTTTATTTTCGTAATTTCCTCCGGACATACATACACACAACTGCCCTTTATATATGTACAACCAGTCTAAGAGAGGGAAAAATCCTTTGGAAAGGCATGGCTCCATCTCTTCTCCCTCTCCACCTATTGTAGAGTATACGAGGACGGTCTTTAGATTTGATGTGGCAACTTATATAGGGGATGGAAAACTAATATCTTTCCATTTCTTCTCCCTCCAGCTATGGGTAAACTTCTTTAGTTTTCATATATCATCTGTTAGCGAGGAAAACTAATATCCTTTGGAAAGACATGACTCCAATTCTTCTCCCTCCAGCTATGGGAAAATATTCAAGTAGATTGGAATCTTTAGCTTTGATTTAGCAATCTGTCGACGTGGTAAACTAAATTCCTTTAGGGAGGCATGATTCCATTTCTTCTCCCTCCAGCTATGGGTAAATAGTAAAATACACTGGAGTTTTTAGCTTTGATATGGCAACTGTGTCGAAGGAGGAAAACTAATATCCTTTAGTAATGCATAACTCCATTTCTTCTCCCTCCAGCTATGGGTAAATAGAATACACTGGAGTATTTAGCGTTGATATGGAAACCAATCTAGGAGAAGGAAAACTAATATCCTTTGGAAAGACAGGACTCCATTTCTTCTCCCTCCAGATATGGGTAAATAGAATACACTGGAGTATCTAGCATTGATATGGCAACCAATCTAGAAGGAAAACTAATATCCTTTGGAAAGACAGGACTCCATTTCTTCTCCCTCCAGCTATGGGTAAATAGAATACACTGGAGTATTTAGCGTTGATATGGCAACCAATCTAGGAGAAGGAAAACTAATATCCTTTGGAAAGACAGGACTCCATTTCTTCTCCCTCTCCACCTATTGGTAAATAGTATAGACTGAGAGTCTTCAGAGATATACCAACGTGTCTGGGAGAAAAAAAACTAATTTCCCTAGGAAAAAACAACATGACTCCATTTCTTCTCCCCCAACTATGGGTAAATAGAAGAATACGTTGGAGTCTTTAGCTTTGATATGGCTATCAGTCTAGGAAAAGAAAAACTAATATACGTTCATTCAAATATTGTTATCATACTTTATATATCTCTCTCTATATACACACACACACACACACACACACACACACACACACACGCGCGCATAATATATATATATATATATATATATATATATATTTATTTATTTTCTCCAGACTGTCTCATATCATATACCTTGAAAAAGGATGAATGTTCACCCGAAATATCGGAATTGATCAAACCAGGAACAGAACAACAATTGAATATTAAAATTCTGATGTTTGTTCTGTTTTTCTTGTTTTTGTTCTTTTTTCCAATGCTTCAAAAGACCAAAAGAAACAACGTTCACAAGAACAAAGTTTATACATAACATACATACATACATACATACATATATATGTGTGTGTATGTGTGTGTGTATTAATCCACATACAGTAACGCCTAGCCGCGTCACAGCGCCTCAGTCCGACTACTCTGCCGGGTGCCTCACGGCGGGATTGAAACTCAACCGATATTTTCGTCAGTATGAATCGCTACCAACAGGGCAATAAGCACAACCAATTTTAACGCCCATTCACTGATTTAAAGTGGTGAGTGCACATAGATTATACGCAAATATTGCGCTGTTTTACTTAAGGATTTTGAAAACCTGTTGATTTTGGTAACTGTTGGTGTTTCTGGAACTAATTTCCAGCGGATATCATGGGCCAAGTGTGCAGCATTTTTCATTTGTTTGTTATGGCAACGAGAAGACAGATTTCGGTGAGTTATTTTATTATTATTATTATTATTATGAGAGATTTTCACACCGGCCTAAGCTGGTGGTTCACTGGAGGCTGAGTCTCTTCAGGTCTCCAGGGCTCTTCTGAGTATTCTAGCTGATCTTAACAATGCTGCTGTTTGTATGGTCCCTCACTCTTCCTCGGATTTCCAATTCCTTCAGACTCTCTTCCAAAACCTTTGGGCTCGGTTCCCAGTGCTCCAATTACGATTGGCGCGACCAATAGCACGATTGGCACGACAAAAACAACCGTAGAACATAAAGTTCCACGGTTGTTGTTTTTTCTTTTCTTTTTTTTTCATCTCTCTGGCCAGGTCCGAGTATTTGAAAAAAATGTGGTACATGAAGGTGATGGTCTTACCAATCGTAATTGTGTTCCTAGGAACGGTTAAAAGATTTGGAAAATAATCTGAAGGAATTAGATATCCGGGGAAAAGTCGAGATCATCCAAACGACAGCATTGTTATGATCAGCTTATTATTATTTACTCCTTTTGAGTTTTCACATCAGCTAATGCTGATGGTCTTTCACTGGAGTCTGAGTGACAGCAAGTCTCCTCAGGTCTCCAGGACTCTTCTGAGTATTCTGGCAGATTGCAGCAGTGCAGTGTTCTGAATGGTATCAATCCTTCCTCTGATTTCCAGACTTTCCAATCCTTTTGGGACCGTTCCAAGTGCACCAACTACAATTGGTATCACTTTCATATTCCATAACTTTTTCAATTCTCTGGCAAGGTCCAGGTATTTGTCCATTTTTTTCATTTTCATTTAGCTTCACTCTGTGATCTGCTGGAACTGCAAAATCCACCAGTTGACAAGTTCTTTCTATTTTGTTTATTAACACTAGGTCTGGTCTTCTTGCTGGGATAAGGTGATCCGTTTTTATTTCAAAGTCCCAGAGAATTTTATGCGTTTCGTTCTCAATTATTATTATCATTTCGTTTTTCGTTCTCAGTTATTATTATTATCATTATTATTATTATTATTATTATTATTATTATTATTATTAGTAGTAGTAGTAGTAGTAGTAGTAGTATTTATCCATTTATTTTCATTTATTAATTTTTCCCTTTATTAAACTTTGAGGTCATTAATTTTTCAACTCTCTATCTACGCTATCTTAACTCAGATATTTTTTTTATCTAACTATATATAATGCGTATAATCTCTCTGTCTCTCTGTCTCTCTCTTTCACTCTGTCTCTCTCTTTCTCTCTCTCTCTCTCTCTCTCTCTCTCTATATATATATATATATATAATATTATATATATGAGAAATAAAGGAAAGGAAGTATTGAATGGTTAAATATGATTATTTTAATTAATTTAACTTACACGTATTTCGGTCGGGAGATTATCCATGTGTATATTATTCAATCTATTATAATTTCTAAATAACAAAATGAAATAAAATAATAGTAATTTTCTTATTTTGTTATTTAAAAATAATAATTGATAGAATAATGTACAGATGGATAAACTCCTGACCGAAACACGTGTAAGTTAAATTAATCAAAATAATCCTATTTTATCCATTCAATACTTTCTTTCCTTTATTTCTCTTTTCAACATACATTCGGATTCACTTCCATTTTCAATTTACACACACACACACACACACACACAGACACACACACACAGACACAGACACACACACACACACACACACATATATATATATATATATATAATATATATATATATATAATATATATATACACTAGCAAAGAAACTTCTGGAACTAATCTCCAGCTGGTATCATGGGAAACCGCACAGCATTTTCCATTTGTTTTATTTTGATTGTTATGTTAACCAGAAGACACCTTACGGTCAGTGTGTGCGCGCACGCGCGTGTGTGTGTTTGTTTCTGTGTCCGCGTGTGTCTGTGCGTATGTGTGTATGTGTGTGTGTTGTGTGTGTGTGTGCGCGTGTGTGTATGTGCGTGTGTATGCGCGTGTGTGTGCGTGCGTGTGTGTATGTATTTGTGTGTGTGCGTGTTGTGTGTGTGTGTGTTTGTGCACGCGTGTGTGTGTGTGTGTGTGTGTGTTTGTATGTGTTTCTGTGTTTGTGTGTGTGTTGTGTATGTGTGTGTATTTGTTTGTGCGTGTGTACGTGTGTGTGCGCGCGTGTATGTGTGTGTTTTGGGGATTAGTACAATGAGAACATACTTTTATCATTTTCCTTCGTGATTTCAACTTATCCACTCCCCTTTGAATATGAAGGGTAGTATATATTTTGCGTGTTTCTTGATCGTTTCGACTCAATGCAATTTTCCTTGGGTACTTCGTTTGAAATAAGCCAGACCCGTTTAACTATCTCGGGTAAGGGTAACGATTCACTCAAATAGCTATCTGCTTTTTCCGATAATGCTCTACCAAATAAAACAAGCAATTGGACTTTTATAGTGCCCAGTCGGCGAGACTTAGAATACGCTGGCTGTATCCTTTGCAGAGGGGTAAGTAAAGTAAAAGTAAAGTCGTCGGAGATCAGCGAGGGAGCGCTAGACCAAGGAGATTGTTTTTTGCGTCTGAGGCGGAGCGCCACACCTACCATCAGCTCCTCACTTTACCGCACAGATCCCTGTGCTACTCATACACTGAGTCGGCGAGGGCTGGCATCGAACCAGGAACCTTGAGGTTCCCAGCCGAACACTATACCGACTGAGCTAAACCGACCCATAAAGTAAAATTGGCCTATTTTCGGTATCAGCCGGAAAGCGAGGGAGTCTATCCCCTTTTTGCAAGTGCTAGACAGGGAAATTGAATTTTCTGAAGTGGAGCACCACTCCTACCATCAGCTCCCCACTTTACCGCACACATCAGATTACGCAATATGTGCTATTCATGCGCTGAGTCGTCGGGAAGCGTTATCCAACAAGGAACCTTGCGATTCCAAGGTGGGTGCTCTTCTGACTGAGAAGAGATGTCCTGAGTATGGCACTAAACTAGATAGTGAAGAAGTCAGTGTGTGACGTCAGCGGTGGGTTGACGTGGGACGAATGTGGAAGAAAAATGAAAAGTGTAATTATGGAAAATAACCAGAATAAGTAGACGAGCGAGTGATGATGTGGAAGTCACTGACCTTGGCTTCTGATTGGACGGAATAAGGCGAGAACGGGAGTGAGAGTAATAAAGTTAGTGAGAAAGTTAGTGAGTCTAGCTGAGACGCTGGATGGAGACGGATGGAGAAAGTTGGCCGGTTGTTTGAAGAGGACAGACGCAAGAAGTGGTCTGTCCTCCGAGGCTCTTTCTCCGTGGTTAATATTTGTCTGGAAAATAAAGTGATCTGAAAAAAAGAAAAAGAACAAAAAACACCAAAACAACAACACCACGTTCGTTAATTAAAAACTAAGCAACGACACAAGACAAGAAGACAAGAGATTCCAAGAAGCAAATGGTTCCAGAACACACAGAGAGAGAGAGAGAGAGAGAGAGAGAGAGAGAGAGAGAGAGAGAGAGAGAGAGAGAGAGAGTCAGCTCAACAGCAGACCCAGTTCAGCAGATAAAATAAAACAACTAGAAGGAGATACGTATAATAATAATAATAATAATGATTATATATATATATATATATATATATATATATATATATATATATTCAAGCGTAAACGCAACGCTCTTCTCTATAAGGAGGAATGGAGCACTCTGTGACGGCCTTTACACACAAAGCAATGTGTGTATTAAAAACAGTTAAAATCCCCTTTCCATTCTGTAAGTGAAGACAACCTAATGGTTAAGGTGCCGGACTGACACCCAGCCGACCGGAGTTCAATTCTGGCTGTAGGTAGCTTACAAAATGTCTAACCACACTGAAGAGACTTGAAAAGTCGAAACACGTTTCTGTGGATGACCCTATATATATATATATATATATATTTTTAAATTGTTACGACATCGTTACGGATCTAAATTTGATACCTATGTCACATACTATTACATATACAATATATAGTTACATATACAAATAACTTTATTTATTACTAGCAAATATATGCACCCTCCGGGTGCAAGTATTTAAGTTTTAATGTAATAAAATATTATATTGAATCAGAAAGGCTAATGAAACTAATTAAGAATTCAGATAAAAACATTTGAAACGGAAGGGGTATAATCGGAAAATAGAACAACTGAAACTTACTCTTTCATCACTTCCGTTTTTCAATGCTAAATTTTCCTAGTTTAACTATTTAGTTAAAATAGGAAGTAAAGAATAAATTTACAGTTATTTCTTCTTGTTAATGAATTTCTTTTAGGATTTATTTAAGAGATTTTTACTCATATTCATTAAGATAAAACCAAACAATTAGAAATCAATAATACCAAGCACATTTTTATTAAAATCAGTTTTTTTAATATCAATATGCAAATTATTTTTACGTTTACTCTGAAAACTGGTATTTTGTTGTATATATAAATACAATTGCATATTATTAGTATTTAGGTAAGGCCAACAGTATTAATAATGTCACACAGTTTTATTATTAATTGAGGTTTAAATAGAAATAGAATCATGGAGAATGTGTCGTTAATAACTAAGGAAATTGTGACATGAGTAGTAATATAGTTTCGGTTACAGACAGAAAAACACACAATCTCTATTATAATAAGATTTATAGCTAGTTTTATAAAGCTATCCGTTGAAGAGAGGCGGACAGTAGACAAAAATGCAAACTTTCTTTTTGAAATTCTGGATATTTTTGGTGTCTCCCCAAAATATCTCCAGTCAGGATTCAAGACAGAGAATCATATTAAAACTTCTACATCGTTCATTTTCCATGGATCGATTTTTTGATAATATTGATTCGCCATTTTGACCGCTACAGATCGCCATTATTCGTTATCATTGAACCGTTAACAATTTCCAAACAATGGTAGAGAATAAACGCCAAAAGCATTACCAAAAAATAGATAAAGCAAGAGAGAGAGAGAGAGAGAGAGAGAGAGAGAGAGAGAGAGAGAGAGAGAGAGAGAGGAGAGATGGGGAGAGAGAAAAGGGGAGGAGGAGGTGAAGAGATCAGTCTTTTGGTTTCGATGATTTAATACTAAAAGTAATGAGAGAGAGAGAGAGAGTGAGAAAGAGAGTTAGTGAGTGAGTGAGAGAGAGAGAAAGAGAGAGTGAGAGAGATAGGGGAAGAGAGAGAGAGAGAAAAAAGGATGTAGGAGGTGAAGAGAGATCAGTCGTTTGGTTTCGATGATTTAATACTAAAAGTAATGAGAGAGAGAGAGAGTGAGTGAGAAGAGAGAGAGAGAGAGTGAGAAAGAGAGAGAGAGAGAGAGAGAGAGAGAGAGAGAGAGAGAGAGAGAGAAAAGGAAGTAGGAGGTGAAGAGAGATCAGTCGTTTGGTTTCGATGATTTAATACTAAAAGTAATGAGAGAGAGAGAGAGAGAGTGAGTGAGAAAGAGAGTTAGTGAGAGAGAGAGAGAGAGAGAGAGAGAGAGAGAGAGAGAGAGAAAGAGAAAGAGGGAGAGAGAGAAAAGGAAGTAGGAGGTGAAGAGAGATCAGTCGTTTGGTTTCGATGATTTAATACTAAAAGTAATGAGAGAGAGAGAGAGAGAGAGAGAGAGAGAGTGAGTGAGAAAGAGAGAGAGAGAGAGAGAGAGAGAGAGAGAGAGAGAGAGAGAGATAGGGAGAGAGAGAGAAAAGGGAGGAGGAGGTGAAGAGAGATCAGTCGTTTGGTTTCGATGATTTAATACTAAAAGTAATGAGAGAGAGAGAGAGAGAGAGTGAGTGAGAAAGAGAGTGAGTGAGTGAGTGTGTGTGTGTGTGTGTGTGTGTGTGAGAGAGAGAGAGAGAGAGAGAGAAGGAAGTAGGAGGTGAAGGGAGATCAGTCGTTTGGTTTCGATGATTTAATACTAAAAGTAATGAGAGAGAGAGAGAGAGTGAGTCAAAAAGAGAGTTAGTGGGTGAGTGAGAAAGAGAGAGAAAGAGAGAGAAAGAGAGAGATAGTGAGAGAGAGAGAAAAGGGAGGAGGAGGTGAAGAGATCAGTCTTTTGGTTTCGATGATTTAATACTAAAAGTAATGAGAGAGAGAGAGAGAGAGAGAGAGAGAGAGAGAGAGAGAGAGAGAGAGAGAGAGAGTGAGAAGAGAGTTAGTGAGAGAGAGAGAGAGAGAGAGAGAGAGTGAGAAAGAGAGTTAGTGAGAGAGAAAGAGAGAGTGAGAGAGATAGGGGGAGAGAGAGAAAAGGATGTAGGAGGTGAAGAGAGATCAGTCGTTTGGTTTCGATGATTTAATACTAAAAGTAATGAGAGAGAGAGAGAGAGTGAGTGAGTGAGAAAGAGAGAGAGAGAGAGAGAGAGAGAGAGAGAGAGAGAGAGAGTGAGAAAGAGAGTTAGTGAGAGAGAGAGAGAGAGAGAGAGAGTGAGAAAGAGAGTTAGTGAGAGAGAGAGAGAGAGAGAGAGAGAGAGAGAGAGAGAGGAGGGGAGGAGGTGAAGAGAGATCAGTCATTGGTTTAGATGATTTAATACAGAAAGTAATTCTTTCTTTACCTGCGTTCCGCATATTGCTTACCCTAGAAGCATAAATCAATGGAAATAAGTTTTTTTTTAAAATATCTATATCCACTTAAAAGGAAAGACGTAGTGTAGACCTTTCTTTAATGAAATCGTAGTAGTTGGTTGGTTGGCTGGTTAGATTTTACGGCATGTCAACCCTTGGGTTATTTTATGCCGAAGTCTTTTTCTGTATTCAGTTATTTAGTTGGATAGATAGTTGGTTGGTTGGTTGGTTGGATTTTACGGCATGTCAACCCTTGGGTTATTTTATGCCGAAGACGTTTTCTGTATTCAGTTATTTAGTTGGATGGATAGTTGGTTGGTTGGTTAGATTTTACGGCATGTCAACCCTTGGGTTATTTTATGCCGAAGACGTTTTCTGTATTCAGTTATTTAGTTGGATGGATAGTTGGTTGGTTGGTTAGATTTTACGGCATGTCAACCCTTGGGTTATTTTATGCCGAAGACGTTTGCTGTATTCAGTTATTTAGTTGGATAGATAGTTGGTTGGTTGGCTGGTTGGATTTTACGACATGTCAACCCTTGGGTTATTTTATGCCGAAGAGGTTTTCCGTATTCAGTTATTTAGTTGGATGGATAGTTGGTTGGTTGGTTAGATTTTACGGCATGTCAACCCTTGGGTTATTTTATGCCGAAGACGTTTGCTGTATTCAGTTATTTAGTTGGATAGATAGTTGGTTGGTTGGCTGGTTGGATTTTACGACATGTCAACCCTTGGGTTATTTTATGCCGAAGAGGTTTTCCGTATTCAGTTATTTAGTTGGATGGATAGTTGGTTGGTTGGGTTTTACGGCATATCAACCCATGGGTTATTTTATACCAAATACGTTTTTGTTTTAATCACTCTTGATCGGTATTCAATTATAAAAATGTCTACTTTTTTATCTATTTAACCCATAGATGTGACCCTAACAGGTACTACTACACCAAGTCAGAGTGGATCTGAGATTAATGGCGATGAAGCGTACTCCGCACTCCCCAGAGAACCTCACTACTAAATGCAGTTTAACGTCATACTCAGGACACTAAGACCATCAGTCACCGCCTACTAACACACATAGGATAAAAAGGGATGGATGTTTACCATTAAAGCAATACATCCGGACAGTCATATAGGTGCTAGGACTTAATATGGGGTTAAATGATGGGTTAATATGGGTTAAATAATACTACTACTATAATGATAGTTTTGGTAGAGGAGCGTGATGTAATGGTTATCATCGAAGGAAATGGACTCGCTGACCCGTGATGAGGCTGTTTGCATTTCACATAGGTCTAATACCCTTCGTTAATGTATTTATCCAACAATTCTAAAACTCCATCTATGGATAACTAGTAGGAAAGATTAGGCTCTTTAACATTGGTATGGCAACCAGTCTAGGAGAAGGAAAACACTGAATTCAAACTTATAAAACTCCGTTTAAAAATCGACCTTGTGTCACATCCTACACTTGCGGAGGAGTTGGAATTATAAAAATGAAATCAAAATAATTAACACAACTCCTACCCCAGCTATGGTCAGCGGAATGAGAACAGGATACCCCCGTGGCCTGAATAAAGGGTTAAGTTCAAAGTTCCGTGATGGCTCCCGATTACGACAAGAAAGTTCCCGAGTTCGAAAAGAAGGGTCCCGAGTTCAAAAAGAAGGTACCCGAGTCCGAGAAGTTGCCTGAGTCCGACAAGAAATACCTGAAGAAGGCCGGAGGGTATATCGGCCGAAACGTTGAACAAATAACAATGAAGATGAGGACAATAGTCCGAATAACGCAGATAATACTAATCATCAAGCCTCATCTCAAATATTCAGAGAAATAGTCAAAATATATAAATATAAATTTCCATCCAAATGTTATGTACACGCTCATTCCCCAGCTATTGGTTAACTCTTTGCCTACTTTATGCCGCTCAAAGCGGCTCTCCTACCACTGCAATCCTACCGGAAGTTAATTGATAGTTCATTTTAATTGAGCATAATGATACAGATTACAATAATGATGATTGAATAGAATGAATTTCTGTGGTGAATAGATACTAAACGTTGAAATATTCCATCATACAGGTAAAAAAATAACAGGAAATTTTGGTCCAGCCGTTGGGGAAATTTGGTAGGCAAGAGTTGAATAGTAACAATACTGTTCTTTAAAGAATATATATATATATATATATATATATATATATATATAATGAATAGTGAATGAAAAAATGAGAAAAGTATTAGCATGAAAAGGTGCTCAATGCTAATAAAGCAGAGCAGATTTATAATCAATGGTAATATTATGGATTTACACTCATAACTTAAAGTTTCATGGTAATCCAATCATCAGATGAGTCCAATGGTTGAGATGTTAAAAACCAGTCGACTGGTTTTTAGATCTCAACCATTGGACTCATCTGATGATTGGTTTACCATGAAACTTCAAGTTATCAGTGTAAATCCATAATTTACCATTGATTATATATATATATCCCTCTTTTTTTTCTCTCTCTCTCTCTCTCCATCTTTATCTTTTTTCTCTCTCACTCTCTCTCTCTCACTCTCTCTCTCTCTCTGCTTTTACTCCTTCTTTCTGTCTCTCTCTTATTTATTTCGTTCTCTCAAATGCTCTCTATATCTCGCACTCGTTCGGATCTGTATTTTTATCTATGTTTGTGGCCGTTTTTTCTCTCTCTTTCTTTCTCTCTTTTTTTCTCTCTCTTTTCTTTCTTTCTCTCTCTCTCTCTCTCTCTCTCTCTTCATCTCTGTCTCTATTCTTCATCTTTATCTCTCTCTTTCTCATCATCCTTACCTTTCTTTATCTCTCCATCTCAATTTATCGTTTTATAATTGTGCCTTTTTGTATCACTCTCTTTTCTCTTCAACCCCTCTCTATCTCTCTCTCTTTCCCTCTCTTTGTTTCTTTGGTATTGAATAACCCATGTTGTTTGATATCCCAATACACAAAGAAACCAAAGCAAACCTAGTGAAATCATTCCAAAAAGACCATAAATGTATTAGACACTGATATTTCACATAAGTTAAAACGACAATTTTTCCAAACTGTGGTTGTATCAGTGCTGCTGTATGGCTGCACCACTTGGACCCTAACGAGACGTCCGGAGAATAAACTAGATGGGAGCTGCATAAGAATGCTTCGTGCGATATTAAACAAGTCGTGGAAACAGCACCCCACAAGGAAGCAGCTGTACGGCCACCTGCCCCCTATCTCACAAATTATACGAGTGAGGCGAACAAGACATGTAGGACAAAGCTGGATAAGCAAGGACGATCTCATAAGTGACGTTCTCCCGTGGAAGCCAACACATGGACATGCTAATGTGGGCCGCTCAGCAAGGACCAACATTGACCAGCTCTGCGCGGATACTGGATGCTGCGCAGAGGACCTCCCTGGGAAAATGAATAATAAAAGAAGGTTGGCGAGAGATTTTCATGGATATCGGTGCTAATTGCACGACATGATGATGATGATGATGATGATGATGATGATTTTATAGTCGTGGTTATCATAGCGTGTAATTCCTCTTTTGTGTCATATCTCAGGAACCGAAATAAACCCAGTGAAATAATTCCAGAAAAGACCATAAATGTATTAGACGGGGATATTTCCCATGGGTCATTTGATAATCATGGTATCATAGCGTGTAATTCCCCCTTTTGTGTCATATCTCAGGCCAATGAGAAACACCAGACGACGCCCATATTTTATCTTAGTAACAAATATTGCACGGCATTGTATTTTATTTGTGAACGTCCAGTGTGAATTGCCTTGAGAAATCTAAAGGGGGCTAAAACCGTTATGCTCTTTTTTCATAGATGCAGAAGAAATTAATACCCTTCCTAATGACATCAATGTTGATATGCACTTTAAAGATGTCTGCAAGAAGGAAATGAAGACATGCCACATCAACACCAACACATGGGAGGCTTGTACAGAAAGCCGAGCGGTTTGGCGTCTCCTCGTCAAACAAGGGACGAAAACGAGTGAAAAAGAGAGGAAAGAAGCCGCCACAGAAAAGAGAGCCAGAAGGAAAGAGAGACAACAGCAACTCCAGCAAGCATTACCGTTTTTTTTCAGTCACTGCACCAGAGATTGCCATTCAAAAATTGATCTGTTCAGCCACTTGCACAGATGCAGATAATAGTAAAAACATTGTGGACACTACGCCATCGATTTTAGCAGGATGCCAACAATATGTAAGAAAGTTGGATTCGTACAACAAAGCACATAAGAGTAGTCAAGTAGTAGCTAGTCTTGCTAAGAGAACATTTATTACTGTTATTGAAGATTTGTGCGTTTATTTATATCCCTTCATACCAAAAAGGTAGTAAACGTTTCTGAATTAAATATATGATTATATATATATATATATATATATATATATATATATATATATATAAGATAAATATATAGGTTTTACATATCGATTTATTGGGTGACAAAGGAACATTCACAACCATATTGGTTTCATGCGATGCATTCATCAGGTGAATATGTTTCAAATGACATTTGAAACATCTTCACCTGATGAATGCATCTCATGAAACCAATATGGTTGTGAATGTTCCTTTGTCACCCAATAAATAGATATGTAAAACCTATATATTTATCTTATTATATTATATAACAGCTTCTTTTTATATTGAGCACTCTACCAATTAATACTGCTTTTGGTACACCATTCCAGCAAAAGCTGAAATAGTGACCATCTCACACTACAGGTATATATATATATATAATATATATATATATATATATATAAAGATATGAAAACACCACAAAATGCTGTTAAAGTGAAAACATTTTATAACTTCGCTGATATTGAACAATATTTCGATTTTATGAAAATCGTCATCAGAGCTTGTTTATACTCGCGTGTTGTTAAGAACGGAGACAAAAGTCATATGAGTTCAAAACAAAAACCTTAACGTTGCAAAAAGAAAAAAGTTATACAACAGTTTCGAATGTGAGCCACTTCCGCCGCATTTTTCTCGGTGATCAGATTATGTATACCTTATTGTAACAGTTTTTAAAAAAAGAAGATATATTGACAAGATTTGACACTAGACGAATTCTCTTATTCAAAACGGGAATATTAGCCTGTTGACGTTAAGTTTTCAACAGATTTATAGAAAAAGAATTTATATATATATATATATATATATATATATATAATATATATATATATTATATATATCAAGCCCTCCGCACTGGCAGGATGTGACACAAGGTCAATTTCTTAAGGGGAATTAACAGGTTTGAATTCAGAGTTTTCCTTCTCCTAGACTGGTTACCTAGCCAAGGTTAAAGATCCCATACATTTACCATAGCTGGAGGGAGAATAGTTAGATTCATACCTTTCCCAAGGGTATATATTATATATATATATATATATATATATATATATACCCTTGGGAAAGGTATGAATCTAACTATTCTCCCTCCAGCTATGGGTAAAATGTATGAGATGGAGTCAACCACGCATAGGCGATATATATATATATATAATATATATATATATATATATATATATATATATATATATAATATATATATCACGTATGCATGGTTGACTCCATCTCTATGTTATCTTATTTAAATATAAATTCTCTATCAATTATCTTAAGCACTGTCTACTTACAAATATACCGTCCATATTATCTACACACACACACATACACATACACACACACACACACACACACACATATATATATATATATATATATATTATATAAACATACACACACACACACACACACATATATATATATATATATATAATGAATAGGAACCTAATGCGTTCTTCACTTACCTTAGATAATTAATAGGCTACCTATCAATTACCTATGGTAAGTGAAGAATTCAAAAAGTAACTGGTAATTCTATTACATGTACCCTGGAAAATAACTAGAAAGAACCAATGCACGGGTTAATGTCAGTATGATTGACAATACTTAACCTTTAGAATTACCTTGTTAAACTAATCTGGTCCGATTGTGAGAATTAGTTAGCTTAGAGTTCAATCAGTTAGTGAGCATGCCGAAGGAGACAGACGCTAAATGCAACTTACTCCCTCGTGAGGTAATTTAATTTAAAAATCAATTAATGTAACATTAATATCAAGAAAGAAGTCGCTTAATATTAGCTAACCGTCCTAAGTAAACAAGTAAAGTCGTCGGGGCGGCCTAAATCGGTACTCAGCAGTCAGCGAGGAGTCTATCCCCCTTTTCAATAGCACTAGACAGGAGATTGTTTTTGGCATCTGAGGTGGAGCGCCACACCTACCGATCAGCTTCGTTGCTTTACACAGTCAGATCCCCTGTGTCTACTCATACGCTGAGTTGGCGAGAACCGTATCGAACTAGCACCTTGTGGTACTAGCCCGAACGCTCTACCGACTGAGCGTAACCCGACCCTTTGGTGAAATAACGGTTGGCGAGAAATAGAAAATTTGCATAGATATCTCTGTGGCACTCAGCAGAATTATGAACTTGAAACGAATGCCCTTCCCAATATTTAACGCAACGACTACAATCATTAATGTTTGTATGAAAGTGATGAAATACTTGACCCAGCCAATAAGACGGTTAGCAACGCCCAATGAAGCAATTTTCCAACCAGTTGTAAAAGTATAGAACCTTTTGAACCTTGATTCAAACGAAAACTGTGATTACCCCTAATGACTGCGCTAATAGACTGGAGCCATCTGGTCTTACTCACCTCAGGCTGAAGAAAGAAAGACGCACTAATTCATTATCTTCTGGGAACTGGGCTTACTCTACATGTGTGTAAATTGGCACAAGTCGATCGTTTAATAGCCTAATGTTCGGTCTTGTTTGTTATTATCTGCCTTATTACGGACTATTGTCCTCATCTTCATTGTTATCTGTATGATTATATACTATGTTCTCTGAATGTTTGAGATGAGGCTTGATGATTAGTATTATCTGCGTTTCGGCTATTGTCCTCATCTTCATTGTTCTGTATGCGATTGTATACTATTTCTCCTGAATGTTTGAGATGAGCTTGAAGATTAGTATTATCTGCTTATCGGACTATTGTCCTCATCTTCATTGTTATCTGTATTAGTATATACTATTCTCTGAATGTTTGAGATGAGGCTTGATGATTAGTATTATCTGCGTTATTCGGACTATTGTCCCATATTTATTGTTATTTAACAACGTTTCGGCTGTATGCCTCCGGCCTTCTTCCAGGTATTTCTTGTCGGCTCGGGGAACTTCTCGGATTCGGGAACCTTCTTTTCGAACTCGGGAACTTTCTTGTCGTAGTCGGGAACTTCTTGTCGTAATCGGGCCATCACGGAACTTTGAACTTCCTAGTTCCCTAGTTTCGATAACCGACCCTCGCCAACTCAGCGTATGAGTAGCGCACAGGGAATCTGTGCGGTAAAGTGAGGAGCTGATAGTATGATATAGGTGTGGCACTTCACCTCAGACAATCTCCTTGGTCTAGCGCTAGTGAAAAGGGGCTAGACACCTCGCTGATTGGCTGATACCGACTTTAGGCCGCCCCGACAAGCTTTATATCATAATATCATATATATATATATATATATATATAATATATAATCCCAGACTATATATATATATATATATACCCAATATATATACCCAGAGATAAGGAATAGAGAGAATGAGAGAAACCGTAACTGATATACATTATAAATATGGACATGTCAATTACCATGTTCGGTTTTCTAGATACCAGGTACCGAGCCCTCGCAATCCGAAGAATGTAAGAGAATAATGATAGCCAAAACATTGATGGGAACCAAACCAAACTTAACTATAATAATGCGAAAAGTAGATTCTCCAGAGCAGCCAGTAAATCATAATAATAATACATTATCCAGGAACTGTATATTCCTGCTCCATATCTTGAAGCATTCCTGCATGTACCGGGAAAAAATTGATTTATTTATCTCCAACTAAAACGAACTGTCGGAAACGGTATACGTGTACGTTGGGAGAGTCTCCATGAATTAAAAGAACACGTGGTTCCGTCATTTTATTTTAAATATACTAGCAAATATATGCACCCTCCTGGTTCAAGAATTAAGTTTAAGTTTAATGTAATAGAAATATATATCAAATTAGATAGGCTAATGAAACTAAAGAATTCAGATAACAAAATTTGAAAACGGGGGTGGGTGGATAATCGAAAAATCGACAACTCAAACTTACTTTTTCCAGCACACCCGTATTTCATTGCTAAAATTTTCGTAATTTAACTATTGTTAAAAATGATAGTTTATTTCTTCTTGTTAATGAATTTCTTTTCAGATTCATTGAAGAGATTTTGCTTCATATTTATCAAAATAAAACCAAATAATTAGAAATCCATAATACTAAGCACATATCTATTAAAATCAAATTTTTAATATTAATATGCAATTAGCCTCCTATTCACACTGTAAACCGCTATTTTGTTGTATATATAAATACAATTGCATTTTATTAGTATGTAGATAAGGGCAAACAGTATTGATTATATAGAACAATTTTATTGATAATTGAGATTTAAATAAAAATAAAATCATAGAGAATATGCGTAAATAATAAACGGAATTGTGACTTAAGTAGTGATATAGTTTCGGTTACAGACAGAATAAACTTACTATCTCCATTTATAATAAGAAGATATTAAAAACATTCAATAAAGCCAGTGTGCCAATATATAACATGTATGTGCCTGTGTTGTGTTACGTGAGAGATAGATGAGAGGGGGTGAGAGAGGAGAGAGAGAGAGAGAGGGGGGTGAGAGGAGAGGGAGAGGGAGAGCAAAGAAAGAGACGAGAGGTGGTGGGAGATCAATAAAACTATCGCGTACCCAGAATGTTCTTCAAAATACTTCCTGAAAATACGGCCAAGATTAATTTATAAATAACAAAAATAAACTGATTGTACACTACTAGAAATCATGAATAATCTGATTGTCCTAACTGCATTTCTAATATAAATATATATTATATATATATATATATACATATACTATATATATATATATATATATATTTAATAGTCAACCAATACAGATTAAAAGTTTCGTCTTACAATGGTTTCTGAAACATCATTTTAGGTAAAAAATAAAAAATAAAATAAAATAAATAAATAAAAAAAAATAAAAAAACTTATAATTATATATATATATATATATATATTATATATGGGAGAATAAGGTGCTTAAATTGGAGTCGTACCTAATTTTGAAAATTAATTAATTAATAATGAATGGCGGGAATACATTAAATGTATGGCTAAACAAATCGAGAAAAATCAATCTCTGTATGTACAATTCGGCCTATTAGGCTTCATTAGCAAGAGCTATAGATCGGAAGACCGCCCCTGTGCGTGATTTCATTATTAATTAATTATTTTTCAAAATTAGTACGACTCCAATTAAGCACTTATTCTCCCAAAATTGATCGCAAACAAGCCATTCTAAACCAAACCGAGTGTTTACAACTTATCATATCGTCGTGGTAATAAAAGTCACTAGAAGAGGAATATTAACGCTACTCTAATACAAATCGTAAAAATCTAACAATCCGTTTGGTGTAGTATGGTTATGGGATCGGCCTGTCAGCTTGGCAGTCTGGTTTTCAAATCAGCAAAGGGCGGTCTTCCGATCTATAGCTCTGCTGATGAAAGGCCTAATAGGCCGAAATGTACATACAGAGATTGATTTTTCATCGATTTGTTTAGCCATACATTTATGGTATTCCCGCCTAATTCATTATTAATTATTAATTTTCAAATTAGGTAACGACTCCAATTAAGCCACTTATTCTCCCAAAATATATCGGCAAAAAGCCATTCTAACAAACCGTGTTTACAACTTATCATATCGTCGTGTAATAAAAAGTCACTAGAAGAGGAATATTAACCTACTCTAAACAAATCGTAAAATCCTAACAAGTCCGTTTTGGTGTAGAGGTTATGGTGGATCGGCCTGTCAGCTTGGCAGTCTGGTTTCAACATCACGCACAGGGCGGTCTTCCGATCTATAGCTCTGCTGATGAGGCCTAATAGGCCGAAATGGTACATACAGAGATTGATTTTTCTCGATTTGTTTAGCCATTACATTTAATAGGTTATTCCCGCCTAATTCATTAATTATTAATTAATTTTTCAAATATAGGTTACGACTTCCAATTAAGCCTTATTCTCCCAAAAATTATCGGCAAAAAGCCATTCTAAACAACCTTGGTTTACACTTATCATATATATATATATATATCACTGCAAAGCTCTTTTGAGCTTTATGATAAAATAATGCTTATAATTTTTAAGAAATAAATTTATTTATTTTTAACAATAAATACGCATTTAAAAAAATTATGTTTTTGAAAAATTCCCCGGTACTGATCGAGAAACTTCTGTGCTTTGTAATTAATGATATATTTTTTTTCGTTTGTACCGTTTAAACTGTTGCTTTGAATAAAGACATCCTCATAATGTCGAACAGATTTCTGTCAGGAAAAGCTTTTAAACATCTTGGTTTTTTCTACAAAACTTTCTACAATATATATATATATATATAGTATATATATATATATATATATATATAATATGGTAAAAGATTAAAGGAAAAAGTGGAATAAAAAGCGAGCAAATAAGTAATAAATATGATAAAAATTAATAAAATTCACTGATGAAGTCCTGCTCCATGCAAAACGAAATATATCACCCTATATCTGCTGTTTGAGGTTTTGCTCGCTTTTTTCCACGTTTTCCTTAATTCTTTACCACATTCTGTCTGATTTACTCCAACCCTCCTATCCTCAATCTCTCTCTCTCTCTCTCTCACTATATATATATATATATATATATTATATATATATATATACTATAGTATGTGTGTGTGTGCTGTTGTGTGTGTGTGTGAGGTAAAGAAAAAGGAAAAATAGAAAGATATATTTTCGTTCTGCGTTACGCGGGACTTCATCAGCCAAATATATCTCTCCACATCTACTTTTTTTGAGTTATTCCTTTTTGTCCATTTTCCTTTATCTTACCACATTCTATCAGATTTACTCCCAACCACCTTCCTTCATATAATATATATATATTATATATATATATATATGTGTTGTGTCTGTATAAAATATTTTGTTTTTGTTTTTTAATAGGGTGTTAGAAGCATTAATTATAATATGTAATAAGATATTTTTTTTTTTTTGAAGGCAAAATAATGCAAGATTTATGTTGAAAAACATATTTATTTAAATTTTCTTTTTTTTTTTTTTTCTCTCTTAATATTTTCGGAGTAAAATCTATCTGAAAATATTAAAAGAAAAAAAAAAGAAAAAAAAGAAAATTTAAATAAATATGTTTTTCCAAAATAATTTGAATTATTTTGCCTTCAAAAAAAAAAAAAAATCTGTTATATATATTATATATATATTAATATATATATATGTGTGTGTGTGTGTGTGTGGTGTGTGTGTGTGAAAGATAAATGGAAAAAAATGTTGTATGGATAAAAATGATTTATTGGAATGCCGACACGTCTTTCAACCAACCGTGTACATTGTATTCTATTCACTATTATTTAAATACAAAATAAGATAATAATAATTAATAATAACTAATAATAATAAATAATAGAGACAATAAAATTTAAGTATAAAAAGCGGTCCTTCTTCAGGGCAGGATATTTTGATATTTGAAAATAAAACAATGACAATACAGAGAATAATAGAATACACTCTGTACTCTTACCATCGGAATCACTTCCATTTTTCAACTTTTTTCAATATATATATATATATATATATAGTATATATATATGTGTGTGTGTGGTTGTGTGTGTGTGTATGTGGGTGTTGTGTGTTGTCTGTGTGTATTTGGGCAGCATTCTTTCATTTATACATGTAGAATTAAACAACAAAGACCACTCTCCCGTTTAATAATTTTATTTTTTGATCTTTTCGAAATTTTCTGGTCAACTATTTAATATTTTGGGTGGATATTCGTGGATAAGTCCACCAAAGTTCAAGGTCCCGCAGTAGCTTTCCGCACTTCGAAGTGCCATCATCAGGAGTGATGTGTTCCAGTTTTTTTTTGTTTTTTAAAAAATTATATTAATGTGGAGGCTGGAATATATATATATATATATATATATATATATATATATATATTATACGTGTTTGTGTGTATGTGTGTAATGCAGTTGATCTATATCATCCTAATTTAATAATAACCCTGAATTACCTCTGACCAGGAAAATTCAACAGACAGAATTAGCTACAATATTATTCTAATCATTTCTAGACAGAATTTTCAAAAGGTAAGAAATCCGTTAATCTTAGTTGTTTTATCTTTTAATTTTCAATTTCTTAATATCTTTTTTACATATATTTATTTTACGCTTTCGAAGAAGTCCATTAAAAATAAATTGTGTTCCAAAAAAGATTTCTCTAAAAAATTTTTTTTTTTTTTCTGAAAAATTTTTTTCTTGAAAAATCTTTATTAAATTCTTAACTATATATATATATATATATACTATATATATTTATATATAATATATATATATATGAAGAATAGGAGGTGGAGTAAAATCCGACAGTATGAGGTAAGGTAAAAGATAGTGAACAAAAAATAATAACTCAAACAAGTCTGAAGAGTTGAAATATATTCGTCCTTTCATAAGGACTTCCTCAGTCAACTGACTTTTAATTCAAAGCAAAAATTACGTACATGTGTGTGTTTTGAGAGGGAGTGAGATTAGTAGCGGAAATGGGGGGTATGGAGTTAAGGGGGAATAAGGGATGAGGATAACATGAATGAAGTGTAGGGAAAGTTTACAGGAAGCAGGGAGGAAGCTAGGTGCTAGATGGGAAAAGGGGTTGGTCGAGGGAAGAGGGTAAAGTTCATAGTAGTGAGTGTTTGAATGCCAGGGAGAATAAGGGGGAGAATTGAGTGAAATTAGGCCACTGTGTCAGTTTTGTGGTAGATTAGGGGGATAATTTTGATTCCTTGTGTGTGTCGTGGGGGAGAAACGGAATGAAGCAGGATAGGTAGTGGAGTATCTCTGTATGGCAGAGAAGGTTTTTTTTTTTTTTTTCGATACTCACTACCTACCCTGCTTCATTCCGTTCTCCGGTGACGTTGGCACGGTGATGTAATTTCGGGTACAAAAGACACACAATCTTCATTAGAATAAGATTGTATTGTATATTTATAGATATTATAAAGAGTTGGCATTAAATAACCACAGTTTTATATGCCAATTATATTATACCAAACCATATATATTATTACTAGCAAATATATGCACCCTCCGGGTGCAAGTATTTAAGTTTTAATGTAATAAAATATTGTATTAAATTAAAAAGGCTAATGAAACTAAATAAGAATACAGATAAAAGATTTGAAAACAGAGGAAGTCTAATAAAAGTTTGAAACAGAGGAGTATAATAAACAAATGGAACAAACTGAAACTTACTCTTCCATCACTCTCCGTCTTTCATTGTTATTTTTCTAATTTAAGTATTTAGTTATAAGAGGAAGTAAAGAATAAAATGAGTTTATTTTTATCTTGTTAATGGAATTTCATTTAAGATTCATTAAGAGATTTTTGCTTATATTCATTAAAATAAAACCAAACAGTTGAAAATCAATTAATAATAAGCACATATTTAATTAATTCATTTTTTAATATCAATATGCAAATTAGCCATTCCCGTTCACATCTGTAAACCGCTATTTTTGTTGTATATATAAATATAATTGCATGTTTGTCAGTATGTAGGACATAGTAACAGTATTAATAATGTAAGTCAATTTTTTATTAATTGAGGTTTAGATATAAAAAGATCATGGAGAATGTGATGTCAATAACTAAGAGAAATTGTGACTTGAGCAGAATATAGTTTCGGTTACAGACAGAAAAACACACAATTATCCATTTATAATAAGATATGTGAGTTTTTTTTTCACCAGCGGTTAACTGTTTGGTATTTCAATGGAGTTCCGAGTGACACAAAGTCTCATCAAGATCTCAGGACTCTTCTGAGTATTCTTGCCGATTGCAACATGCAATGGTCGGGATCTATCTTAACAATTCGTCCTCTGATTTTCCAGTGCTCCAGTCTTTTTTTCCAAGTTTTTTTGGGACGGGTTCCCAGTGCGCTCAACTACAATCTTGGTATCACTTTTACCCTAATATTCCACTGCTTGTTTTCATTCTCTGGCAACGGTCAGGTATTTATCCATCATTTAACTTCACCTGTGATATTTATTATTTTCACTCCTTTCGAGTTTTTTTACAACTAGAGTTCTTTTTTGATTCATATACGCCTATCTCTGTCATACTTTAGAGGTGTAGAGCCTTTTGCATTGTCAATTAACATTCTAGACCCTTGGGTCGGTCTGTGTTGAGTTCTTCTTTTGTTCCATTTTTAGACATGACCCAGAATATCTTATAATGAGGGACAGCCCAGGTGTTTATTCTTGTTTGCAGATCAGATTCTAGCTGTTGATCTTGGTTTTCTAAGAGTGTTTCTTGTTCTTCCTGAGGTATTCTTTTTTTAAAAACTTTTCTCTTCATCTCTGTTTGCCTTGCATATTGTCCTGCTTCTAAAAAAATCACTCAGTCATCCATTATTAATTATTATTATTATTATTATTATTATTATTATTATTTACTCTCCTTTTGAGTTTTCACATCAGCATTAGATGATGGTCTTTCCACTGGAGTCTAAGTGACAGCAAGTCCTTCTCAGGTCTCCTGGACACTTCTGAGTAGTTCTGGCAGATGCAGCGTGGCAGTCGGTTCTGAACGGTTTCAATTTCTTCCTGCTGATTTCCAAACTCTTTCCAATCCTTTTTGGACTGTTCCATGTGCAACCAACTACAATTGGTATCAACTTTCACTTTCATATTCCATAAGTTTCTTTCAAGTTCTCTGGCAAGGTCCAGATAATTTGTCCATTTTTTTCATTTCCTTTAGTTTAACCCTGTGGCTGCCCGGCACTCGCAAAACCACCACTTGACAAGTTCTTTCTTTTTTTGTGGTTATCAACACTAATTATTCATATATTATTATTAATTCATTATTATTATTATTTTAATTATTACTAGCAATATATCGCACGCCTCCGGGTGCAAGTATTTAAGTTTTAATGTAATGATATATCGTGATTAAATTATAAAGTCTAAATAAGAAGGCACACAAAAGATATTAACAGAGTGGGGGTATAATAGAAAAATAGAAATGAAACTTACTCTTTCCATCTCTCCCGTCTTTCATTGCCTGAATTTTACTTATTTAACTATTTATTAAAATCAGGAAATAAAGAATTAAAGATGACAGTTGATTTTTCTTATTATGGAGTTTCATTTAAGCATTCATTAAAGAGATTTTTTGCTTATATTCAGTTAAAATAAAACCAAACAATTAGAAATCAATAATACTAAGCACAAATTAAATAAAATCCATCATTTTTAATATCAATATGCACAATTAGCACCTTCCCCATTCACACTGTAAACCGCTATTTTTTGTATATATAAATACGCATTGCCATGTTTATTGTATGTCAGATATGGACAACAGCTAATAAAAAGGTGAAGCAATTTTATTAATAATTGAGGTTTAAATATCAAACTAAAATCATGGAGATTGTGATGCAAATGATAAAGGGAATTGTGACTTGTAATAGTATATAGAGTTCTCGGTTGACCAGACAGACAAACCACAATCTCCATTATAATAAAAGATTATTATTCTGGTTATTCATTATTATTCATTTGTTTTTATTCATTAATTTTATCTCTCTGGTTCTGTCCTCTGTTGTCTGTGTGTATCAAGACAATGTCGTAGACT
>CM042160.1:3566210-3584822 GCA_023376005.1 Doryteuthis pealeii
ATTATCATCGACTGAAACTGAAGGCACCGTATGGCAAAATATATTCACCAAGACGAGTTCACGAGTTCACGTCGCGTAGGATTTTTGCACAAACTCTGAAGTTACATGATACTTAACATATACAGTTTATTTATATATTTATTTATATTAATCATACTGTGGAGTAGGTGAGCAGTTTTACTGAATTTCTTGTCAACAGCTTTGTAATCTGTTTGTCAGGGCAAGTATATGATAAGAGAATAATAAGAAAGATGATATGAAAATCAAACTGACATGTTTTGATGTAAGGATATCTTCTTCAGGTAGGATTTTTCTTTCGCCCAAAAAATAAATCCAAGGCCAGACAAATAATATATAATACCTAATAATATCCGTTTTAGCTTTAGATATTAATTATCGTTAAAGTTGTTATTTTTCTAAACCTTATTTATATACGACACACACACACACACACACACACACATATATAATATATATATATATATATATTATATATATAGTTTGGGTTATAACAGTTTATTTGTACATAATGTTGTAGAATTTACATTAAAAAAAAATTTACGTTTCGCGTGTTAACAACTCTTCTGGTTCAAATACTTCTTGTTCTTAGATTATTTTAAAAAGAAAATCACAAAGATGGGTGATGCAATAGTAATTTTTAATATTTCTCATCTGTCTTGAAATTCCCGAAATTTCTGTTCAATTTAATTCTCAAGTACTTGGGGTTCCTATTCCACCAAATTGATCCACGGTCTATGACCTTCTTGACGCAATCCTGTGGTGAGATCCGTCATCATTCTTCATCTGCTGCGCGTTCCTAACTCTTTCATGTCCGTTTCTCATTTCGTACTTGAGTCTCGATATACTTGTCGAATAAATCCCCCACCCCTGTAAAACTCAAGTGGATAAGGTCTGGTCTATTTAGTGGAAATCCCATCATGAGAAATGTGGAAAGCTCCAACGAAAGTATCGAGACGGGATATATATTTATTTACACTCATAGTATAAAAATATGTTATGTGTACTTCGTTTATGTACATAAGGGTTTTCATATATGTATCTATTCTTTCGTTCAACACACACACACACACACACACACACACACACACACACACACACACACACTTATATATACACTTATTATTATTATTATTATTATTATTGTTATTATTATTATTTACTCCTTTTGAGTTTTCACTGGAGTCTGAGTGACAGCAAGTCTCCTCAGGTCTCCAGGACTCTTCTAAGTATTCTGGCAGATTGCAGCAGTGCAGTGTTCTGGATGGTATCAATCCTTTCTCTGATTTCCAGATTTTCCGGACCCTTTTCCAATCCTTTTGGGACCGTTCCAAGTGCACTAACTACAATTGGTATCACTTTGACTTTCATATTCCATAGCTTTTTCAGTTCTTCTTCTTCTTCTTCTTCTTCTTCTTCTTCTTCTTCTTATTATTATTATTATTATTATTATTATTATTATTATTATTATTTTCACACCTGCGAGCTTTTCACACTAGCGTCAGTTGATGGTATTTCACTGGAGTCTGAGTGACAATAAGTCCCTTCATGCCCCCAGAAATTATTTAAGTATTCTAGTGGATCTCAACAATGCTGTTGTATGGATTGTCTCAATTCTTCCTAATTTCTTCTTCCTCTGAGTATTCCAGACGATCTTAACATTATTAATATCATTATACTTTGTTATTATGAGTTTTTCTTTACACCAGCGTTAGCTGATGGTCTTTCACTGGAGTCAGAGTGACAGAAAGTCTTCCCAGGTCTCCATAACTCTTCTAAGTATTCTAGCCGATCTCAAAATGCTGTTGTCTGGATAGTCTCAATTCTTCCTCTGTTTTTTAATTTCCTTGCGTATATTTTCTAAACTTTTGGGGACCGTTCCAAGTGTTCCAACTACAATTGGTATCACTTTTACTCAAATATTCCACTTTTTTTTTCAATTCTCTGGAAAAGTCCAGATATTTGTTTATATTTTCGTTTTCTTTCATCTTTTTTCAGTGATCTGCTGGAACAGCAAAATCTACCAGACTAAAAGTTCTCCTTTTCTTGTTAATCTATACACATATAAAGGACAGTTTGTGTGTATGTGTATGTCCGGATGGAACTACGAAAATAAATCAATTAATGAGAAAGTAAATGTATATACACATTAAATATGACCAGGGCTTGGTTTTTGAGCAAAAATAATTAAGGTTTGATTTATATTTGTGAATATAATTAAAAAATAAAATTTAAATGATAACAGCATAGAATTTCTTTGCAATGAAGATTTTAAATTGTAGACAATAATTTTTCTTTTCAGGGTGGCTGAATCATCAACGGAATGTCGTTTTTTCGATAGGGATTTTAATGGGGCATCCTGAGAGGGTTCAACTCGTGATTCAGTAATAATGGATCTACGAGATTAACTTTACTTGCTATCCCCTCTACTCAGGCGACGCTGGGTAGCCGCTTCTCGTCTGGTCTTAAAGTAACGTGATCGAAAAGAGAAATAATACATCTTCTAAAACTGACCAAATATTAAAAGCTGTTAAACAAAGTACATTTTAATTTGAACAAACTTTTGCTAAAAGACACCACCTTTTAATTGTAAATAAAAAAAAGAAAAAGAAAATTAAAAAAAACAACAAAAAACCTACAGATCAAAATAAAAAAAATAAAAATAAAATTTAAATAAAAAAAAACAAACCTGCAGATCAAAAGAAAAAAAAGAAAAAGAGAATAAAAAAAAAGAAACAACAAAAAAAACCTGCATATGAAAAAGCAGCCATAGTTAGAAATCGAAAAAAGGTAGACTAGAATTTAGAATTTTTTTTTAACAATATGAAATAAAAAGATCAACTTGCTTAAGTTACTTAACAAAATACCGATAGAATCAACTGTGAATGTTTCACTTGATTAGAATGTAAATGTCAACGGTAATTTTATAAACCTAGATTAATTAAGCTAGTTTAATCACGGGTTCAAATCTCACTTGTTACAAATTTATTCTTTTTGTATTTATTCTTAAAAACGAAGAATAATTGCTATTTCATTCTCTCAGATGAAAATTACATGCTAAATCTGTGTTCGTATCAAAAACTTTAATACTATGACAAGATCTTTAATTCCTTGTCGCATGATCTTGGACAAAAGTAATAGGAAATCTATTTGATTCGTGAAAAAGCCTTTTTTTATGCAATTATTACATTTAATGAAATAGATTTGGTTTCGTTTGGTTTGTTTTGTTTTACGGCATATCAACCTCAGTGGGTCATTTAATGCCGTGAAGTTGTGAAATAAATTCATTCTTAATGCATAATACAATTTTGTTTATCAACTCATGTTTTTCTATTTAACCTATAAATGGGACCCTAACTGGTACTACCATTCCGGGTCAGAGCGGACCAGGGAGCAATGGCGATGAAGGGGTGCTCCACATTCCCCAAACCTCCAAAACTGGAACCTCACCATCAGATAGAGTTTAACGTCATTCCCAAGACATGTAGACTCTCAGTCACCGCCTTCTAGCACCCATATGATAAAAAGGGGTTGGGGCTTGCCATAATGGCAATAGGGTTGGGCAAATCATATAGGTGCTAGGGCTTGTCGTGACCAGCCGATTGATCGGAGGGGACCTCTCCGACCGCCCGGCTAGTCCAAGATAGGGCCAAAGTGGAGTATTGCAAGTCATGGACTGCTCATCACCCTGGGCTCTATCCTTAGCATCACGGGTCGCCACCGGCCAACAGGTGGCCCCATTGGGGGAGTCTTACTCCTATGCAGAGCTGCTGTCGGTGCATTTTAACGCCCCAGCCGACAGGGCGGTAATGAAATAGATTTACTCCATACAACATGTAATAATGATCAAACATCTACTACCTTAAAAAAAAGAAATAGAGTTGCGAAATTCAGATTGATCATGAATCAATTAATGAGTCAATTAATGAATATGGCTTGCTTGTTTCAGATAAAATGAAAAGCAGTACTAATCAAGACTTGATAAGTTGATAATAGTTCCGCTTTACAAATTAATTCAGACTAGACGAAGTTTTATTTTTGTTGTTCATATTTCGAAGTCAGATTCTAGCTCAGTTAAATACCTTCAGGTATCTGGGCTCCACTGTTGCTGCCAACAATAGACTCAATACAGAGCTTGATCTCCGAATTTCAAATGCTTCCAAAGCATTTAGCCAGCTGTAGAGGCGTGTCTGGTTCAAAGAGACGTCTCCCTGAAATTAAATGTGCAGTAATCGTGCCATAGTTTTCTCAACCTCATGTACGGTAGACTCAATGCAGAGCTTGATCTCCGATTTCAAATGCTTCCAAAGCATTTAGCCAGCTGGAGAGGCGAGTCTGGTTCAACGTCTCCACGTGTCATAGTTTCTCAATCCTCCTGTACGGTAGACTCAATGCAGAGCTGGATCTCAGAATTTCAAATGGTTCCAGAGAATTTCGCCGACTGAAGAGGCGAGTCTGGTTCAACAGAGACGTCTCCCTGAAAATGGTGCCGTATATCGTGCCATAGTTTTCTCAACCCTCCTGTACGTTAGACTCAATACAGAGCTTGATCTCCGAATTTCAAATGCTTCCAAAGCATTTCGCCAGTTGAAGAGGCAAGTCTGGTTCAACAGAGACATCCCCCTGAAAACTAAATGCGCAGTATATCGTGCCATAGTTTTCTCAACCCTCCTGTACGGTGCGGAAGCCTGGACGGCACACAAAGCGGATGCCAACAGACTACATGTCTACGACATGCGTCACTTACGCAGCATATTAAATGTTATGTGGTGGCAACATGTTTCAAACAGGACCATCCTGAAGAGAACTGGACTCCCTGGTATGCACGTAATACTTTTCCAACATAAGCTGAGATGGGCTGGCCACTTTAACTGGCTTGGGGATGACAGACTGCTAAAGCAGCTTCAGTACTCTCAACTGAGAGAAGGATCACGTGGAATCGGTAGACCAAAATTCAGGTAGAAAGTCAACATCAAGAGAAACCAAGAGGACTTTAACATCCCCATAGGCAGTTGGTAAGACGCAACCAGAGACCGAAAAAAATGGTGGAAAAGGATTCGCGAGGTGTCATCGTCGGATACGATGGACAGCGAGTAATAATACGTTAAACAGCAATGAGCCCATTGAAGGCTCAGATGGGTGACCACTTAAGCAACAGCAATGTCCGTGAACAACCTGAGTCAATTGAGTGGGGCAGACCTATTTTTATCCCCGGGAAGGCCGATACGTATTTTTTTTTTATAAAGAGTAGATTTCAGACAGGTTTTTATTCTTACTGCCAAGATATATTTTTGTCTTGCGGAAAAACATCGGCATATATCTTATTGTAATGGAGATTATGTGTACGTCTGTCTGTAACCGAAACTACGTCACCACCAATGTCCCAATTCCCTTAGTTATTTACTTATATTCCTAATAGTTATTAAATGATCCTGATTTATTGTTAATCAGCATCTTATTTATTAATAAATGTCTTTAAAAGGTCTAGCTGAGATAGCCCATATCATTACGAGCCCATATTATTAATGTAGTAATAATTATTAGAATAATTATTAAAACAGCCCATATTATTAATGTAGTATTTACCAGGCATTCCACGTGTAGTGGTCAGGCACAGGGCCCTATTAATATGAAACCACACACGAAACGTAACTCATAGTATGGCAAGCCAAAAAAAGCGTGGATCCCGTGGGCATTCCCCCTCAAGAGAGGGGTGTCTCAGTCAGGTGGCAATAAACCCAGAACTGCCCCTATAAATCAAGGAGGAAGGTTTGCCTGGGGTGAAGGTCCCCTGGGATCACGCTGTTAATTTCACGGCAAAATCCACGACATGACAGGTTCTCTTCTTGTCGATCAATACTAGGTCCGGTCTCCTGGCCGGGATTCGGTGATCCGTCTGTACCTCGAAGTCACACATGATATTTTGCTTCTCATTCTTCAGGACAGGTTCAGGCTTGTGCATATGCCATTTAGTTGTATGGTGAAAATTGAATTTCTTGCACAATTCCCAGTGGATCACCTTTCCCACCGAGTCGTGCCTAGTACTGTACTCTCTTCGTGCTAGTTTGCCACATTCGCTTGTTATATGGTTAACCGTTTCGCCTCTGTCGCCACACATTATGCACTTGCTATACCGTTGCGTCTAATCTATTTTTGCCTTTATATAGTTTGTTCTTATGACATTGTCTTGTGCTGCGATTATAAGGGATTCAGCTTCTCTTGAGGTTTCCTTTTATTAGTCATGTCCATGTCGTCTGATGTGATACACTTGACGTACCCATGTAGTTGTTTTTCTTCCTGCTTTTTCTTTTTTAGCTTTTGATGTATTTCTGCTTTTCCTGGCTGCTACACCTAATCGTTCCTAACTGTTATTAATGTATTCATCAAGTGCTCGGATTGTCGCATCGACACTATCTTCAATGTTGGCGAGACCCCTCCCCCTTCTTTTCTTGGCACATATAGTCTGTCTACGACGTCTCTTGGGTGTAATGCTTTGTGTATGGTCATGAATTTTCTTTGTCTTGTCCATTTTAGGAATGGTCCCGGGTATCTTACGAAAGGGACAGCCCATGTGTTAATTCCCTTGATAAGGTTACTGCTTATTATTATTATTATTATTATTATTATTATTATTTTATTTTCTAGACTGTGATAATAAGTTATCTTACAATTCTAGAACACTCCTTAGTCACCGATTTCAGTAATAATATCTGGACAATTTCAAATCTTATTCGGGTTTATTATTATTATTATTATTATTATTATTATTATTATTATTATTATTATTATTATTCCTTTTGAGTATTCTAGCCGATTACAGCAGTGCAGTAGTCTGGATGGTCTCAATTCTTCCTCTGATTTCTAGACCCTCCAGTCTTTTTCCAAGTTTATTTGTACCGTTGCAAGTGCACCAACTACAATTGGTATCACTTTCACTCTCATGTTCCACAGCTTTTTCAATTCTCTGGCAAGGACCAGGTATTTATCCATCTTTTCATTTTCCTTCAGCTTCACCCTGTGATCTGCTGGGATGGCAAAGTTCACCAGTTGACACGTTCTCTTTTTTTAGTTAATCAACACTAGGTCTGGACTCCTGGCTGGAATAAGGTGATCCGTGTTTATCACGAAGTCCCAGAAAATGTTATGCGTTTCATTCTCAAGAACAAATTCTGATTTATGCATATACCATTTTGTTGTATGGTCAAAGTTTACTTTTTTGCATAATTCCCAGTGGATCACATCCCCAACCCAGTCGTGCCTAGCTTTGTATTCCCGTTGTGCTAGTTTGCTACATTCACTTAATACATGGTATACAGTCTCATTTCTATCACCGCACATATTATTATTATTATTATTATTATTATTATTATTATTATTATTATTATTATTAGTAGTAGTAGTAGTAGTAGTAGTATTAGCATTTGCATTTGGGTTTTAAATAATAAAGATTATCTTCAATTCAGATTCAAGCCAAAGAAAAGAATAATTCACTCTGAAAACTGAAAAGAACATTCGATATTTAAAGTTAACGATTACTAAGTGTGAAGTAAGGAAGTACAGAGGTGCAAAAATATTATTAGTCACCTAAATTAGCGCTTCTTGATTAAACCACGTATTGATTATTATTAAGAAATTTCTTGGCAATCATTTTTTGTTCTTCATCTGTGAGTATCTCTCTCTCTCTCTCTCTCTCTCTCTCTCTCTCTCTCTCTCTCTCTCTATATATATATATATATATATATATATATATATATATATATATATATATAACATGAATTTTTTTCTTTTTTTTTGCAACATCAAAAATATATAAAAAAATAAAAATCTGTTTTCAAATGCCTTTAAAGTAATAAAAAATTTCATCATTCACATCTGATGAGTCGGGAGAGTTAGACAATTTGTCTAAGCTCCCTGAAATAGACTATAAAGCTAAATCTCTAAGTCTTTTGTTATTTCTTTACATATATATTTGCTCTGTGACTCTAACATTAAGAGCACACATTGAGCTCTCAAACTGAGACTTGTTTTTTTTAAATAAAACTCTTGTGTCGTAAGGAAGATTTCTTCTATGGACTTTTGGATTATATATATATATCTCTCTCTCTCTCTCTCTCTCTCTCTCTCTCTCTCTCTCACACACACACACACACACACACACACGGAGAGATAACCACCGTACCTGTTGGGTTCCTATTATTTCTGCGGTCCATGATGATAATGATGCTTCTGTTTAGGAAGGAGTAAAGAGGATTCTAATTAATATTCTATAGTGATTTTTATTCTAGCGAGAATTTGAATAATTAATAATAATGTTCCGTGCGAAAAATACCATTCATTTACAAATTAGGCTTGAGGTTGCTTTATTCTCCAAGTTAGAACATTAGGTGTATTGCAACATGATGATGAGGATGATGATGATGATGGCGGACACATTTTGGGATATGACTACAAATAAAACGTAGGAGATCGATGTATGTGAATATGTGTGTGCATGTGTTTTGTGTGTGTATGTGTGTGTGTGTAAGATATATATATATATATATATATGGAGAGAGAGAGAGAGAGAGAGAGAGAGAGAGAGAGAGAGAGAGAGAGAGAGAGAGAGAGAGAGAAAAAAATATATGTATAAATGTATTTACTGAACCATTCCGACAATGTCATAGCTAATTTAAATTCAGATTTTTCTTCTCCATATAAAGCGCATTCTGCCCTACTATTTAACCGTAACTATAGGCGAGTAGAAAACGCGTACTCATGTGTTGCCTCTGGGTGTTAGCGCAAAGTGAAAGGCTGACAGTCTCGTTCAAGATTTGAACTTGGATCGTCGAGTCCATTTCCACCAAACAAAAGAATATTTTTTAATAATTCCATAATATATTTATTAGCACACACACAAACTACCAACAAACTATTTGCCGGGTTTTTCTTTTCTTATCGCAAAGGTTTACTAATAAGATTAGTATATATATATATATATATATATATATATATATATATCTTTTTTAACGAATTGAATTCAGGGAAACGTCGGGTATATCTGCTTATATATATATAAGTATACATACGTATATACACAAATATATACACACACATATATATACATATATACTTACATAATATAAGTTAAAAGAAAGGAAATGAATCCGACAGTAGGAGTATGAGCAAGATGGAATGAAAACAACACACAGTGCTGTTAAAGAGAAAACAATTTATAAAATATACATAGCCGATACTGATCACCACTTTCGATTTTACAAAAATCATCTTCAGAGCCAGCTACTCCGTGTTGTTGGTGGTCGGAGATAAAAGTTGTAAAATCGAAGTGTTGATCAGTATCGGCTATGTATATTTTATAAATTCTTTCCTCTTTAACAGCATTGTGTGTTGTTTTCATTCCATCTTGCTCATACTCATACTTACATAAATATGTATACATATATACTTACATATCTATCTATCTATCTATCTATCTATCTATCTATAATATATATATATATATATGGAGATAGGATGGATATATATATATATATATATATATATATATATATATATATATATATATATATATGGAGATATATATATATATATATATATATATATATATATATATATATATTATCTGCGCAGTTACTGACCAGTATACAAAGGCGGGGCAATGATTGGCATATGTCAGATGCTGTATTGGCGAATTGCCAAGGAGAGTTGCCCCGGATCTTTTGTTTTGGAATGATTCACTTCATAAGACCAGCAAAAGGTCCATCCCAAGTTTTCTTATCACACGCTTGACCTTACAATGTATGACAAGTCATAAGCGCAATAAAACATTATTCACTTAGTGTTGTTCGGGGCATAGAAACAGCAACGGTATTCCCTTTCACGGAAGCGTATGATATACTGACATTTACTACCTTTATATATTCTATGATTTTTAAATAATTTCTTTTTGGCCAAACATACTTTACCTATATATTTAACATTTCTTTTTAGGGAAGCTCACACACACACACACACACACACACACACACAGAGACACACACACACACATTATATATATATAAATGAAGAAAAACTCTAAACTTGCTTCATTACAATAATTGATTTCAACCGTATTAATACGGCATCTTCAGGTAATCACAAGAACATGACTCTTACTGAGAATTTCCCAAAGTAACATCTCTTTTATATCTATCAATTTAGGGGAGGGAGGGTTGGTGTCTTATTTTTGGAATGTTTAGTTTCTTTGGATGGGGCGGGGAGGTCTATGTTTTGGGGGAGGTGTGGCTTAGCTTGGGGCAGATTCCTTGGGGAAATAGTTGTAAGGGTGTATATACAAAATGAGCAGAATTTAAAGGCTAAAAATAATAAAAAAAAGAAGAAAAGAAGAAAGAGAAAAATAAAGATAACAAAATAATATAGAAATAAAAGTAAAGAAATAAAAATAAAAATAAAAATAAAAATAACAACTAATAATAATAATAATAACAATAAAGTAAAGGAATAAAACATAATAATCAAAATTAATAAAATATCATAAAATAAAATAAATTAAAATAAGAATAAAAAATTAGAATAAAAAATTAAAATCTAATAAAATAAAATAAAAAAAAATAAATAAAAGCATTGTTGAATAATTTATATATATATATATATATATATATATATATATATATATATATATATATATATATATAATTTATTCAACAATATTTCTAAAAAAAAACATCCAAAAATCTTATTCACTTCGCCGAAGAGCATAAGGCCTGGTTTGTTGTTATTATTCACTCAACGTCCCCTTACCTATTATGGTAGAGGCGTGTTAGTATCATTGACAAGGTTAATTTCGCAGGGATTGTTCGCTGTGTACTGTGGCCGAGGCAATATGGTCTTTGACTATGCCTGCTGCGGCCCCGGTTTCGATTTCTGTCGGAGGGAAGTCATTAGTATACATCGCTGATGAGACTTAATAAAGTCGAAACAGTCTGTACGATGTTCTACACACCAAGCGATCCTTTGCAGGGATTACACTTGTCAAGTTCATTTTCTATATAAAAGAAAGTATCGAATTTTATGCGATACATGCATTGTAATTGCCTTCAAGCAAAAATATAATATATATATATATATATATATATATATATATATATATATAAGTTTGAAATATGTGTATTTAGGTAGCATTTTTTCTTGTAGGCATATATTGTTAAATAATACAGCCATTTTTGGCGAAAATTGGCTGATGTATTTGCCATATGTCATAGACCAAGTACTTTCCGCCCTATCTTGGGCCATCTTCAGGGTGTTTTGAAACAGTACAACAATGGGCTTTTCCATTTTCTATTTATATAGATTGTGTTTATTATTGTGTGTTATATATGGCAATACAAAAAAACAAAGAACAAAACTTGCAGACAAAAAATGGCTGCATTATTTAACAATATATATAAGTATAGATAAAAGGATATGAAAACACACAATATGCTGTTGAAATGAAAATATTTTATATCATATTCTTAGCTAATATTGAACAATATTTCGATTTATAAAAATCATCTTCAGAGCTTGTTTTTACTCCGGACTCATCGAGAGAGAAGCTGAAAATAATTTAAATTCAAATATATATATATATATATATATATATCAGTCATCCACAGACACGTATTTCAAAGTTTACTTCTCATCAGTGCGCCTCAATTTTTAACAGCTACATCTAGCTAGGATCGAAACCCGACAGAATTTTCATCTGTCAAGTTCCTTAACCTTGTGGCTATCAGCAGCTGTAAGTCTGGGGTGAACAATTAATTGTTTTTACAATCACCAGAGAACTCAAATCTGTAAACAGTGAACAGGTGAATAACGGCTAATGCTAAACGGTGAACTTTCAATTAATGTCCCCCCCATAGTGATCAACCATGAGAGAGAGAGAGAGAGAGAGGAGGAGAGAGAGAGAGAGAGAGAGAGAGAGAGATCATCGTGTCGGTTGGGGCTGTAGAATACTGACGCTAGACGGTCAGACACGCCGATCAATCGGCTAGTCCCATCAAGCCCGAGTACCTACAATATTGTCCTGACTGTATTAAGCCCTAGTTCTTTTTATCATATATGTGCTAAAAGGTTTGGTTTGGTTTGTTTTACGGCATATGAACCTCGGTGGGTCATTTAATGCCGATAAAGTTGTGAAATAAATTCATTCTTAATGCATAATACAATTTTGATTATAAACTCATGTTTTTCTTTTCAACCCATAGATGGGACCCTAATAGGTACTACCACTCCGGGTCAGAGTGGACCAGGGAGCAATGGTGATGAAGGAGTGCTCCACATTCCCCAAACCTCCAAAACTGGAATCTCCCCATCAGATAGAGTTTAATGTCATTCCCAGGACATGAAGACCCTCAGTCACGCCTTCTAGCACCCATATGATAAAAAGGGGTTGGTGTTTACCAGAAGGACAATAGGGTTGGGAAAATCATATAGGTGCTAGGGCTTGACATGACCAGCCGATTGATCGGAGGGGGCCTCTCCGACCGCCCGTCTAGCCAAAGATAGGGCCAAAGTGGAGTATTGCAAGTCATGAACTGCTCATCCACCTGGGTTCTATCCTTAAGCATCACGGGTCGCCATTGGGGGAGTCTTACCCCTCTGCAGAGGTGCAGTCGGTGCATTCTAAAAAAGAATGAATAAAACTAAGCGTCTTCGGCATTAGATAACCCAACATAAGTTAACATACCGTAAAATCCAACCAACCAACCAACCAACCAACCAACCAACAAATAAAACATCTACTACCTTTTAAAACATTTAACTTCATAATTAAAAGTAACAAGAATTTCCTTAAACCAAACCAACTTAGATTATAAATTCACATGACCATTTCAAGATTCCCTCCCCGAAAACAATTCTAAAATTAATACCTACACTGGTCGCACTACGACTACTCTCTCCTGTCGCCGTACATACCACACTAGAGAGAGAGCGACATATCGAACTTCCGGTTTCGACCGGGGGTCCAGTGAGCTTCGGCCGCTGGACCGTACAAGTTAATAGCGTCGATCTCAGGGGACTGTCCCCCCAGGCAATACCTGCCCCCTTGATTTAAAGGGGCAGGGCCGGGTTTATTGCCCAGCGCCTGCGGGATCAACGCATTTTTTGTGCCTACCACCCATGAGTCTCGGCTTGTGGATGGGCTCACATTAAAATGTCCTTGTGTCACGCCCTCATAGGTGGGATGAGAGGCAAATACCTACCACACTAGAGAGAGAGAGAGAGAGAGAGAGAGAGAGAGAGAGAGAGAGAGAGGGGGGGGGGGAGATACGATGATGGGCTGAAAGGTTCATATAATAGCGGCATATCTGCTGTTAATTTTTTTTACCAATGGATCCAAGTACTGCGACACCGATGGAAGAAGTGTATAAAACACTAGGGAGACTATGTTGAAAAGGAGACTACATTTTGTATCTTTATCAGCCAATAAAATTTCCAATCCACCCTCAAGTATATATATATATATATATATATATATATATGTGTGTTGTGTGGTGTGTGTTGTGTACGTGTGAGTGTGTACACGTGAATGTGTGTGTGTGTGTGTGTGTGTGTGTGTGTGTGTGTGTGTGTGCAAAACTTTTGATAGTTTTTTAAGTTTTGTTTTCTGCTGTATTCAGTTTATTGTTTTTAAATAAATGTTTAAACGAACTGTGTATTTATACATATATTAGCACATACACACGCACACACGTACACGCATACGCACATATGTATACACACACATATTTATATGCACAAACACACACACTCATACATACATATATATGTATGACTGAGTATATATATGCGTATGTGTGTGAATAGATAGATAGATTGATAGATAGATTCAGTATGAAATAGATAGAAACAGTTTATGATATAAATAGATTGAAACAGTCTGAGACATAAATAGATATATAGATATATAGATAGATGGATAGATAGATAAATAGATAGATAGAAAGAAACAGGCCGATAAGGGACCGGGTTAGCTCAGTCGGTAAAGCGTTCGGCTAGAAACCACAAGGTTCCTAGTTCGATACCTGTCCTCGCAAACTCAGCATATGAGTAGCACAGGTATATGTGCGGTAAAGTAAGGAGCTGACGGTAGGTGTGGCGCTCCACCTCAGACGCTGTCGGAGGGGAGTCGTTAGTATACATCGCTGAAGAGACTTAATAAAGTCGAAACAGTCTGTACGGTGTTCTGCATAGCGAGCCATCCTTTGCGGGATTTACTTGTCAAGATTATTTTCTATAATTATCGAATTTTATGCGATACATGCATTTATAATTGCCTTCAAGCAAAAATATAAATAATAATTTATCAACATTGCTTCTATAAAAACAAACATCCAAAAATCTTATATTATATATATATATATATATATTATATATATATATATATGAAAAGTTTATTGGCAGTACTGAAAAGGACGCGTAAAAGCATATACATGTTGTAAAATAATTTTTTTTTTCCTTAAAAAGAAAAGATTTAGATTTAAAATCTAAAATGAATTGATCTTTTTTTCATTCAATGCTCATCAGAGAAAAAGTACATTGATAAATGGTGTTATTGTGGTTTTGTTGTTGTTGTAGACGATGGAATAGTCAGAGAGAAAACGAGAAAAGGATTTATATATATATATTATAATATATATATATATATATATAATATATATAATAATTAATGTTGATATTATGATTTCACACTCATAACTTCAAGTTTCTTGGTAGTCCAATCATCGGATGAGAAGTGGTTGAGATGTCAAAAACCAGTCGTGAAATGGTAAAAATCAAATTGTATATATATATATATATATATATATATATATATATATATATATATATATAAGAGAGAGAGAGAGAGAGAGAGAGAGAGAGAGAGAGAAAAAATAAGCTAGTCTGATTGATTGATAGATAAATAGATAGACATAAACAGTCAGAAACAGATATAGATAAATAAATATATATAAACAGTCTGATAGATAGATAGATAGATAGATAGATAGATAGATAGATTTGTGACTCTGTGTACTAAATTTGTTAATGTGTATTAATCTGTGTATGAATAATAACATCTAAATATGAGTATGATTAGTTATGGCGAATATATATATATATATATATATATATATATATATATATATATTATATATATATATATATAGAGAGAGAGAGAGAGAGAGAGAGAGAATAAGCTAGTCCGATTGATTGATAGATAAATAGATAGAACATAAACAGTCAGAAACAGATATAGATAAATAGATATATATAAACAGTCTGATAGAGATAGATAGATAGATAGATAGATAGATAGATAGATTTGTGACTCTGTGTACTAAATTTGTTAATGTGTATTAATCTGTGTATGAATAATAACATCTAAATATGAGTATGATTAGTTATGGCGAATATATATATATATATATATATATATATATATATATATATATAATATATATATATAGAGAGAGAGAGAGAGAGAGAGAGAGAGAGAGAGAATAAGCTAGTCTGATTGATTGATTGATAAATAGATAGACTTAAACAGTCAGAAACAGATATAGATAAATATATATATAAACAGTCTGTTAGATAGATAGATAGATAGATAGATAGATTTGTGACTCTATGTACTAAATTTGTTAATGTGTATTAATCTGTGTATGAATAATAACATCTAAATATGAGTATGATTAGTTATGGCGAAATATATTATATATATATATATATATATAATATATATATATATAGAGAGAGAGAGAGAGAGAGAGAGAAGAGAGAATAAGCTAGTCCGATTGATTGATAGATAAATAGATAGACATAAACAGTCAGAAACAGATATAAGATAAATATATATATAAACAGTCTGTTAGATAGATAGATAGATAGATAGATAGATAGATAGATTTGTGACTCTGTGTACTAAATTTGTTAATGTGTATTAATCTGTGTATGAATAATAACATCTAAATATGAGCATGATTAGTTATGGCGAACCTATTTTAGACGAAATATCGAACAGTTGCTATTCAAGGGTCTATGTACATTTATTGATAATGAATGTGCTGTGCGAACGCCTGAGGATCATCTTATTGGACTTTGGCCGTGCTAACCAGGACCATCGAATCCCTAACCCTCTTGTCTACTGGGGTTATCGACAGCTGTTATTGGAACACACAATCACAATTAATAATCATATCAATCTGTAATCTCTCGAAGGGCCAAGTGTTCTGTGGACAATTCCTTCGTATATGCCTCAACAATTTCACCCTGAAAATTAAGTCGTCGACAAACACTTCGTTTTAATAGGTTTTTAGTCTCACGAGAAAGGATTCTTCTAAATCTTACCACCTATATATATATATATATATATATATATATATATATATATATATAATATATATAGATGATCCGCCAAACTGTAAGTATCTTTCCCTCTACCTATATACATTGTACAATATACAAATGTAACGTCCACATTGCACCACCAACGCAATAAATAACATGTTCATTATTATTAACAGCACAATTTTAAAAATACATTTAAAAAATACATTATATTAACTAGCAAATATATGCACCCTCTGGGTGCAAGTATTTAAGTTTTAATGTAATGAAATATCGTATTAAATTAGAAACGCTAATGAAACTAAATAAGAATACAGATGAAAAGATTTGAAACAGAGGGGGATATAATCGAAAAATAGAACAATTGAAATTTACTCTTCCATCACTCTCGTCTTTCATTGTTATTTTTTCTAATTTAAGTATTTAGTTAAAAGAGGAAGTAAAGAATAAAATGACAGTTATTTTTTCTTGTTAATGGATTTCATTTAAGATTAATTGAAGAGATTTTTGCTCATATTCATTAAAATAAAACCAAACAGTTAGAAATCAATAATACCAAGCACATATTTAATAAAATCACATTTTTAATATCAATATGCAAATGAGCCTTCCCGTTCACACTGTAAACCGCTATTTTGTTGTATATATAAATACAATTGCATATTATTAGTACGTAGATATGGTTAACAGTATAAATAATGTAAAACAATTTTATTAATAATTGAGGTTAAAATAAGGATAAATTCATGGTGAATGTGACGTCAATTACTAAGGGAATTGTGACTTGAGTAGTGATTTAGTTTCGGTTACAGACAGAAAAACACACAATCTCCATTATAATAAGATTTGCACATAACATACGTAACCAAGAATACCAAACACAAATACGCATATTTATACGCACACACGCGCGTGGAGACAATTATATCATCACAGCCTTCATACATTCCCACGCGCACACGCATGACATCACATACATACGCACAAACAAAAATACGCACACACGCGCGTGGACACAATCATATCATCACAGCCTTCACGCATTTCCATGCAAACGCGCATGACATCATACACATACGCACAAACAAAAATACGCACACGTAGAAGAAAAAAAAAACATTCCGCATCACGTAAACACGCAAACACGAGAATACAGTTAAAAAAAACGCACACATTTGACCATTTACACAATTTCTGTCATTTTTAAAGGAATTTTTCGTATTACCCGATGAATGCTCTAAGCAAGAAACCGCTGGTTGTAATACCGTTCCCGTAATTAAATAAATAAAAGCAAAAACTTTTATTTGTTTTGATTTCTCATTGAACTATCAACGCTCTATCACAGATATTGAGCACTCTTCTAATAACACTGTACGTTGGATTACTATTACTTTTTCTAGTATACTAGATTACTATATATATATATATATATATATATATAATATATATATATATATATATATATATGAGTATGAAAAGGTGGAATGAAAACATCACACAATGCTGTTAAAGAAGAAAACAATTTATAATATAATCATAGCTGATACTGATCAATATTTAAATTTTACAAAAATTATCGTCAGAGCCCATTCACTCCGTAGTTGTTTGGGTCCGAGGCAAAAGTAAAATCAGTTCACAGAACAAAAAAACCTTATTACTGCAAAAAAAAAAAAAAAAAAAAAAGAAAGAACGAAAGTCGTTACATTATTCACCAATGTGGGCATTCGCGCCATATATATGTCGGTCATGTCTCAATGTATACCTTTTGTCAGTAAAACATATCCAAATGTAGTGGATTTTTGAGATGTTGGCAACAAGACGAAACAATTTAAACGGAAGGGGATGGGTATTAAGAAATGTGACGGTTGGAATTCAAAAAGATTTTTAGTAAAGGAATTTTTTTACGATTAATTATTTTTTTAAATAATATATATATATATATATATATATATAAATCCAAAATTCCAGAGAAGAAATCTTCCTTACGACACAAGAGTTTTATTTAAAAAAAACCTGTCGCAGTTTGAGAGCTCAATGTGTGTTCTTAATGTTAGTGTCACAGAGCAAATATATAAGTAAAGTAATAACAAATGACTTAGAGATTTAGCTTTATAGTCTATTCAGGGAGCTTAGACAAAGTGTCTAACTCTCCCACTCATCAGATGATCGGAGAGTTAGACACATTTGTCTAAGCTCCCTGAAATAGACATATGATCTCTACTC
>CM042160.1:3584922-3589922 GCA_023376005.1 Doryteuthis pealeii
ACAGAGGGAGAGATAACAAAATCCTTAAAAATTACCAAAATTTAATTTAGAAAAAGAAAGGAATTTATTTCGTCTAATCGACAAACAGGAAATTAATGACCATGTTCAATACTCTACACCTCAGGGACAACACTGATTGAATATATATATATATATATATATATATATATATGTGTGTGTGTGTGTGTGTGTGTGTGTGTGTGTGCGTGTGTGTGTGTGAAAAAGTAGTTAGAAGACGATGTCTAGCAATGATAATTACCTTTAAACGGCTAATGTAGAATTTCAAACAGGCGCGGTGCTCGCAGTGAAAAAAAAAAAAAAAAAAATCGAAAAAAAAAAAAAAAAAAAAAAACGAAAAATCAAACAAAAAATACATTCTAAACGTTTAAACGAGAGATAAAGGAAAATGACATCTCAGAATAGCAAGGAACAGAACAAAGAAAAGTACAACGAGAAATAAAAAAATGGCTATCCTCGGAGAATTTCAAAACCAGACAAATTTTGACAGACGAACAAAGAATATCAGAAAAAAAAAATTGGAAAACAAAAACGAAATCTCTAATCACAGCATCCCCGGGCATTAGGAGGAATTATCAAAAAGTTTATTTGTAAAAATATTTTATATGCGAGGTAATACATTGAGATACGCATTTGTCTGAATTTTTTTAGATGAGGCTTGATAATTTGTATCATTTTGATTTTTCGGACTGTTGGACTTATCTTCATTGTTATACACACAACGTTTCAACTTATGTGCCATCCGTCCAATGAACACGTACCCCAAATATCTAGACCTAAAATAACCCTATACGTGTTGACATGCCGTTAAAATCCACCAGTCAATCATTTATTTTTCCTTTTTATTAACGATGCCATCTGCATCCGAGAACAAATCTATCAGAAAGAAATATCAAAAAGTTTATTTGTAAAAATATTTTATATGCGAGTAGTACATTGAGATACGCATTTGTCTGACTTTTTTTAGATGAGGTTGATAATTTGTATCATTTTGGATTTTTCGGACTGTTGGCCTTATCTTCATTTTTATACACACAACGTTTCAGCTTATGTGCCATCCGTACAATTAACACGTCTTCCAAATATCTAGGCCTAGAATAACGCTATACGTGTTGACATGCCGTTAAAATCCACCTGTCAATCATTATTTATTTTTCCTTTTTATTAACGATGTCATCTGCATCCGAGAACAACTGTATCAGAAGAATTATCAAAAAATTTAAATGTAAAAATATTTTATATGTAATAATAGTACATTTGTTTGATTTTTTTTAGATGTGGCTTGATAATTTGTATCATTTTGTTTTTTCGGACTGTTGGCCTTATCTTCATTGTTATATACATAAAGTTTCAGTTTATGTGCCATCCGTACAATGAACACGCACCCAATATCTAGACCTAAAATAACCCTATACGTGTTGACATGCCGTTAAAATCCACCAGTCAATCATCATTTTTTTCCCTTTGCATCCGAGAACAAATGTATCAGGAGGAATCTTTGTATGATTTGGATTTTTCGGACTGTTGGCCTCATCTTTATTATTATGGTAGTAAAAGGAGGAAATTAATCCGATATTATGTGGAGAAAATGTTGAACAAATACGGATGTTACAATGGATGGAAATTTATTAGTCGTAGTGTCGATGTTCGATCATTTCGGTTTATAAAGGAAACCTTCTTCAGGACAATAAAATTAGTCAGGGAGAAAAAAAGGATTTATGTAGTTAAAAGATGATGGATGTTTTGAATGCGTTGATTTCGGAAAATTTGTTTCGAACTGAGAAAGACAAGGCAGCAAACGGTTGTAACTCAATACAACCCGAAAGCCACAAAGTCCACTGCAACATGACAGAGTATATATAAGACTCCACAATGTCATTCAAATCAAGCAGCCAAGCAGCCAATCAGGAATGGAATCACCCAAATCACCCAGATTCATGGATGGATCATTCTTGAGTTCTGATTGGCTGCTTGACTGCTTGATTTGAATGACATTGTGGAGTATTATATATACTCTGTCATTTTGCAGTGGACTTTGTGGCTTTCGGGATTGTATTGAGTTACAACCGTTTGCTGCCTTGTCTTCCCAGTTCGACGGTAATTGGACTTTAATTATTCTTCAATATATATTTACCAACTCATGCGCCCGAGCAGGATGTGACACAAGTTCAATTTTTAAGCGGAGTTTAACAGGATTGAATTCAAAGTTTTCTTTCACCTAGACTGGTTACCTGTCCATAGTTAAATAGCCTAGTCTGCTCTCATATTTACCCATAGCTGGAGAAGAATTGAATTCATACTTTTCCCAAGAGTAATTAGCGCCATGTAAAATGCAAACAGCTTCGTCCAGGAATTGAACTCGGTTGAGGCGTCCATTTCCTACGACTCTACCCATTACACCACACGTCTTTATTATTATATATACAACGTTTCGGCTGATGTGCCACCCGTACAATGAATTCATTTTCCTGATATCTAGGCCTAAAATAATCCTATACGTGTTGACATGCCGTTAAAATCCATCCGTCAATCTTTTTTTTTCTTTTTTAAACTATTGAACACATAGATGCGATCCTAATATTTTACTACACTCTGAGTCAGGGTGAACCTGGGAGTAATTGCGATAAAGGAGCACTCCACATTCCCCGAGCTCCAGAATTGGAACTTCATCAGATACATTTTAGCGTCATATCCAGGACACGAAAATCCCCAGCTACTATTTTCTAGCACATATATGATAAAAAAAACGTTGGGGGATTGTTGAATTATTTTCTGATATAAGGCGGGTGATAGATGCCTACTCCTAAATATAGACTCGTTGACTACCACGTGACCTGGGGTAGATTTCTATTGTCCAATCACTGGCACTGCTGCTGCTGCTTCTGATGTATTAATAGAGGCACCATTCTAAACTTATGTCATTGACACTTGGATTCTCTTGGACGTCGGACTTACAAAGAATACTCTAACACCGGATTCTTATTGGCTTGCTTACTTACTTATTACATCTGGAACTAAGGATGCCGACCAGATACTTAACAAAGGACAATAGATCGGGACAATCATTTAGGCACTAGGGCTTGATATGACCAACCGATTGATCGGAGGGGCCTGTCCGACCACCCGTCTCGCCTAAGTAAAGTCCAAAGGGGAGTGCTGCATATGGACTGCTCAGTCACAAGGGTTCCCTCCTTAAGCATCACGGGTCGTCACCCATGGTCAACAGGCAGCCCCATTAGGGGTAACCCAATTAGTGTTTTTTCAAATCCGACTTAGCTGGTGGTTCACTGGAGGCTGAGTGACAGCAAGTCTCATCAGGTCTCCAGAACTTTTCTCAGTATTCTAGCCGATCTTAACAATTCTGTAGTTTGGATTATCTCGATCCTTCCTCTGATTCCATGTCTTCTAATGTGTGATCTCTCCTGTTTGTGGCTTGAAGTATCCATATGTATTTACCAACCCTCCGCACGAGCAGGATGTGACACAAGGTCAATTTTGTAAGTAGAGTTCAACAGGTTTGAATTCAGAGTTTTCCTTCTCTAGACCGGTTGCCTAACCAAGGTTAAAGAGCCCAGTCTGCCCTACTATTTATCCATAGCTGGAGGAAGAGAAAGGATTCATACCTTTCCCAAGGGTATTAGCGCTAAGTGAAATGCAATTAGCACGTCCAGGATTTGAACTCGGGGCGACGAGTCCATTTCCCATGACTTTAACCATTACACCACGCGTATCCATATAGTTGTTTTCTTCCAAGTTCTTATTTCTTGTTTTTGTTATATTTGCGCTCGTACATATCTTTCAATTGTTTTATTATTATTTCACTCCATTCTAGTTTTTCACACCCGACTTAGCCGGTTGTTCACTGGAGGCTAAGTGACTGCAAGTCTCCTCAGGTATCCAGGACTTTTCTGAGTATTCTAGCCGATCTCAACAATGATGTAGCCTGGATGGTTTCGATTCTTCCTCTGATTCTAATTCATCCAGACTCTTTAGCAGATCCTTGGGGATCGTTCCAAGGGCACCAATTACAATTGGTACGACCTTCACCCTCATGCTCCACAGTTTTCTCAGTTCTCTGGCAAGGTCCAAGTATTTGTCGATCTTTTCGCTCTCTTTCATTTTCACTCGGTGATCGGCGGGGACAGCAAAATCCACGAGATGGCAGGTTCTCTATTTCTTGTCAATTAAGATAAGTCTCCTGGCCGGGATAAGGTAATCCGTCTGTACCTCAAAATCCCAGAGAATTTTGTGCGTCTCGTTCTCTAGGACAGGTTTAGGTTTGTGCATATACCATTTAGTTGTATGGTGAAAATTGAATTTCTTGCACAGTTCCCAGTGGATCACCTTTGCCACAGAGTCGTGCCTAGGCTTGTACTCTCTTTGTGCTAGTTTGCTGCATTCGATTATTATATGATGACTGCTTCGTCTTTATTTCCACACATTTTGCACTTGCTATTCTGTTGCGTCTTATCTATTTTTGCCTTTATATAGTTTGTTCTAATGGCATTGTCTTGTGCTGCGATTATTAGGGATTCGGTTTCTCTTTTGAGGTTTCCTTTTCCCAGCCATGACCATGTCTTCTGATATGATATTTCCTGAGTTTGGCGCTTAAAGTACCCGTGTAGTTGTTTTTCTTCCCATTTCTGTTTTTAAAAATTTTTTGATGTATTTCTATTTGTCACTGTGTTTGAAATGCTTTTCTTTGCTGCTGCAATTAGTCTTTCCTTACTGTTGTTAGTGTATTATTATTAGTAGTACTAGCAAATATATGCACCCTCCGGGTGCAAGTATTTAAGTTTTGATATAATAAGATATCATATTAAATTAGAAAGGCTAATGAAACTGACTAAGAATGCAGATAAAAAGATTTGAAACAGAGGGGGTATAATCGAAAAATAGAACAACTTTGAAACTAACTATTCCATCATTTTACATTACTCCCCTCTTTCATTGGTAAATTTTCCTAATTTAACTATTTAGTT